>JAJHZJ010000520.1:682427-1056161 GCA_023548195.1 Bettongia penicillata ogilbyi | reverse complement strand
TTTATTTTGTGGATACTCTACAAAACTCTTTATTTGGCTCAGTTTATGATCCAGGTGCTGGGCCAGGAAACACCCTTTGGTTCATGCAGATTCAGGCCACCTGACAAATGTCATCATATCATGTTGGAAGATAGTGAGATCTGAAACAAGGTTTTGACAGCATTTCTGATTATTTTTACAGAAGCGGGCCATGTTCCTATAGGGACAGATGTGTATTTAGACGTAGAATTAGGGTAGCTCTACCTACTCCAGCCCTCTCTACAACTGACTGGTGGGGCTTGAAAAGTATAGTGTTCAAGCCACAGTATTCTAATAGGGGAGTGGCAGAAAGTGTACTGGCAAGTCTTTGATCTGTTCAGCATTCAATTACTTATTATTATATGATAGAGGGAAATAAATGAGATTAGGTAAGGCACTAGGACAGCTAGGTAACACAGTGGATAAAATGCCAGGCCTGGAGTTAGGAGCTCTTCCCTCCTGAGTTCAAAACTGGCCTCAGACACTTACTTAGCCATGTGACCCTGGGTAAGTCACTTAATCCTGTGCCTCAGTTTCTACATCTATAAAGTAAGCTAGAGAAGGAAATGGCAAACCACTTCACTATCTTTGCCAAGAAAACCCCAAGTGGGGTCATGAACAGTTGGACAGGACTGAAAATGACAGAATAAGAACAAAAGGCACTGACTTTATTCTCACTGAGTTTACATACAAATTATGATACAAAAACCACAAGACCATAAGTGGTACAAATGACATGAGTTTAAAGTTTGGGATATATAAGAATTATCTGGCAAGTCATTTCTACGTCCAGGAGTGTTTCCTCATCTGTAAAATGAGAAGCTTGGAATATATCCTTAAGATACATTCCAAATGTCAAATTACTATGATCATAAATGCACATTTTTTGAGTGTGTATATATATATATATATATATATATATATATATATATATATATATATAATGTGTTACTAGAGTTGATTAAAAGCTTCATAGGATCATAGATCTTGAGATAGAAGGGAATTTGGACACCATCATGTCCAAATCCCTTATTTTAAAGTGGAAACTGACACAGAGACCTTAAATGACTTTCCCAGTAACATAATGTCAATAAGTGACCAAAGCAGAATTTGAACCCAAGACTTCTTACCTCTAAGCCAGCATTCTACATAAACCCTATGTTGTCTGCTCATGACAGAAATGGAGGCTTTCACTCATAGGTCAGTATCATTTTAGACATGTTTCTAACAAGTTCAGTTATCTGGATCTCATAACTGATTTGAAGGGGGAAACTAGGAGTATAAAGAGCCAAGAGTAGCAAGATGTGGCAACTTGGGAGGACACACAAAACCTATAAAAAGAAGACATAAACTCAAATAGCAAGGCAGTGTGAAGCCAATTGGTATAGGGTCAAACAAGCTTATAACAAGAGTTACAACTTAGTAAGCAATTGGGTTGAAAATGAACAAGCATGAATAAGAAAAAATTAAATTATGGGTGGGTTTCATTTATCAGAAAATTCATTTAAATGTCATGTAAAGGAAATACAAACTGTTTAATATTGAATTTCTAGCATTTAGCAAAGGTGGAAAAAGTAAACTAAAATCCAGTAAAAATTGAAGTCAAGAAATATAAGCAGCAGAAATCATAAAAACTTAGGACTAGTGACACTGAATTCTTTATTTAAAACAGATTAAACAAACATTACCTCTCCTTAGCTCTTCTATTTTTAGCAAGAAATTCCAACATTTTTAATTCTTGGAAACAGTTGTTTAAAGTTGAATATCAGCAACAAGTAGTAATAAAAGTGTACATGAACAGTGACAGTCTGCTTCCAAATAACTTCAATGATTCCATTATCTTTGGTGTGGTTTAGGAGCAATTATGCAGCCACTGGGTCCCTATTTTAGAATCTGAGGAGTATGTGCCCAAAATAGGCATCTAACCTTTGGAAATATTTTGTTGTAGGTATAAAAAAACCCAAAGAATTACTCATGAAATATTCTAATTATTCTTTGTGCCAAATATTGATCTATTCAAAACAATGGAAGACATTTCCCTCAGAATGAATTCACATCATACTTAAGATCTCAGTCTTTTCTTCTAGGAGAAAAGAAGTAGCTTTCTATACTCTTTGATATAAAAGGTCCTTTAGTTGCAAAAATTAGATCCTTACAGAACAGCCCCAAAATGTACTAAAAAAATTTTCTTTCCTGGGAAGGTGCATGTAACCTCACCCTTTACCCTCCAATAGCAATAATGCCTATTTGACATATTTAAAATGCTTTTTGAAAGGGCACCATGCTCATGATTTAAGCATGCATAAATAATGTATAAGCTGAAAGTAGCACTAGCTAAGTATTTGGCAATCTAGAAGAATGTTCCAAAAAATACATATGCTAAATAAGAAAGTATTATTTCTACAGGCTTGTGCAACAAATGGTGCCTTTACCTTGCAGCGGACGTGGAAAGGGGAAGGAAACACATTTCTTTAACATTATATACATTTTCTTGGTATTCTGGTTACAGCATCTAGTTGTGAAGTTTCCAAATAATGGGCAATTAAATTACTAACAACAGTAGCTATTATTTTCCACCACAAAACAATCAATTATTTAGCCCTAGTTTAGGACAGTGATGTAAATAAACCAGTTCATCATAATACAGCAAATACAAAATATTTGTGAAGCCAACTTATCAACAACCAAATTTGCAAACAAGATGTAAAGAAATTAATATTTTTGCTCTTTACATATTTTTTAAATTCTGAGGAATAATAAAATTCTAAATCAGATTGCTATATGTTATTTTATGAGTGGTGGGTTTTTGACTGTTCTTTTAATATTTTACCATATTCTTCTTTCTTTAAATCATACTTTTCATTTTCGACTGGGTCATTTATAACATTTTTTCCATTTACACTTTAAACCATTTCATGGTGACCGTAGGTGGAGAAGTATATCTAAACATTGCTTATGCCAAAAGGCTACTATGAGCCTATATATTACCTCTCAATCTACAATATAGCAAGGCTAAGTCCTTTGGTGAACAATTTTCACAAGAAATATTTCTAACATAGGAGGGAGAATTCAGCAGAATGGAAAGATTTTGGAGGAAATGATGGGTCAAGTCACCCAAGTACTATAAAGCAGTCAGATAAAATATGAAAATACATAATTTAACTAATTTACAGCTGCAAAATTTTATATTAAAAGTAGTTAAAAACTAAATTATAGTAGCTCCAAAGCATTAAAAATAATTGGCCCTAAAAAGGCCAACTGGTTGAAGTATTATAAAGATCATTGAGAACTTGTGTAGATCTAGCTTCACCACACAGTTTTAAGTGTTAAATGAGATCTAAAGCAAACTTTTAATAGAAAAGGTGAAAGTTGCAAACTAGCAGTGTTGCTAAATTAACAATAGCCATAATCTGGTGGCCATATTTTTTTCTTAAAAATCCAACACTTCTACAGCAAAAATATGAGGCCTACCCACACCTGAGTTCAGCAAATTACACTTTTTAAAAGTGTAAGGTTTTATGTAATTAACAGTATGTACAATGTTACAAAATATCATTACTGTACATAGATTAAAAACAGTACTTAGAATACCTTTTGCCAATTCTAGATTTAGTTTTTTTTGGGTAATATTTCAATACTTTCAGTCAATTACCATTTTTTAAAGGTCCAAATTAAAGCCAATATTCACCACAGGATTTATTTTTTCAGAGTGCAACAATAAGGCATTAGTAAAAACATTATAGTAGAAACTGATTTTGCATAAGTGTTAAAGGTAGTTTATAAAATACATTAAGTATTTTCTTAAAAGAGAAGCTAGTAGCAATATCATTAAATTACAATATTGGTGACAATAACTGAACCTATCTTTCAACATTTTTTTTTGTAGAAAAGTCATCTAAATGCAAAGGCTTCTGAAGAACCACCACCAAAAAAGGGGAAAAACTACAGCTGTGTGAGACAGAAAAACAAAAATATCATCATATACTCTGGTTGTTTAAACTTAAATAAAAATGTCCACACTTTTTTGTCAAAACATTAAGCCTCTGTCAAAAATGTATTTCTTTCTTTATAGTACAGGATTAAAAGACAAGATGGTGCTTACAGATAAAGAAAAATGTACAAGAAAATATTTTGACAAAGTTTTTCAATTAAAATATTGCAACATTCAAACTTGACTTACAATATAACAAAAGAAATGAGACCACAAACAAAATGGTGTATGGATTTTTCAAAGACATAAATAAACGAAATATTGTGAAGGCAGCAGGGCTCATGCTGATGGCTAGCAGGAAGTAACAGTGTAAGTTAAAAGCTTTTAATGTACAAATTATAAGCCCAATCATGGACTGCAGCAATTCAATGATTACTGCCATTTTTTCTTACTTCCAAAATAAAGCCTTGATTAAACCATTCATACCCTATATTACTCATACCTTTATGTCAGAGACTGAGTAACTATATACAACAAATGTATTTGTTTTCACCATAGGGATAACATATTGTACCTCTCTGCCAATGTTACTCGAAAACCTTTCATGTCAAAACAATCTGACAGCATATAAACAATTCAATAAATATGCAATGATCTTTCATTACAGTCCTTTATAGACACGCATGTTAATTCATGCTGCTAACCTTAGGATCACAGTGCATAGAATCCAAATATTAAATGGTTGGGATGACTTTCGAAGTTATGATGGATCCTTCACTTTATTTATAATCCCATTATAACTGATAAGCTCATTTCATAGGCCCTTTCATGCATTTATCATTTGGTGGCAGGAGTAAAACATTTCCTGTTAACAACGTCCATTGCCAGCAACGAACGTCTCAAAACTGCCAAGAAGTCATTGTTATTGCACAATACATGGAGGCCCTGGACATTTTCCAAAAGCTTTAAAAAATAAAAATAAAAAAATGGAATTATTCTGACATTTCCTGACACCTGCATTAATACTTGTATGACTAATAAAGCATGTCAATTGCCTGGACTGAACCAGCGATCAACACGTGCCCAGAATGCACACGAGTAAAAATGCAGAAAAAGGAAGTAGTCTTCATTGCCTATAGGTCACTTCCAGTCAAAAGTTAAAGTTCAAAGACTGAATGATCAAAGTGCTCATTTTCTCAGTAGGGCTATCTTCTGCTAGGAGGTTCACAATGGTGGCATCAACATGTATCATCTTAAAGAAAAAAAAGGAGAAGAATATATTAAAAAAATATTTACAAATATTTACAAAATATTCTAGTACAGAAATCACTTCAGGAGGCCAAAAAAAAAAAAAAACCTTTAAACTTGTAGCCCTATTTTGATCCTGCTTCTCTCCAAATCAATCTGATTTTGCAACAATTTTTAGTTTGTCTTGATTATGTTAATTTGACAAATTAAACAGTTATACAAACATTCAAAAAGAAACTTGTTTTGTGTCTTTTGAGAAATAATAGCACATGCCCAATCAATTTGTGGTTTTCTCTCAATATTCACTCTAAACCAGGGGTGGGGAATCTGCAGCATCAAGACCACATGTACCCCGAGGTCCTCAAGTGTGGGCTCTTTGACTAAATTCAAACTTCACAGAACAAATCACCCTAACAAGAGGATCTGTTCTATAAAACTTGGACTCAGTCAAGAGGCAGTATCCAAGGACCTAAAAGGTCACATGTGGCCTTGAGGTCATAGGTTTCCTACCCCTACAAACAATTAAGTGAAATAAAAATCCAAATTATGCATATTCCTTTTCTATACAAATACACAAATATGTATATGCACAGAAGAGGAAAAAATCATGAATGCGTCAAACTGTTAATGAAAAAGTGGAAGCTGCCCAAAATCAGAGTTTATTAATGTTTCTTTAGAAAGGTCTCTTGTAGAATGCATAATTTCAGAAACTACTGTTTCATTAAAATTTGCACAGAATTGGAGTACTGTGGGTGTAAAACATTAAATATACTATTAAGACTCAGTTATTGTACTTTTGCCAAACAGCTTTTTTCTCCCTTTTTTTAGTCTGTTACGAGAAGGAGAAATTATTTATGTATACTAAAAAGATATAAACAAAACAAAAAAGTCCGGGAATTCAGAGGCCAAAGAAATCAATTTGTTTACCTATTAAAGAAAAATGAACTAATTACAAGATGGCATACCACCAAAGAAATTCAAAGAACTCAAGGGTACAATTGTGAAACTATTGTTCAAACATATAACCTGCTGTCACCAGTAGGTCAGGATTGATAGACTGCTGACATAGTCAGTCTGCAAGAATGGCTAGGTAGGAACCAAAGATCAGTGAATCTGTACCTACCTTCCAGAAAGTCTAACAAAGTCCTGTGAACCAATCCTCTAGATTCTGATCCTGCTAATGAGTAGAAGGAGTATAGCTGTTGGAATGAAACTAAGTTGTTCTCCTCAGTCAAGTCTGTGTGTAAAGGAGTGCAAACAGTGATCTAGCCCTATTCCTCTTCAGATACGCTATGATCTCAAATAAACCACTCATACTCTACACTTGGGCTGTACTTTCTAAACTCCCAGAATCTGCCTAACACCCTCCTGGAGAGCATTCATTCTCTAACTCTCTCATAAATGCTTTTCTTGATCCCTTCCTGCCTCGAATCTCTCAAAGCACTTGAGAGCATATATTCACGCTCTTGTTATAACGTGTATTTTGTATTAAGATTTATATATTTTCATTTTACCTCCCCTTGTGCTTTGTAAGCTCTTTGAAATCAGACTTTAATAAGTTGAAGCATTTAATACAGTGCCTTTGCCAAAAGTACTTAAAAGACATTTAATAAATTAAATTGAGAAGGGAGTTATCAGCTGTCAGGGGGATACATATTTGGAAGAAGATGCTTACATTTGACAGAGATTCCTAAAAAAATAAAACTGAATTATCTTTGATAACTGAAATTGGGCTACTAATAGTAAGAAATGAGAAGTCAAGCAGAGAATACTGGTTGTAAGACCAAAATGAGATTCTTTAGAGGAAGATGGGTCTAACATGAGATTTTTTGGTATGAAGAGGAGAGAAATATCCCACTGATTCTCCAAAGCTAAAGAGTTTGAGTATGAAGGGCTGGATGAAATATACTCTACAGACTCTAAAGAGAGGGACTTTCCTAAAAATTGAAACCATGGACAGTCTGACTGTAATGAATAGCCTATAACATGTAGCAGATGTCTAGTCATCGTTAATCTCTTATTAGAGTTATTTGGTGAATCAATGAACATATACTGTAGCAGGAAGAAATTGTTCCCATTACCTTTCAACGTAAGGTCACACATCAAATTAAGGTTGTCATGGGTGACCAGCAGTATCTTGAAAGATCCCAATGAAGAGATTCAATCTGATGATCAGATAATAAGAATGGGACAAGAAGGTTGGGGTTTTTTTGTTTAGTTCTGGTTTTTTGTTATTCATTGTTTACTCGTTTTTGAGTGAGGGTAGATGGTGAGAAGACAGAAGTGATGTGAGATATTTTAGCAGATAAGTATCTATCTTCTAGGAAGTAATAGTAGCTTCTACCATCTTGATTTAGTGCCTAAAAGCTAGTGGTAGAACCCAAGGGGTATTCAATGAAACGAGATAAAAAAGCCTCACTGAGATATAACTTTAGCTTATAGCAAAAAGAAGTTAAACACTTGTAACTTAAGAAATTAGATCTACTCCTAAGGGAGGTATTTCTGGAACATGGCTTAAAAATAAGAATGACAATCTTTAGGCCAAAGAAAGAATCCCTCTAACAAAGGCTGGCAAGAATTTACCTGAAATTTTTTAAATCTAACCAAAATTACTTTAATTTGAAAAAAGGCTTGGGGGAAGGGGAAAAACTGGCAACCGAAAACAAAATGCAAGTAAAGAACCCTTGAGAATAAACAAAACAAAACAAAAATTCATGACCTATGATGAAAACAAAACAAGGTGAACTAGAGGGAGTTCAAAAAAAATTAGATTTCAAAGATATCACTGAGACCATTATTGTTTGTTTTTATAAAAAAAAAAAAACAAAAAACATCGTCCTTTTTCCTGCCTCCTGACTTCCTGGGCTTTCTTCAAGCCCAGCTCAAATCACTGTTGTTACGATTGTCCTTCATTGTCAAAGAGGACCATGACATCACGACCATGTCTTGCAACATGACTTGCAGTTGACTGATCTGAGTGAGGGAGGGCCGTGCCAGGTCACCAGCCTCACTTTCTTCTCCTGAGCCATCTGGGTCCAGAGGCCTGACATTCATCAGGACGACTGGAGAAGGCCCAGGATGTCGTGTCAGACCCTGAGGTCTAATAGCATTCTCACTTCGTGAGATACACCCTTTCAATGGAGAGGCTTCTGTAAGTAGCTCAAGGGACGGCCCCTTTAATCAACAACAACAACACAAAAACCAAACTGGGAGGGGAAGACCCTCAGGCTTCCTGGGTGAAAGGAACAATTACCATTTAGTTATTACATCCACTCTGTGCTAGGTGGCGGGGGACTTGTCCAGTCTATGCATGCCAGAGTGAACTGGGTTTAAGGCTTGATCTTTAAGCAAGAAATGTAGCCAGTAAACCCAGAGGAAAAAAAGGCAGCTGTTGGCCATAGAGTGTACCTTCCCCTGGGCAGAGAACCAGAGGAGAAGAGAAGGAGGAGGGGGAGAAAGGGGAGGAGAAAGAAGCAGAAAAGGTGGAGGAGGAGGAGAGGAGTTGCTATTCACTTAGAGGTTGTGCTGGTCCTTCATCTAATATCACATCATCTACAAGGAGACTTTCTCACTACTCAGTATTTGTGCCTTCCCTCTAGGATTATCTCCAATTTATCCTATTCTTTGTCTGACGTAGTTTGCCTACTCTCCATCCCGACCCCCACCCCCCACCCCAATTAGATTGGGAATTCCCTGAGGGAAGAGAGTCTTTTAGCCTTTCTTTCTATCTGCAACTTTTTTTTTAATCTCCAACTTTCTTAAATGTTGACTTAGTACATTCAAATGATTAAACTATCCCATTTGACCCAATATACCTCCTAGTGGCTTACCCTGGGCACTACACATCCTATCTAGCCATCTACTCTGCCCACTCCTGCTGGGAAACCTTCCTCCCTACCCCTAATTCACCCCATCTCCCACCCCTCTGGCATGTTCCAAAAACAAAACTCTTTTTCCAGTCACCATCCCCTACAAATACTGTCTATCCCTAGAGTAAGGTTCTAGAAAGAAGAGACTATTTCCTTAAAAAGAAAAAAAAACCAAACTTTTTTTATCCCTGGTGTTTAGAATAGTACTTGGCACACAGTAATCCCTTAATAAAGGCCTTATGATTTCTTTATTCAAGTCATGACAAACAAGGCAATTTCATTTCTTCCCTGTTAAATTTAATACACTTCAAAAATTATCTAACAACTTCACAGTTTCATATATAATCCTCTTTTCTGTTGTGTTGGAATGTTAGTACCAATGACTTTTCACAATAAAGCTTAACATTATCTACATACAAATGACACAGTTCAAAAATAAGTAATGTAAAAAAGGATGTCCAAAAAAATTCAAAAATAATATTAAACCATGTCACAGAAGACACATTTGCTTTAACACAGGAGAATGCTGATGGGACAACATATTTGGATTTCAACAAGGAATTCAGCAACTTTCTTATGAAATTGCTTTGAAAAGCAAAAAGAAGGCAGTCCAACATAGACCATGCAGGCACAGATTGGACCCCAGCAAACCCAGAGCTGGCTTTAAGGGACTGAATCACTAGCAGCTGAGGCAGTTTCTAGAATTCTCAACCCACAAACGCCAAAGACAACTTAGAAATTCAGCAGGAAAAGTCTGTCAGACCTGAATGAGAGAGGAGCAAAGATCAGCCCTGGCTTAGCCGTAGGGTGGTAGCCACAGTGGCAATGGTGGTAGCAGTAGCTTCCAGAGTTCTCAGCCCACAAACGGCAAGGGGATTAAACAACTGATTAGAAGGGCATTATAGGGATTTATTTGCTGGCACTGAGACAGGATTCTGTTGCTTTGTCCATACTTGGATCTGGGTGGCAGTCCTGGGGCAAGGAAGAACACTAGCAGAGCAGTGCTTGTAGCAGCAGTGGAGAGGGAACCCTCCTCACAGTTCCTGGGCAGAAAAGAGTGCTTGTGGTCACTCACTGACCAGAGCACAGGCCAGGAGTGAAGTAAATAACCTTTCCTTAGATCATACCACCTTAGAAGAACTGAAAACTTACAGGTCCCTAGATGTATCTCTGAAAAGAGCTTCACAAAACCCCTGAATCTTGGGACAGTACACCCTCCACACTAGAAGCAGAGACTTACCTTAATAACCTACCTTAATAAAGAGTTACAAAGTCAAGTTATTGATTGTGAAAATGAGCAAACAGCAGAAAAAAAAACTCAGACTACACAATCTTATTTTGGTGCCAAGGAAGATCAAAACATACACTCAAAAAAAGATAACTAAGTCAAAGTTCCTACATCCAAAGCTTTTAAGAAAAATATGAATTGGTCTCAGGTCATGGAAGAACTCAAAAAGGATTTTGAAAATGAAGCAAGAGAAGTAGAGGAAAAATTGGGAAGTGAAATGACAGTGCTGCAAGAAAACCATGAAAAAACGAGTCAACAGCTTGCTAAAGGAGACCTCCCTAAAAATACTGAAGAAAATGACACCTTAACCTAAAACATTCCCAATGGACTTGAGACCAACTGCCTTCCACATTCAGAGAAAAGAACTATGGAACTGGATCTCAGAATGAAGCAGAACATTTTCTCTTGTGTTATGTTTTCCATTCATTTTAATTCTTCTATGCAACATGACTAATGTGAAAATGTGTTCAATAAGAATGTATGTGTAAAACCCATATAAGATTGCACACATCTCAGGGAGGAATGGGGGAGGGAAGGGGAAGGGAGGAGGAGAAAATCTAAAACTTATAGAAATGATTGTAAAAAACTGAAAACAAAAAAATTAAAAAAAAGAAAACAGGAAATAACATCTTAAAAAATAAATTAGACTAAATGAAATGGCAAAAGAGGTCCAAGGGGGTCCAAAAGCTCACTGAAGAAAATAATACCTTAAAAATTAAAATGGAGCAAATGGAAGCTATTGACGCTATGAGAAATCAAGAAATTACAAAACAAAACCAAAAGAATGAAAAAAACAGAAGACAATTTGCAATATCTCACAGGAAAAACAACTGACCTAGAAAATAGATTCAGGAAAGATCATTTAAAAATTATTGGACTACCTGAAAGCCATGATCAAAAAAGAGCCTAGACATCATCATTCGAGAAATTATCAAGGAAAATTGCCCTAATATTCTAGAACCTTACTCCAGGGCCAGTATTCTATCCACTATGCCACCTAGTTGCCCCAACAATTACTTTCTAATGAGGAAAGAATAAATCTGGAAAAGCAGGTATAACTTTCATACCACCTCAATATTCTTGTAGTTATCTATACATAACTTTGACACAAAAATCTCAACACATCTGAGCACTAGCTGTGGTTAACTAATATACTATAGAGGTTACATTATTGCAATGGTACCACAGGAGAAGGGAAGGACTTTGATATCTGAATCAGGTTTTTTTATAGTAGAAACCCCAACCCCTGGGTGAAAAACATAAAAATTTCCTCAAGCAGCAATGAAATCACATTTGACCAAATTAAGTATAATCTGTGGGCCTGGGGTCAGGAAAATTCCTCTTCTTGAGTTCAAAGCTGGCCTCAGACACTCATTAGCTATGTGACTCTGGGCAAGTCACTTAACCCTATTTGCCTCAGTTTCCTCTTCTGTAAAATGAGCTGGAAAAGGAAACAGCAAATCAGTGAAGTGTCTCAAGTGGGGTCACCAAGAGTCAGACACAACTGAAAACAACTGAACAACAATAACAAAGAGCTCTCTCTTTTTGAGGCAAACATGAATCTTGAAAAGTCCCTGACCCAGGGGAGTCACAGGTTATAGGCTGGCTCTATGAAACTGTGCTGTGTCTCAAAACAACAAAAGATGGAAGTTTATCTTAAAATAATGCCATTAGTTCTTTCCTCCAAAATGGACAATGTAATGTGAAATGGAGCTGTGGAGGACAGTGAACAGACACAAAGGTCACCCTCGAACACTTTGTTCCAGTGTATTGGAAGAGAAAAGCCATGGGGCTCTTTTCTCAGTGTCACTTATCTTGCCCCTCAGAAACTGTTTACTCATCCACAAAATGGGGATAACAACTGAACCACTTACCTCACAGGGCTGGGAGGAAAATGCTTAGTGAACCTTATCATGCAATAGAAACATGAGGATATTATTACTTTGGACAAAATTAGCTCACTCATCTAAGCACACCCATTAGGCAAAAAAGTTGCCACCTAGTTTAACAGATTTTTAAATAAAGTAGTTGCATCAATACTTTTATTCTAAACTCTCCATTGCTTTTTAGCTTAGTAAAGAAGACTGCACCATGAAGGAAGCTAACTACAAGAAAGACTGGTACAATACAAAATCATTAATAGTTTTAAATACATTATCATATATTACATACAAATAAGTTTCTGCAAGTAAGTAAGACAGAAAAAAAATTTGCACATTAATACAATCCTAACAACCTGAACAAAGAGAAAAAGAATGAGGAAATACTTAAGAGTTATGGAAATTAGAAAGAATTTAAAAGGTACAACACCTAAGCATCAATTCTTGAGGGAAACAGCAGGATAAAGAAAGTTTATATTTAATGTTACCATAAATTGATTTAGTCTTTTCCT
This sequence comes from Bettongia penicillata ogilbyi, assembly GCA_023548195.1. Taxonomy (NCBI): domain Eukaryota; kingdom Metazoa; phylum Chordata; class Mammalia; order Diprotodontia; family Potoroidae; genus Bettongia; species Bettongia penicillata. The sequence continues at coordinate 1,043,415 of JAJHZJ010000520.1, read as the reverse complement.
ACTGAAATTATCTACTTTCTACCAAACAAAAACATACAGCATCAATACTTATACTAAAAAGAATTAGTTTTATTTATAAAAGCAGTTTTTTCCACCAACATTATTTCTAATAGGAGCTAAAAATTTACAAAGGGATTTCTTTTTTTTTTTAATATGGCAAATGAGCAAACCATTAACATCATCTTACTTGTTCCTAACAGCTAGCATTTATATAGCATTTTAAAGTTTGCAAAGTGCTATATAAATATTATCTTATTTGAGCCACAGAACTATGGGAAGTAGGTGCTATTTATCATCTCCATTTTAGAGATGAGGTCTTCCTAAATCCAGTGCTCTATCCACTGCCCTAACTTACCTCCTTTGGATAACAGCTATGTTTGCTTACCAGCTGGAAACCAAAAATTCTTTTACCTCCAACATGCAAAAAGGAAACAATTAAAATTGCTAGAAGAATTCCTTAAAAATCATGGAACAGGGATTTCAAACCATAAGTCCCTTTTCCACTAACTTGACTACATGCAACATAATTCTGTTTCTGAAATGTTATTTTTTAAAAAAGTCATTTCAAATTGAATGCTTACCATGATACCACCATTTTGTTTTCTTTGGATTCTTGTTACATGTTCTTACATAGAAAGAATTATCTGGTGGTCGTCTCTGAAATGAGAAAGTTTAAATTAATAAATAGCTAAAAAAATAAATGAAATATTCTGAATAATCCTTATTTATATAAAATCTGTGTATGCAATGTTTAGAGAATGAACATGAAATCAATGTGTCTGTATATGATATCGATGACACAGCAAAAAGAACAGAAAGCTTTATATTTTGGGAAATTACACTACTAGTAATTAAATTGTTTAAATGTCACATTGTTCCAGAGAAGAGATACTCACTAGAAAAGAGCTAATCAGATTTTAACCATGTATGTAGTCGTGTACACAAACACACAAACACACACACACACACACACACACACGTTCGCCTATGAAGGAAGAAATCAAATATATTGCAGTGACAATTCCTTATGGCTCCTTTGTAAAAAACTAACTTCATTTTACCTTTTTTTTATGACTTTTAATACAATTAATGTCTTTAAAAATACAATTCTGTAAATATCCAGTCATGCAGAGAATTTGGAAAATTTGAGAATCACTTAAAACAATGTGGTACTACAATGTAATGCTATCAAGAACATGTCATAAGACATCAAAGCTTTCATACTGTGTTTTTCTATATATAAGTGAGAAGTAACTCATGGTAAAGAGCAAAAGGAAAAAAAAAATTTTCACATTAAAAAAAAAACCTCAAATGGCAGAGCAGGGACATTTGGTAAGTGCCACATGCTTTTGGGATCAGGGGAAAACTGGTAAAGCCAAAAAAGTTACAAGAGAAATAGTGAATCTAAAAGCAATTAAGAAACGAAAATGAAACAGTGACCAGAAGAATTACATCTAAATTCAAGGCCATAGTTATAAGGCTCTGGGAAATGGCATTTATAGGCAATGATGATAATTCGAGAGAATATTCTTCCTCCTTTTCTCCCTCCTTGCATAGCAACTACCTCATACCTTCAATTTAATCACCGAATATTGCTATTTTCTCCCACCTATGATTTTGTTAAAAATTACATATTTAGACATACTATCAAATCAATTTTTCTAAACTAATAAGAGAACATATATGTACATGTGTGTATATATACTTATATATTTTAAGGAACAGGTAACCAAAGTCTTTTGTTATGTGAGGATTAAAGATGACAGCTCTGTGTGGCATCAATAAAAAAATGGGAAAACACACTTGGTAATTATGTTACATTCACAGAACTAACTATACGGAAGTAAAAATAACAAAGAGGAGAAATATCCTCACTCTCTGAATTAGCATAGCATGCTCTTACTTTTAAAGTCCTCTCACATTTATCTCCTTTGACACTTAAGACAAATAATTTTCAAATGAATAAAAATAAATGGGTAAAAATATCTGCTCTTTGAAAATGAGGAAACTAAAGCAAAGGTTAAATGACTTGGTCAGTAATATTAAGTTGATTGTGCAATTGGTTATCACTCAAAATAATTATAGAAAAAATCAGAATGAAATTAGGAACCTGAAAATATTTCAGAATGAAACTGATTCTTCACATTAGAATTGTTATTCAGGTAAGCAAAGTTTTACAGAAAACTACTTTAAAGAACTATAATGACCTTTTTAAGTATCAATATTTTAATCACTGTTATGATATTCCTTATATAATCCACATTTCCTAGACTTAGAAGAGATGCATTTAGCCTTCTTTGAAAGACTCAGCCATCATGAACATCCATTATGCCCTTAGTTTTGTCTACTCTTCAGTTTTTCTTCTTTCTTCCTTCTTTCACTATCCATCATTATGGTGTCTTCGCCTAATAGTTCTCTTCCTTCCTTCCACCCAAACTCCTCCTAGTTTAAGTGCTTTCAATTTGCTAAGGAAGGAGATGGAAATCAGAAAATCAATGTTCCTAATAATTCTGTCTGAAATGAAGGTAAATAAGCTTTGAGTAAAAGTCCTATAGTGTCTCCTAAGCAGCAAAGTGCTTTAGTCCCGGAACTTGCATTGGTATTTGAATGCTCAAAAGCCTTGCTTTACTTGGTTTGGGGCCACCATCCAGAAGTCTGATCTCCAACTAAGCTGAATGTTTTTAAAGTCTTAATCAGCTGTCTCTCTCTCTCTCACACACACACACCCCTTATATTAGCATACATCATACCAAGGAACCAAGTAGGAAAGATTAATTTTGGTGAGAGTCAAATGATCAGATGAAATGAATGCTGAGGAAGACAACAAGGATTAGAGAAAGATGGATGAGTTATAGGTCATTGCTTTCTAGTTTTGAATGGCAATGATGATCTCTCATCTGAGTTTTGAGCAGTTAACATAATACATCCCTGCCTTTGAAGTTCCAGTAGCACTTCTGAGTCAGTGTAACCAATTACCTATTGGGCATTTCTAATGAGTTGTCCCACAGATACTTCAAATTAAACATAGCTGAAAAAGAACTCATTATTTTTCCCCCCCAAACCCATTCCTCTTTACTAACTGCCCCTATTTCTATTGGGAGCATTTCACTATTCTTGCAGAGATACCTAAGTTTGAAACCTCAAAGTTTCCCTAAATTTTCCTTTTACCTCATCCCTTATAGCCAATTAGTAGCTAAGTCTTTTAAATTCTCTCTCTCCAACAGCTTTCCCATTTAATTCTTTCTCTCTACTCACATGGCCAGTACTCTAATTCAGACCTTCATCATCTCTGGACCACTCCAATAGCCTTCCCTGATTAAAATCTCTCCCTTTTTGGATCCATCTTCCATATAGCTGCCAGTGATGTTTTGGCAGCAGCGTCTTTCTATAGCACCTTCCCCACTCAAAAAGTTCTAGTGGCTCCTTATCACACTCTAGAACAAAACGGAAATTCTAATGTTTTTCACAATCTAGTTTCCTGCCTATTTTCCTAGGCTTGTTTTATGCCACTCCTTCGTTCATGTACACATGTCCATCACACTGACCCACTTGCTGTTCCAGGGACATTACAAATCTTCCAACTCCATGACTTTGTATGTCATATAATTCACCCCTTCCTCTTAGAATCCCTGGCTTCCTTAAATGTGTGGCTCCAGTGCTCTTTCTTACCAAAGACCTTCCTGGTCCTCCCAGCTACTACTGTCACCCTAAATTACTTGGTAAATCTTTCATATTTGCTTATATGTATACCTATTTGCTCCCTTGATATTAAGCTAGCTCATTAAGTGTGGAGACTCTTGTTTTTGCCTTTGTATTCTAGTGCTTATAACACTTTAAGTGCTTGTTCAACTTCTCCCAACCTTTCCATCTTCTCAGCTTCCACCTGGGACCCCCTTTTCTCAATAATTTCATATTCTCATATGACTTCAACTTTATTTGGATGACTTCTAAATTCCCCTAGGTCCAACTTTTCTTCCAGGCTTTAATGCCTTATATCTGTAATTGCCCACTTGATATCTCCAACTAAGTTATACAGTCCAGACCTCAAGTTCAACATAACTGCTTTCTCCTCAAACCTGTCCTTCCTATCCCGAATTTCTATTAATTACATTTCCCAAACAAATATGTTTGACCTTGCCACCACCTGACTCTTTTTTCTCTTCACACATTTATCAGTATTTACCAAATCCTTTCACTTCTGTCTCCTTTCTTGTTTTCATGAGCATCCTCACCATTCCCACAACTCAATATTGGTCCAAGTCCTTATTCTTCTCACTTGGTGCTACTGCAATAGCCTCCCAAACCAAATTCCCTGCCTTTAAGTTTCATCCTACACATTGTCCTACCCACCTCCTTCAGTGATACACAGTTTTGATTATATCACTCCTCTACTTAACCTGTAATTCAGATCAACTGGCATTCATTAAGCACATTTGATGAGCAAGGTGCTAGTGCTGGGGATGCAAACTTAAAATTTAAACAGTCTCTGCCTTCAAGAAGTTCATATTCTACTGGATTCTAACTGTTTAAAAAGTGAAGTTTAAGCACCTTGTTCTCTACAATCTGGCTCCAACCCACCTCTTCCACTGCCTCATTATGCCCCTTTGAATGCTTTATGGTACCTTAACTTGGAAATGCATCTTGACTTTTGCCAACTCTGTGCCCCGGCTGATACTGTCACCCTTGCACCTAGAATGCTCGCTTTTCCTTGCTCCCATTTCTATCTTCTTAAATCCTCAAAACCCAGTTCAGATGTCATTTTGGTGTGAAGCTTTCTTTGATCCTTCCACTAAAAGTAACCTTTCTTCAAAACTGCCACAAAAATTAGTTTGCACCTCCTCTCCAAGCATTTCTGATTGCTATATCCTATTTCAGAAAATCATAGGATCATAGATGTAGACCTGGAAGCATCCTTTGTCCACACAGTCCAATCCTTTCATTTTACAGGTGTGGAAACTAAGAATAATAGAAGTTAGATGACTTGCCCAAGCTTACATGGGTAGCAACAGAGGCGATGCTTGTACTCTGACTCCAAATTAACTGCTACTTCTACTGTACTATGCTCTTCCGCATATATCCATCTCCTTTATTAATACTGTAGGGAATGGACTACGCTATTTTTTTCCATCACTCACAACGTTTAACATAATGCCTTGCACAAAGCAGGCATGTTCATGAATTTGACCCCCCCAGATTTTATAGCTGTCAGAGGTAGAAGAGAGCAAAAATCAAATGTAATTCCAAACAGTCACCAAAACAATGTTATTCTTCCTTTGAAATTTCACTTGGTTTTCTGTTCTGTTCCCATTCTCCATACTTAGGCTGCTTCCTCTTCAAGATAAATTTTGCCCACAATTTGCTTCTGAACCTCACTCTATTAAATATTTATTATGGCTCCCTATTGTTCACTAACTTCACAAGCTAATAATTTGACTTTGACCCAGAGACCCTCATTCAAATGGTCTTTGTTTGAGGTTTTTTTTTTTGTCTTATTATTTGTCTTAAGTTTATATCCCTCTTCTTATTAGATCATGAAAATCAGAATTGCAAGGGACCTCAGAAATAACTAGTCTAACACCTCATTTTAATGATGACTCAGTACATCCACTGTTTTTATCAGGATGTTTTTGTTCCTTGCTCTCTTCTCTACTACTCAAAATTCTATGCTTTATGGTAACTATTTACAGTTAACTACCATCTCAGCATTTACTAATCATTTCCTATTTGTGAGCCCAGTTTCTTTTTCAGGGTATGTTTGTTTCAAATGCAAAATTCTTTAACTAAAAGGAAGCTGGTAAGTGATTGACTTTGTGCAGACTGGAAGAGAATTTGAAGGACTTCAGCAGAAAGACCAAGAGACATAGCTGGTAAGCAGAGGTAAATAAGCTATCAAGATAAGGGAAAAGATATTCAATGCCCTAAAGGAGTCACAGAGAATGACATCTGAAGTTAAGTCACTCACACAAGCAGAAGGCCAAAGCATTTCTTTTGGAGAAGCTACTAGCAAGACTACAGACTAAAGAACTCAGTTTCAGTAAATAAGGAGTACAGGAAGAATTTTGCAGTAACTTGTATCAAGTGTGATGCTTGCATTTTGACATAGCTAAGTGGCTCAAAATGCAGGCTAATTACCTACCCTCTAAGAAGATAAAGAAAAAAGAGTACAAGGAACTTTCCACTTTCCAGTTTATTAGAGAGAATGAGGTATTCCCTTAAAATAAGAAGAAAAGGATATGGAGAAGTAGGGAGGAATCTTGAATGCATCAAGAGAAGATCCACCAGCAAACACCTGGAACTAATCAACAAATAGGAGGCTATTCTGAAAGAAAATTTCTCTAAAAGAAGCAATTGCTCCAAACAGTTAGGATGCCTATCCTTTTGGTGCTATCAGGTGACAGGCTAAAAAGCAAGGGGGAGAAAAGAGGGGAGGACTGATTTATTAAGTGCCTACGATGTGCCAGGCACCATGTGACACACTTTATAAATATCTCAGGTGATACCTCTGCAAGGGAGGTGCTATTATTATCACCCTCATTTTACAGGTCAGGAAACTGAAGCAGAGTTTAAGTGACTTGCCCAAGATCACACTATCACTAAGTATCTGAGTCCACATTTGAACTCAGGTCTTCCTGACCCTAGGTCACCTAATCAACTCCAAATATTGATGGTAGGCAAGCAGGTCTCCTATTTACTGGAATATATAACCAATGTATGACTGAAGCTTCTGAAATCTGTCCTGTCTGGTGCTTCACGTGAGCACAGATGATACTGACAAAAAGTAACCTAAAAAAACTGCCAAGATTATAAAATCTCAAGCAAGAAATTGAAGATCATGAGGGTAGTGAGGTGGTAGTGTAAATAATGTTTTCATCACTGTTGCTTACTGGAACCTAGGAAAGCAGAAGAAAAAAGGAAGATTTGGGAAGGGAGAAGATGGTTAAGAAGAGGCGAAAACAAAGGAATGACAGGGTCCAGACTAGGGACGAAGTATATCTAATAAAGTATAGAAATAATGTATTTGTCTGGAATTTTGAAAATATATCAAAATACTTTTCATTGGAAACAGAAGGGAGAGGCAAATAATTACCCATGTCTAACAAAAAGGCCAGAAAATAGCTGAATATAGCTTTGTACATACCCAAAAGTTCCAGGAGATAAAAATCTAAGAAAGAATTCATTAATAAAAGCCATGTTTTCAAATGTCTATATAGAAATGTACAAGTGTGTTTAGTAAGCAGTAAGATTCATGCCTGGAATATGGCTCTGGGAGAGTATACTTATTCCAAAGGGAAAAAAAAGAGAGAATGAGGAGTACCTTTAGAAGATACAATCACATTAAGAAATCTAGGAACTGAAGAGGGAAACATTGTAGAGAGTTATTTGGATTAAGAGAGGTAGAAAGAGAAGACATTTAGGTCTCAAAACATACTATAGACTATTTGATGAAAAAGAAATATGGTTGGAGAGTTCAACAAACAGATCATAAGCCTGGCAAAGAGATGTGATAGCGGACTTCAGTTATTTAAGTATCTGCCAAAAGCAAGGCAGATAATTTTGTCATTTGTCATTTCAAAGGTTGAAAAACTAAAAAGAGGAAATTCTATTCTGGATCTTATTGTTACCAAAAAAGGAGGAAATGAGTGGTAGGACAGAGATTTTAGAAACCTTGGAGTGAAATGATCCATCATCTTAGTATATATAAGAAAGCTGCTGTTGTTAACTTATGGTGGGGAGGCAGATTTCAATGAATTTGGAGAAAGAATATGTAGGATCTCATAAATGAAAACTCAGTCTAAGAAGAATGGGAATCCAAGTCAATAAGGGTGGGAATTTTTCAAGAATACAATTCTGAAGATACAAGAAGTATTCTAATGACATGATAAAAAGTCTTTAAAAGATGGATGTGGATGCATAGGAAACTTACACATTAACAGGTTTTTCAAGTGGCATATAGAGAAAATGGAAACAAGGACAGGTAACTAAGGATAGATACAAAATGATACTGTAAAAATGGTGTCAAGAGATTTGGATCGCCAAGCTCTGACGCAAAACAAAAATAACAGGAGCCTGGTTAGGGATGGAATGTACCCAAAAAGGAACTGGTACGAACTATCTGCCTAGAATTTGGAAAAAAACAAAAAACAAAAAACCTCTCAACTTGGCAAGTATAAGAGGGAGGTAAGGATAGACAGCAATTTTTCAGAAAAAGATCAAAGGATTTTAGTAGATAACAAACTCAAAAATGCAACAGGACAGATAATGTAATAGGCTACATTAAGAGGGACACAATGTTCAGGTATGAAGATGATAGTACTGATGTACTTCATACTGGTCAGTACTGGGAACACAATCTGAAACTGTGTTCAGTTCTGGACACCACATTTTAGGAAGGATATGAATAAGGAGGTCCACCAGGTGGGTAGAAGACCTCCAGTTCCTGCCATTATCAGGTTCAGTTGAAGGAAATGTTTAGCCTTGAAAAAATTTTTTGTTGTTGGGGCAAAAGGGCTTGATGGGAAAGAACACAATAATTTTCTTCAAGTACTATGGAATTGTCACATGGAACAGGAATTAGACTTGTTTTATTTAGTCCCTGAGAACAGAATGAGGGGCAATACATGGAAGCTGCAGAGATAAACTGAGGCCTGACACAAGGGGAAAATTTCCAACAATTAGTACTATTCAAAATTGGAAAGTGCTGACTCAAAAGATAATGGCCTCCTTGTTAGAAATTTTCTGATGAAGGCTGGATTACCACCTGCTGTGCCAGGTTTTCCATCCAGGAGATTTCCGTTTAGGTATAGACTGGACTAGATGGTCCTTGAACCAGAACAACTCAGATCCTGTGATTTTCTTGGGATCCTACATGAAAAGTATTGTTTTTGTTTTGAGGTGCTGAGATAGATAAAATATAAGACCTAATTTTATGGAGCTTGCAAACATACTCTGAATTAGAATTCATTGCACTCTTTATTCTACTGCCCACCAAGCCTTGTGAAATCTCAACCTTAGATTACTCCCACAATCTGCAGTCTTCAATCATATATACATACTCCTGAATGGTGCTGGAAAAATCATGAAACTACTGGGCTACCTGGGGCCACTACAAATTTATGTTACATAATTTCAACTGGGCCCTCACACAGCAAGGCAAGCCTTTTACATCTCCCTAACTAACTCACTGTTCCTTCACCAAGATGGCTACTTCAAATCTTTTCATCCCTCTTCATGCCTCTCATAGCACTCTTTCTATCGTCCAGCCTAAGGGTACTTGGCCTCATACTTTAATTAAAAAAGTGAGGCCCTTCTCACCTTACATAATTCAAATATCTTCCCCCACTATATTCTGCTTCACTCCTGTCTCACATGAAGAGGTAGCCATTCTTGCCAAACACCTCCACATACACCTTTGGTCCCATATCATTCTATCTTCTCCATCAGAGAATTCCTAACTCTATATTTAATCTTCTATGTCTTCCTATGTACTGGCTCTTTCCCTATTGTCTACAAATATACCCATGTCTTCCCCTATCATTCTTCCAAAAATAAAAATCTTCATTTGCTCAGACCATTCCCACTAGCTATAAATAAGCTATAAAAATTCTCTCTTTTTATGGCTAAACTCCTTAAGAAAGTCATCTATAACAGGTATCTCCACTTCCTTTCCTCTCATTCTCTTCTCAAACCTCTGCAATCACACTTCTAACCTTATCGTTCAAATGAAACTTCTCTCCAAATTTACCAAAGATCTTTTAATTGCCAAATCTAATTCCTCTTTTCAATTCTCATCCTTCTTCTACACCATCTTCTCCTCTACAATCTCTCATATTGTCAATCACCCTAGGATATCTTGGTTCTCTTCCTGTGTCTGAACATTCCTCAATCTCCTTTGTTGTATCATCCAGGCCCACTAAACATGGATGGCTGCTAAAATATTGTCCTGAGCCTTCTTCTCTTCTCCCTTTATTCTGTCGTGCTTGGCTATGTCATCAGTTCCCATGGATTGAATTATCAGATTTTAACCTGCCCTAACCTGACCTCCAATCTCACACCATCAGTTACCTATTATACATCTCAAACTGCACATCCCATTGACATCACAAAACGTTCAAAAACAAACTCATCATCTTTCCCCCAAACCCTCCCCCCTCTGCCAAATTTTCCTATTACTATTGAGAGTACCATCATACTCCCAGTTACCCAAACTAGAAAGCTAGGTGTCTTCCTCAACTCACTTGTACTCATCCCATATATCCACTGTGTGGCCTAGCCTTTCTGTTTCTACCTTTATAAACTCTCTCATATACATCCCCTTCTCTACATTTATAAAGCTACCACCCTAGTGCAGGCCCTCTTCACTTCACATTGGGTGTATAGGAAAAAGTCTACTAATTGTTCTCCTTATTTTCAAATCTGTTCCTGCTCAATCCAATCTGCCAAACTGCTCTTTCTAAAGAATAGGTAAAAACCATGGCACCCCTCTACTCAGGAACTCCAGGAACCTCTAGAAAAAAATATAGAACCTATGTTAGGTTTTTGAAGCCCTTCAAAACCTGGTTTCATCCTACCTTTCCGGACTTCTTACACTTTCCACATACTCTGAGATCCAATGACATCAGTCTTCTTGATGTTTCTCAAACACACTACTTCCTGACTCCTTTCTTTTTCACGGTCCATCTTCCATGTCTGGGATGTTCTTGCTCCTCACCTCCACTTCCTGCCTTCCTTTGAGACTTAGTTCAAATACTGTCCTCTTCCAAGAGGCCTTTCTCAACACTACCTTTCTCCTTCCCTCCTCCCATCCCCTCTCTCTGTTAGTGCCTTCCCTCTGAGATTTCTCTCCCACTAACACTATGTATCTTGTACATGCATAATTGTTTGCAGCTGTCTCCCCTATTAGAACCTGAGCTGTTTGACAGCAGGGACTATATTTTTGCCTTTCTTTGTATCCTAACTCTTAGCACAGTAACTGCCACATACTAATAAGTAAGCTCTTAAATATCTGTTGACATTAATGGTGAAGAAATAAAGTGCCACTCTACTTGCAGAGAATGGGGGAAAAGAGAGAAGAGAAAATTGGGAAAGGCTTTGTGGAAGAAGTGGCCTTTGCACTGGGATTTAAAGTATGAGTAGGAATTCAATACATAAAGAGAGGAATGGAAGACATTTTGGAAAAAAGAATACTGAACAAAAGGACAGAGACAACAGAGTACAGGATGTGGCCAGAGGATACAGAGTATTCCCATCTGGTTTGAATGTATGATATGTCAACATGGAAGTGAGAAATTATGTGGAACATATTGAAATAGAAATGAAAGGGATCTCAAAAATTATCCCCCCTCCCCTACTTCATTTTACAGCTGAGAAAAGTGAGGCTCAATGAGGTCAAAACCACTTGTCCCAGATCACACAGGCAGCAATCATAAGAGGGGAGATCTGAACCAAAGTCTCTGACTGCTGAGTCAGTGCTCTACCGACTTTACTGTGATAGCCTGATGCCACGCAGTAGCACATCATACAATCCAAAGACCACTGGACCTTAAATGCCAGGCAAAGGAAGGTGAAGATTAATGCAAAGGCACCAGAGAGTTATTTAAGACGTTGAGCAAATGAAAGTTCTATGAATAAGGAAGATTATTCTGGCATCAATATAAAGGATAGAGTGAGGGGAAAAAAAAAGACAGGAAGAATGTTGGAGGCTATGGCTAGAGTAAAAACCTTTGATCACAATGACCTCTATCCACATAGTGGCAGTAAGTAAGATGGGTAAGAGAAGGAAGGGCCCTAACCAAAACTGATTACATACAAGGGGTAGGAAAGGAGAGAGCCCGAGACAAAACAAGATTTTAAATATAGGGAACTAAGTACACAGTGACATCACTCGCAGAAATAATGAAGGGAGGAAGAAAGAGAAATATCATATTGATTTTGGCCACGGTGTTAATGATACCTCCAAATGCTGTCCTATCAACATAGGAGATGAGGATCTGCAGCTGAGAAGGAGTAGAGAGAGGTCTGTAGTCATTAATGTACATGTGAGAAATGAACCCTGGGGTGTGAATGAGACTGCTAAGCAAAGAATAAAGAAAAAGGGGCCAATGCCAGAACTCTGGGAAATACCCACTCTTAAAGAATAATGGGGTGGATTAAAAATAGTTATAGAAGGAAGTCTAGCATTCCTAAAGCCAAGAAAGAATGTATATCCAGGAAGAGGTTGGAGCCAAAAATGTTATACTGTGGTGAAATTAAGGATGAAAACTGGGGGGGAAAAAGGCATTGGTGACCTTTCAAAGAATAATTTCAGTTGAGTGGTCATGGCAGAAGGCAGATTACAAGAAGTGTGAGCAAAGTCCTGGAAGAGGCAAGAAAGGATCAAAGATACAGGTAAAGATCTTAGTGTGAAGGACCAAAGGGTAGATGATCTGAAGAACTTAAGAGAAAAAACCTTAAAGACAAAGATGGGGGATGTCAATTTAGAGAACATGCCAAAAGCTATTCTTAATTTTAAAAAAATTAAAATTTGTTTTCTCATATAAACAAAAATGTGTGTGTGTGTGTGTGTGTGTGTGTGTGTGTGTATAAAACAGCAGTCTCCCCATTCATTTGGCATCCCATGTGGCACATAGGAAAAAAAATCTATGAACATTCTGTTGTCCCCTTATCTTCAACCAGAAACAATTCAGAAACACAAAAAAAACTGAGATGGAAGAACTTCTAGGATTCCTAGAGCTAACTCAGAAGGTCTTCACTATGTAATTTCTTAACTGGCCCACTTATTCTTCCTTTAGTACTCTTTTTACCACTTTCTCCCAATGGGTCAAATAGGAGACTCAGAAGAGAGGAAGAAATAGAGAAAAGGGGGCTTCAAATAATCTGTGTAGCTACTGGCCAAAGAGGATCTACCTTCTCCATATCCCACCATATTCTCCCTCATCCCCACCAAAAAAAAAAAAAAAAAAAAGTGGGTTCAGGGTAGAAGGAGTTTTCCTCTCTGTGCAGTCGTAAAGAATTGTGGGAGTGAGCAGGGAGAACCAAACTGAAGCTAGGAGTTTAGGGGAGTAGGAAGGAAAAGAAAGTATCTGCCCCATTAGTGGTGAGAAAGCGGAGCTATACAGCAGGACTTTTTGGAAACTTTCTATAAACATTGCTCTTCTAAGCATGTTTTAAGGAAATAAAATTCAATATCACAATTCAAGAGCACCAGTATAAAGTCTGCTTAAAACAAAACATTCTAATCCATTTAACCTTTGACTTGGAGCACAAGGCTTGGCAAAGCAAAAACAAAGAATTTTCAATTTATTCCTCTATAGAAAAGCAACATTCCCTATGGTTAATTTTATAATCAAAAACATTATTTCCTTCTTTAAAAAACTAATTAGATATTAAAATATTTTATTTACCTAATCTGAAAGCAGAAGTATTATCTTGAATAATACTGAAAAGTCCTACCTTTTCTTTGCAGCTGGAAAGCATGCTAATAATGCTAAGACAAACTGATTGCACTGAGAGCGCTGGGGACCAATCTTCTGTTAGAATGGATAAACAGATATGACCATTGCTATAAACATGAGGATGTACAGGAATATTGTCACCAGTAAACATGACCTAAGAAAGAATAAAATTCCATTAACACTTATGATTCTAAAGGACAAAATCCAAATCAAATTCTCCATTTACGCCTAGAAATATTGACTTAAAACATAATGCCAAGTAACAGACTTTCAATAAGTCAGAATATATAAATAATCTGATCTATGCTTTTTACAACACACCATTTTCAAAACCCGCCTGAACATTATCATAAGGGACAGGGACTGGACTTGTAGTTTCATTAGCATAGGGAACTACCTGATGACAACTCCCTTTACCAATACAAGATAGCATCTTCTCTGCCAACTTACAATCTGAAAGAGTTGCTTAGAGCACTGAAAGGTTATTTAACTTATCCAGGGGCACAAAGACATTATGTGGCAGAGGGAGGACTTAAATGTAGGTCTTCCTAGCTTCCAGGCTAGCTCTCTATTCACTATGTCATAATACTGCTATTTTTTTTTTTATTCACCTAAAAACAGTTTTTCCTTTAAAGACAAGTTCCTAGGAGAATTTTTCAAATTCTACTCATTACTCTCCACACTAAGTGGAATTCACTTCAATTCCAAATTAAAGTTCTCCATTTGAGAAGAGTACCCTTATTCTCCCTATCTTTACACCCACCTCTTTTCCCTCACATACCTGCTCAGAAAGAAAAAATGGTTTTTATTAAATCAGCAACTATCTATGTGACCAGAATTTAGAAGAAACAGGCTGAGAAAATAAAAGCAAGAACTACACCAAACTGTTAAATAGTGTTTTTGACTTCTCTTTTTTGTCATATTTTTCAAATGTTAACTTTTTCCTTTGAGGTCCTTCCTTTTCTTAGCTTTTTTTCTAACCCTTCACCTTTCTTCCCCTCTGCTCCCCACATCTCTTTAACCCTATTTTCAAACATTTTTTCTTTCTTTTCAACTTGACTAGTTTTATCACTGATAGGGATTTTTATTAGTTTGCATTATGGAGTAAGTGGGAACAATGACATTTCCTCCTTAATTAAGCAGTAAGGAAAGGAATAGGATAACTGATGATAAGCATAAATAGCAAAGGATTCAGAGCAAGAAAAGTCCTTGTAAATCATCTTAGAAGTCAGTACCCTCATACAAGACGAAACTCAGGCTCAGAGAAGTTCAATGACCATCTCCAAGAATCAGTATTTGAAACCAAATTAGAAGTCTAATTTCTAAATCCAGGGCTCCTACATACACCACACTACACCATTCTCAACATAGCTAAAATAACGTAATTGAAATGTAAAATAGTAGAAAACAACAGGCACAACACTTAAAATTAAATGAGAGTAAGCAACATACTGGTACTTAATGAAAAATGGTCTTAACTGAGCCTCAGTTTCCTCATTTATAAAATGAGGGAATTAAACCAGATGACCTCTGAGGTCCAAGTTCTAATTCTATGATACTATGAAATATTATTAGAGAATGAACATTATTATTATTAAATAGAGAGCAACTTCACATTTATATAGTGCTTAAAGATCTATAAGCACTTTCACAACATATTATCATGCCCATTTTAAATGAGAAAATAGGTTCAGTGCTTAAATGACATACTTATGATGACAGAATTTATGTCTGAGAGAAGAGTCAAACCAAAGTCTTCTAGGTCCAAAACTCTTTTCCACTATATTTTAAAAAGGACTTTCAAGGTTTTACTTAGGAGACTGATTACACAAATTCCTCATGAAGTCTAATTTCAGTTTTAAACTTAATAGTATTTCTTTTTCTTGGTATACCTATTACAACTTGTACATCAACCACTACAACTATATTTCTTGGCTTACAAATGAAATTGATTTACTGAAGATTACTTATTGAATAGAAATTAAGAAGTGAGAAAAGGATAAATAGCAGTTCACATTTACATCGTAAACCATGCATTAATTTCAAATGAGATAATTGAATGAGAGGTAAGTTTAGGGTCACACAACTAATAACTATCAGAGTTGGAAATCAAACCAAATGCTGTGCTTTTCCCATTATTTTTCCATCATTATACTTTGATAAGACAGTGATCTTATTTTACCATATCGGTATCACACTTAAGTTTGGACATACTGCAGTTCAGAACCTCCAAGCAAAAGTGATCCATCAGCCTCAACTTCCAAAATAGTATGGATGACAAGTATGTACCACCACACTTTAGACAGCTTGGTTTAGGAGAGGGGAAAAAAGGGGAAACGCTGTGCCTAAGAGGAACTGATGTAAAGAGTCCTATACTCGGAGTCAAAAGGGGTTTAAATCCCACCCCAGATGTTTAATATATGAATACAGACAAATCACTTAACCTTTCTGTGTCTTTGTTTCCTCAACAGAAAAATGCAAATAATAATAGCTGCAGTTCTTTCTTCACAGGATTGTATGAGGCTCACATGAGATAGTGTACGTAAGACGCTCTACAAACCTTACTATATAAATTGCTAATTATTATTAAAACATATTGGGGAAAAAAGTGTTTACTTAGCCATCTCAAACACATCAGCATTTGATAATAGTGCCAAATACAGAAGATGAAAGAAGAGCACCCCTGGCTTCAAGGAAGCATTACTGATCAATCCTATCACCAATAAAAACAGCGTAGGAAAACTGAAAATTCAAAATATGCTACACATACTTCTGATCAGTTTGCAGATCAGAAGCAAAAGACTGGCTGATAATGGCTAAAAAAAATTCAAGCTACTTAGCACATAAAAATCAAGAAGCATGAGAGAAACAATGGGGAAAGGAGATAGGAGAGAAGGAAAAAAGTCAAAAGATGGAATAAGAGTAGCAAACAGCAGAGCCAGACCACAAAAGTGCATGTCAACTGTTAACAGAAAGGCAGCAACAAAAAAGGAATGAGGAACCAATTCTGAAATATGAAAGGGCAAAGAATCTTAGGCTTGGAAAGTAACATCATACCTTTTTAAAGACATCATTCATAGATTTTTTTTTGGTAATGGCAAGTACTATTTAGATCTCAGCAGATTAAAAGCATCACTTTCTTCAGGCCATGCCAAGGGGAAAGGCATGCTAACATATAGAGTTCAGTTATTAGGTGAAATTCTTGATAATGGCAAAGGAAACCACAAAATAATGCAATTAATACACCTAATATTGACACAAGCAGGAACATGTTACCAGAAGCCATAATCTGATACGGATTCCAAAATCTCTAATAAAAAGGCCACATTCTTCCTTGTAATTTAACATATAAGATGACTAAATTGCTGAAAGCCAAATATTCTATCCCAGTAGCACAGTTAGAAGGAACTCCAGAGGGCAAGTAGTCTAAACTTTATTTGGGTAAGAATCTCCTTTATAATACATCTTACTTACATCTCACATCTAGGGACACCAAGCACTAGAAAAATGTAGACTACATGTAGTCTACATCACCCAAATCTGCCTCCCTGAAACCTGCCCAGGGTAGTCTTTAAGACCTCTGAACACAGCGATCATGTCAACCTCAAAAGTTCTCATCTCCAGGCGAAGCACCTTTAGTCTCTTCACCTGACTAAAACTGCCTTCTTCTGCACACTGATTTGCTAAAGTCCTTCCTAAAACATTGCTCCAGACTAGGAAACAAGCTGAGGACATAATCTGGTTAAACTCTTTCCCTGTTCTATTCTCTCCATTGAACTAATTCCAGAAATTTCAATTGTACAATCAATCTTCAAACTTAACAGCTCTACATTCTGTTCTACAATGATGGAGGATTCAATGGGTCTATTTCAGGAACATAGAAATCTCTTTCAGTGCTCTCAGAAAGGGTGATCTCAGATGGTCATTTCTCCAATGCAATTACTTTTCATCAGCTTCCAAAAAGTTTCCCTACTAAGCACATGACAGTGCCTCTCTCTATCAACCTATAATGAACTGTGCTGTTGTCACCATGAAAATGAAACACATGCTCATGGCCAACTTATTGTTCCCTTTTAAAAATATTGGTAGATTGCTTTCAGGTACTTAGAATTAAAAGGGGCATTAGAGATCAATCAGTCTAACTCCCTCATTTTACATGGAAAAATTTTATGCTAGAGTGATTAATCATAAAATCTCAGAGCTTTAGCTCCATAATGATCATATTTCTATACTATCTTCAGATTATAGTTTTTAGAGCCAGAATGGCCCTTTGAGATCATCCAGTCCACGTTTCATCATTTTGCACATAATGAAATAAATCCAGAGTGGAAAAAATTTACAAAAGTATTTTTTACCTGACAGAACACCGGAGCCTTCTGAGTCTCAGATTAGGAATCAGAAGACCTATGTTCATGTCACATGTGCTGGCAATTATTACCTATGTGGTCTTGAGTCAAAACTTTTATTATCCTCTATAAGATGTGAGCATCCCTTCTCATTTCTATTATATTCTCACCTTATTTATTAGAGAAGACACCATATTATTGTAAGGAAAAATTGAACCAATGTAGGAAGGATAACTACTATTACTACTCTTACACAGCAGTTACTAATAGAAATAACTATATTTCTATAATATATATAGGATATATATTATATTCTATTATAATTAGAGGACTTGAGTTGAATTTTATGCTACTGAAGCCATAAACAAAGCTGGAAGGATTGTCATTTTTGTCTTTGTTCCCCAGGGCCTACCACAGTACACCTCAGAGAGGTTTCATAGTCATTGAAGTGCATTGTGTAGAACCTTAGGCACATCACATCTCCTCTCTAAGGCCCTGCTTTAAAAATAAGGGGACTGGAATACATAAACACCAAATTGTATTCTAGTTCTGACAGTCTATGTTCCAAAGGTTCTTTCCAGCTTTCAGGAAGACCAGAGGTGAAGTGATTCTTCCAGTGTCATACAGTTAAAAATATCACAGCTGATCCTCAAGCATAAGACTTTTCTACTACTCCAATTCCCTCAGAACCTCCTTGAGTTGCTTCCATGTGGCCTTGTCATACCTCTGGAATTCACTTTCTTCATATAATAAAGGACTTAGAGCTGGGGGAGACAAGCCAACAAACATTAATTAAGTAATTACTATATGCCAGGTAAAATGCTAAGCACTGGGATCAGTCCCTGCCTATGCAAGTACAACCTATCCTATCAAGTCATCTTAATCTCTCAACACAATTTCTTTGTCTATAAAATAGGGATAATACTTATATTATCTATGAGAGTTGTGTAAGGAAAATGAACTATAAACCATGGAATGCTACAAAACAGCTGTCACAGCACCTACTACCACCTCCTACCAAGATCTCAAAAAAAATACAATAAAATAAAACATACCTCCAAATTATATGAATAATTAAATTATAATCATCCATATTCCAATGTGCTCATAAGCAGAGACATTTTTAATGTCACAGGCAGTCCTTATTATACTTCACAAAAAGGAAATTCATAAAACCAGTATCAATATCAAGAGATACCACATGCCCCTTCAAATTATACATTCAACAAACATTTTGAAAATTCTATGCAGGAAGATATGTTTGGTGCTGGGAAGGTTACAAAGTTTATAAAGAAAACAGACGGACGCTGCCATCATGTAGGTTATAGCTGAATAAGGAGACAAATACAGTTAACTATTGCAAATAGTTTGACGTATGCATATTTAAGTGTTCCACAAAATGCCAAAAGAAGTATGAGAGAGATCATTTCCAAACAGGAGAGAAGATGGAATTCAACAGGGGGGTCAGAGTGAGGGGAGGGGAAATGGTATACAACTCAATCAAAAGCACAGAGAGGAAAGCATACTATTCAGAGGGCAGGTAATGGTCCCAACAGACTCAACTGAAGAGTAGAGAGATAAAGCTAAAAAAAGAAGGCTAGAGACCCCTGAAGACCAGGAAAGAGAGCTGAAATTTTAATTCAGAGTCAGTATATAGTGAGTGAATATCTTTTTCTCCCTCAAAGAATGGGATGAGAAGTATATTATTAAAGAAGACAGATCAGAGGTATACACTACAGATAACAGCTTATTTACACTTCTTAGCACAGCATTTATCAAAGATTGAAACTATTCTTGTAGAAAAGAGAGATATGACATGGATCAGTAGGCTCTAAGTTTTTTTGATCATGCACCCAGTCATTTTAAATTATGTACAGTATGATGCTCACAAAAAGAAATACAAATAAACATGAAAAAATCATATAAATTTGAACTTAAGAGTCAATAAGGGATTTCTGGAGCTTAATGAAGTAGGGTGGTGATATGGTTAAATCTGAGTTTTAGGAAACATCACTTTGGCAGAAGCGTGGAGGATGATTTAAAGAAACTGGCAAAATGTAAGGAAGGGTGACTTAGGAGCTATTGCAATAGATCAGGTAAGAGGTGTGAGGGCCTCAACTACAGTGGTAATTGTGTGAATAGAAAAGATACATATGAAAAGTGTTGTGGAGAAAGAAGTCACAAGATTTGGCTGACTAATCTGAAAAAACCAAAGTTGTGAATGTGAACAACTAAGAAGGATGATGAAGGCAGCTAGGGGCCTCAGTGCATATAGCACTGGGTCTGGAGGCAAAAAGACATGAGTTCAAATCCAGTCTCAGATACTTACCAGCTATGTGATCCTGGGCAAGTCACTTAACCTCTGCCTTAATCCACTGGAGAAGGAAATGGCAAACCACTGCACTATGTTCACCAACAAAACTCCTGGATGATATTGGCAGGCAGTAGCCTACAGGGATCATGCCGAGTTAGGCACTGCTGAACAACAAGAAGGGTGGTGGTGGGGCAGATAGGTGGCACAGTGGATAGAGCACTGGCCCTGGAGTCAGAAGGATCCGTGTTCAAATCTAGCTTCAGACACTTACCAGCTATGTGACCCTGGGCAAGTTATTTACCCCTGAATTCCTTTTAAAAAAAAAGGATAATGATGACAGGATGAAAATCACGGTTCATCCTTGCTTGCTCAGCACCTGGACAATGCACTCTGTCTCAATAAAAATGAAAAGAAAGTGGGGGGAAAAGTGAGGAGATGCTTACCAGGTATAAATCAGATACTACACTCGGGGAAAGAATTTTAGCACCTGCCATAGGACAAATGTGAGCTTCAGAAGAGGGACAAATGTTGCTTGTATGGCTGCTGTCATGTACCTGTGTGTACCTGGCTGGCCAAGTTATAATGGCCCTGATGGCCTAGGCATAGCCTCAGGAAGGTAGCAATGGAAAAAAACAGAGTACATTTATGTTGAGAGACAATAGGAAAGGACCGAGAAGCCTATGATTGTTAAGACTGGATCTTGTGGGGTGAGTAGGATACAACCTATGTTCCACTCCCTAAATTGGTGACCAGACATAAGACCATCAATTTAGGGAAGACTATAGTTAAGTGGAATTAGAAATGATTGATCAGCCAGACCCAAAGAACAGAAACAGAATGACAGAACTAGAAAGGTTATCAGAGACCATCAAGTTGAAACCTAAACAATTATCTTTTACAACATACCTCCCAAGTGATCAACCAGCCCTTCCTTGAACATGTCCGGTGGGGTCTATGGAGGTAGCCCACTCTACTTTGGAATACTTTTAATTGTTAAGAAGGCTTTCCTTACAAAATTAGAAAATTCCTTACAAAAATCTAAACTTAGTATTTTGCCAACTTCTGGATATCCATTGTTCCTACCAACTTCTACCCTCCAGGATCCTCTTCCAAATTTCAGCCTTTAAAATATCTAAAGATACCTATTGTATCTCCCCTTATCCCTAATTCTTCAAACGATCTTCAAAAGGCATGAACTTGAAGTCCCTCACTTTCTCAGGGCTTTTTCCCTGGAGATTCTAGTGTAACAACATCTCTTCTAAAATGGGGTGCATGAACTGAATTAATATCTCAGATGTGTGCAGTCTGACAAGGTCAAGGTATAAAACAAAAACACAACAATATCACCTTATTCCTGGGCACTCCATGTCCTTTAAAGCAGCACCAAGTTTTTTTGGCTTCCATATCACACTGTGACTCACTAAGCTTGCTGTCTGTGAAAACTCCCAAAACATCCCCCCCAAATAAAGTATACCCACCATCTTTCTGAACATGTGAAGTTGGTTTTTATCTTTATACACAAGTGAAAGACTAACATTTAACTCTAAGTTACCATGGTCTCTTGGCTGCTAACTCTGATGGCTTTCCCTCAATACTCATCCTTTCTGTCCTCTCTACAACATCTGAGAATTATAAGGGAGGGCTCTCTGAGGAGAAAAGATAAAAAAGGGGGGGAAATCTAGCAATGTAAAAAAAATAAGAGCTATGAAATAATACCTCCCACAAATTTATCGAGAACTGAAGGCTCACTCATCTCCATTCTCTCAACTTTGGAAGGCAAAGCTGAGCCAACACTTGCCCTCCTCCACTACTGTAGTACTGTTGCAATTCCACGCGATCCCTCACAGATTACTGCCAATACATCAAATGTTGCTAATTCTCAGGACCTCAGGTTGTTGTTCATCTGGGACAAGTGTCTTGGACCCAAGGACAGAGAGGTACTTTTTTATATAATATTTTTACTTAGCTTTGGTGGTTCTATTCTTTCCAATCTAGATCGTTCTGCTTCATAGAGAACAAAGAGTTGAGGAACTTCATCTTCTATCTATCATTTATCATCCATGCCAAGTAACTTTTTAAACTCAATACTTTATTAAAAACAAAAACAAACAAAAGACAAAAAACACTCTTATCAAATCATTTTGATAGCCTTAGTCTTGCTATTACAAGCTCCTTTTGGACATTAGCACTCCTCATATTCAAGTCATGTCATGCTTTTTTGTTCATCCTCTGTCTTCCATCCTCATTCTGTCTATAATTTTACAAGTCTCCATAAAATCTAAGTTGTTTGTCAAGTTCCCTGTGTATTTATACTGGTCTCTCTTTAGACAACCACTCCTCTTCCTCATCTACTGGAATGGTTCTGTCTTTAGAATTTCATTCTTGAGTGTTTCCTATTCCTCCTGGGACACACAAAATATTATATATTACCAGCTTCACCAGCTTTTCCTTTTTTATCTATTACAGAGTCTAAGATAAATCATCATTTTCCTTCAAGATTCCATCAATAACCACCTTGCTTCAGATGCTTGGCTTCAAATACACTATGAATAAATTTACAGAAAGTATTAGTGATAAACCAGGTAAACTAGAAATTCTAAGTTCATTCTCCTTTAAGAGGATCAAATTCTCCAGAATATAATCGTCCTTTGTTGATCCCTTCAATTCTGGAAAGATCAAATTATCAAGAAAGATAATAAATCACTTATTTTCTGAAATGCTTTTGATGAAGCTCCAACCAATATTTGGATACCTGAAGCCCCCTTCATCAATTACATTAAAATGCCTTTGTGCTAGGTTTGAGATCTATTTCCTGAACTCCTTGACAATTTCTGCCATCCTTCCAGTTCAGATGTTGCATAGCCTAATCACCCCATCATAAATTTTAACCCAAATTATTTGCACTGTTTCTTTCCTCTTCCTTTACTTTCCTGAACTTGTCACATAACTATCATCAATACACAATTCTATTCTACCCTATCTTTTTCCCTCCCTACTTCCTCTCTTTCAATACCTCAAATACCCCTTTTACTTTTCCTCTTTCAATAGACTAAGATGTATCTTTCCATAGTTAATTTCCACTTGTGTCTCATCCAAGTGAAAACAATGAGATCTAATTTACTTTTTTGACTTAGAATTTCTAGTTCACCTGGTTTGTCACTAATACTTTCTGTAAATTTATGCAAAAGGCATCTGAAGCAAGGTATTACTGGATCCTTTCTTGGATTTTGAATATTGTGAAATGAGCGTTTCCATTGGCATTCTTTTTACAATACATAGATGCTCTCTAGATTGTCTGTCTTAATGAATATCTAGATTTTTTTAGTTCTTATAACTTAAAATTTTAAATTTAAAGACCTTGATTATATTTACAAGATGCCTAGAAAATATATTCTACATAACTACCCTGCTGGGTATCCTCCATTCTTGAACAGGATTTTATCATTTCTATATTTTTAGCTATAGTACAGAAATTCAAATCCCACTCAAATATCTTAACTACCTGT
Source organism: Bettongia penicillata ogilbyi (assembly GCA_023548195.1). Classification (NCBI taxonomy): domain Eukaryota; kingdom Metazoa; phylum Chordata; class Mammalia; order Diprotodontia; family Potoroidae; genus Bettongia; species Bettongia penicillata. The sequence continues at coordinate 1,019,798 of JAJHZJ010000520.1, read as the reverse complement.
TCATTTCTCAATTCAAATGTTTTATGCTGTGTTTCCTACCTTAAATTGGTAGTGATGAAAATACTTTGATTTATGAGCTTTAGGGCTGGTATAAGGCTTTTTTAATCTTTAGTAAAGTTTCTTAAGTTTCTTCTTGAAGCATTGTGTGTTCCCAGGTGAAATCATCAAAAGTAAACAGTAATTATCCAGTTTGAAAATTATTTGAAGGTTCCCATGTAACAGGTTAAATATATACCCAGGAAAAGGTGGTAAGAAGATCTCTATTATCATCAAGTAAACTGTAAATAGTAGCCTAAGACTGCCAGCATGGAGTCACTAACCTCTATTACTCATCTTTTCCCTTTGACCTTTCATTTTTCACCATCATTCCTCACCTAATGACTAACCAGTTTTTGCTCAGAATGTCCAACTTCCTCCAATTTGGGAAAACCTTCATATCTATTTCCTAACTCATGTGCAATGGGTCTTCTATTTGTCACCCTCAAGATTCTTGCTTCTGGATTCTTTTTCTTCTTTGTTTTCACTCTGAAACCTTTCTTCAGAGCTTCCACATATTAATAACTTGATGTTGAACTGGATAGAGGGTTTTCCACAGAGTGACCCAGGGCTCTGTGCTGGGACTGGTGCTGGTTAACATTTTAAACAATGACTTGGATAAAAACATGGATATCATGCTTATCAAGTTTACAGATCCCAATACTAAGAGGGCAAACAACTAAATGGCAGTCAATTTTAAAAGATCTTGTCCAGTTAGAACACTGAGCTGAATCTATGAAGTTGAAATTTAACAGATTCAAGATATCAACTTCACAAGTTTTAGATGGGAGACATAACTAGACAATGAATCATCCAAAAAAAGCCTTTTAAAAGTTGTTTGTTTTAATTTGGAAAGTAAACCCATTGGTGGATATAGCTGACTTGAGAAGTGAGAAAATGGTTAAGATGATGATATATGAGGATGGGATTTAGATATCTAGAACACAGCTAAATTAAACATTTCTACATATAAAATAGATCAGAAAAAGAACTGTTCATGAAACTGCAAATCTCTATCACATTCAGCATGCTTTTCCTTTTATAATAAATTCAACATTAGCTTTCAAAGCTATCCTGTTTGTCTGTGTTTCCTTTAGGCCTTTCTTTCTGGTTCTCTTCTTTATCTACGGTTCTTTAATGTCCTGCAACTTCACTGAAGCAATGGTATGCGGCAGACCAGAATACTAGTGTAATCTTAAACTGCTTTAAAAGAAGCAGTTTCCAGGACTATGAGTGTGAAAGTCTTGGTCCACTTCTAGAATACTATGTTCAATTCTAGACACGTTTAGGAAGGATGTTGCAAGCTTGAACATAGCAACACAAGTGAAAATTAAAAAGTCTCAAGGTCCTGCCATGTAAATACTGGTGGAAGGACAGAAAGAGACCTAAGAAAGGATGTAATGATGCACATGAATCTGAAGTGCCATCACATGGAGAAATAGACTCTTAATTCCCAAAGGAAAAACTAGTGGCAAAAAAAAAAAAAGGAAAATTCAGGTTTGAAGCAAATACTTCACAACAATGAAATATAACCAAAAGTAGACTGGACTGCCTCAAGAGGCACTGGGCTTCCTTCCTCACAGAAAGTTTTCAAGCAAAGACTGCATGAGCACCTGTTCTAGAGCACTTGCTCTAGAGTAGACTCTCGTTCAAGAAAAGACTGGACTACATGGCCTTTGAAGTTCATTTTGATTCTGAGAATATTTTTATGATTTTATTTTTTGATTTGAATTTTACGATTCTGAGGAAATTTAATCTGGCAGCCATACATATACAGCATGCATGAGGGGACTGGGGAAGGGAAATAAGACCTACAAAGAAATCTATAAGTTAAGGCAGAAGTTAACATGGACTTGTCCTAAGATACTGGCAATGGGAGCGGAGGGAGAGGATTAAGATGTGACAGACAGAAAAGCAGGTTATTGACTAAATAGAGAGAGATGAGAGAGAAAGAAAAATTGGAGAAAAATCCCTAAATTACAAATACAGAATTCTAGATAAATAGAGGTACCACAGATAGAACACACAAATTAGATTGGATGAGGAAAGAAAGAGTTCTGTCACAGATATTATCACCATTATATATATATATATATTAAGAACTCAAGGTTTTTTGCTATTGTTGAATTGTTTCAGTTGTGTCTGACTCTCCGTGACCCCATTTGGGGTTTTCTTTACTGTAGTGATTTGCCATTTCTTTCTCCAGCTCATTTTACACAAGGAAAAAGACAAACAGGGTTATGTGACTTGTTCAAGGTCACACAGCTGAGACTGGATTTTAACTTAGGTCCTCCTGACCTCCTGCTACAGTCCAGTGCTCTACCCACTGCACCACTTAGCTGCCCACTACCTGAGTCTACATGCCTAATCACTGGACTTCCTTAAGAATGTCTTTAATGTTTTAAGGTTGAAGTTCCTATTCTGCTCACTTGCTCTTCCCACCCCTGAGAGCCTATCAATAATTAACTGCAGTATGGTAGAGTGACTAGAGTGCTAAACAGAGTGAGGAAGAAACCTATCTGAGACATTTACTAGCTGTGACCCTAGGTGAGTCACTTAACATCTCCAGGCCTTTGTTTGCTCAACTATAAAATGAGAAGTCCCTCTCAGGTCCCTTCTAGCTCTTACTCTATGATTCTATGACCTATCAGGGTACTAAAGTGCTTGAGGTAGCAAAGACTTTGGGGCCACTCATGACGTGTGGTGACTACATGATTCCCATGCTGCAAAAGCAGAAGAGAAAAAAACAGGCAGAGCGATACAGAAGAGAAAGTTGACTGAGATCCAGATCTTAAGATGTGGAAGTCTTACAGCAGAAGGGTGGAAAAAGAAAAGGCAAGATAGTCAATCTTAGTTACTAAAGTATTTCTAACACGTCACAACCTTGATCAAGCCACTGAAATGGAAAATCTGAAAGAGGGCTAACAATGACATAGAAACTGAGGATCTGTTTCATAATTATGCTAGAGGTTCATCTTCCTTGAAAATATGTTTTAAGGAAAGGCATTTTATATCCTGTAAGTTAAGCACATTAGGAGAAACTACAATCAGAGAATACATTCTTACATTTGACAGAACACAACTAAGTCTAGTACTATTTTCTCTTTAGTGGGTTTGTCATGACCAAAAGACATTAGTACATTTTTATCAATGACTTGAAAATAGATATGGCAAGTTTATCAAATCTGCAAATGACAAAATCGGAGTAATACCTATTATCAGATGACAGAGAAGGAGAAATTATAACTGCCTCTTCAATATTTCTAGGAATGTAAGCACTTCCTTCCATGGTACTGATCACAATCCATTCATGGCTTCCCATCCTAGGAAACAAATATCTATATCCTCCTGTATACCATTCTCAAGGACTTCAACAAATGTAATGAGAGGGTACTTCCTTTAGTTTTCTTGACACTGCATGGATATCCAATGGAGCACACAGGCTGTTCATTAGGTATACTTTGCACCTGTCAAATAATTGTCCACCATGTTGTCTAAATATATCTTTACACTCCTCTGGTGTAATTTTTGAATGATGTTTTCAGTCTCACAACCACTATGTACTGATGGTTTCAAGGGTTTTTGGAGAATCTTCTACTTTAATTCTTCTGAGACTGTTATTCCACAATTTGTAGCCACAAAGCATCAGTGGAAAAATATTAATATTAAAAAGATGCACTTTTGTTGGGGAGAAGGCTGGGATTATTAAAAGCAACAACTGCCCAGTTTTCCAAAGGCAATTCAGCATGCTATCTTCCTGCTCAATTTTAGGCCCAGTTTATTACCATGTGGGGAGAGAAAATAAGAGAGAAGGGGTAGGAAGGCAGGGAGAAAGAAAAGGGGAGAGAGGAAGGGGGGAAGAGGGAAAAATGAGGGCAGGGAAAAAGGGGGGAAGGGAAAGAGGAGGAAAAAAAAGGAAAAGAGGAGAGGGAAGGGGAAAAGGAGGGAGAAGAAGGAGTGGGGGAAGGAGGAGAAAGTAGAGGAGAGGGGAAGGGCGAGAAAGAGAAAAGGAAAGAGGAAGAGGTGGTGGGACAGAGAGACTATGACCTCCTGGTGATGTGCCGATACGTCTCTCCATATTTAACTGGGCTTATCCTCAGAAAACAGACTTTGTTCCCAAGGCCATACCGGGAAATTCTTATGTGCTTTGAAAATCCAGAGTTACTTCTACGCCATGAGGAGACACTGGAAAAGGACTGTGGAAAACAATGATACTACATACAAGACAATAGAAAGGCTCATGAGCAAGTCATAACATTTAACTAATAAGAACTTATAAAGAATAGAAGCAAAAGATGTTTCTATGGAATTGCATGACAGGAAGAAAAGATGAAGTCTAAATGGTCCACTGGCATACCTTCATGACGTCAAGAGAAAGCGAGGAAGGCCTCCAGCATGTCTGGTAGTGTGTGTGTCTCCTCCCTTCCCCCCCACCCCCTGCCACTGTGGGGAACTTATGGAAGAAAAATGACAAGGGCAGGGAAGAACAGAAGTTGTGATTTGCATTCCTGGAGGGAACTTCTAGGTTGGTAAGATTAAATAAAAAACCAAAGATCAATCTGAGTGCTGAATATAGACAAAAGCAGTTTTCAATCACTTTCAAATTCTCACTAAGGAGACTCTGCAATGTTCTAGGGTTTAATGCAATTAGCATAATGTCAAATATAAAGAGGAGGACCGGGAATTTCTCATCCTTTATAGAAATCTCTTTTGATTCAGGGTTGTTCTGGATATCTTACAACACTTTGGCAAGCATAGATTTTCCCTTATTATACCTCAACTTGATATTAACAGAAGCATCCTGGTGTAAAGGATAGAGAGCTGGTCTTGGAGTCAAGAAAACAAATACTAAGTATAATTGTACTAATTATGAGAAGGCTGTATCAGATATGAATAGCTGTATAAAAAGGATTTAGTGCTATTAATTTCACCTCAGACAGATAATGTGTTGTATGACCACCAAGAAATCATTTAACCACTCAGAATCCTAGGCAATTATCTTAAAATCTACAAAGTACAGAAAGTGCTAACTTGCACTGGCAGAGGATGTTGCTTAATCCAGGAGTTCCCTATACCAATGAAATTACAACTTTATTCTCCGTCTCTATCTCTTGATATTAATAATCAGAGAGAGAATCAAACAAACACACTGTTATTTTAAATTTCAAGGCATTTTATGTGATCTGACATATGCCTGATATTGATTTTGATCTCCATCCTAAAAAGCAAGTGACTTACCTTGATAACTATTTTCCGTTAAAATAAAATCAGCTGCATTATCTGTCATGTTATGTGCTTGTCATGCAACCAGTGCCTTCTAATTTTGTATAAGTATTTAACCTGTAGATATGAGGCTTCTGTATACTCTATGAGCCTTTTCTGACCTCTCTTGCTTCTCATTCCTAAACCTGTATTTGCCACATTTTGGGGGAGCAGGGGGTGGCACACAGTATATTTAACATAACATATGCCTACTTTTCAATTGACATCACTGAGCATCAAATATACCCTGACATAATTTGGAAAGTTTTTATCAACTCATATAGAATTTCTCTACTTTCTCATCCACACCAACAACAGATACGTAAGTTACAATTATTTTCATGGCTCTCTTATTTTGCAAATTCTTATCATGATCCCTGGAATACAAGATGACTCCATTATCTCACATAATGATATCTCATGCTGCCCTTGTACACATGATAAAATCAGCTCCTCAAACTCCTTTATTTGCATCTCCAAGGAGAGCAGTACAAAGTAACTTTTGTCCCATTTTATTTTACAAGCATCTCAAGATAAACATAATTTGTAGTTAGCAGTACAAGTATATTCATGTAAGAAGAATTTAACACTTAAGTGAAGCTAACTACAATCCAATGCAATATAATAAAATTAAAGTAATCCCATGATCAGAGTCCAAAAATCAGGTGTACGAATACACGACTGGAAAGGGAGCAGGGGAGAATGGAGCTAAGTAATTCAAATGAAAAATTACCTAGGAGTCTCAGCAGACAAAGTTCAAGGTAAGGCAGAATGATATGGCAAACAAAAAACCTAGAGATCTTAAGCTGCAGAAACCGAAGCAGCATCTAGAACATGGGACAAGGTCAGAACATATCCAAAAACTACAGTCACTGTGGGGTGCGATGTTTTAAAAGCATAATGACAAGCTAAGATTTATACAGAGTAGATAGGGTTAGGGAACTTTGATACCACGCCACAACTGCACTATTTGAAGGCACTGGGAGATGTTTAATATAGAGAAGTCTAGAAGACAGGGGGAAAGACATACTAGTTATCTTCAAGCATTTTAAGAATTGTCATGCTGAAAATAGGGATTTTAGAATTTTTCTGCCTGGCTCCAAACAAAAGGTACAAGGTGCAGATGAACAGATTTAGATTAGATGTAAAGAAAAACCTGCTAACCAAACCATCCAAAAGCTGGATGGGCTTGAGGAATAGTGAGATCCCCCCATAACTAGAGATCTTAAAGAAGAAGCTTCATGGCCACCTGCCTTCCAGGGATTCCAATATAGTGAGTCCGATTGTGACACTGGAATAGTATTACAGAACAGATTTAATGAAATGGCTTACCCTTCATCTAAGTTTTACATAGAACTTTCAAAGTGTGGTAATATTATACAAGCAATTTTCAATGTTACATGTACTTGGAATTCTGTCAAGTCAAACTGCAAGGAAGATTAAGATAAAACTGCAGCCTACTGTCATATCCTCAAAAGTGACATTTTCTGACAACAAATTTGTAGGCAACGTACCAACATCACCAAGATAGCTTAACACAAAATTTTTGAAACAGTGAAAAATACTTCATACCCCCCAAATACCAGAAATCAAATGGAATTACAAGCAAGACATGAAAAAGGAGGTACCAATGGCCCAAAGTGATAATGTTAACTAATTGAATATTCTGAATGTTTCCAACAAGTCAAGACACTGCCAGCAACAGTGACTTCTTTATGAAGGATGTAAAAAAATTAGAAGATAGTCACTCTGATTTTTTTAAAATCCTATTTTATTTTTAACCCAAAGTTATATGTTACTGTTCTGGATGTCATATAGCAATATATTTTTTACTTATGAGAAATGTAAAAAGCAAATATCTAGCTGATATAAGGGGCTACCAAAGAAAGCCATCTTCATAATAAATCCTAGCATGTCTATCTGGAGCTATAAGCTATACTATCTAACATTAATACTTATAGTACAGTACAACAAAATACCAAGGATCTACGATTTGTCAGTGTGTGTGAATGGCCTTTTATTGACATAGACTACAACCTGTCTATATAACATCAAAGTCTTGGAGAGTGAGTTTCCAGAGGCTGAGAAAGATTAAAAAACTTGCTCATGATCACAAAGTTAGTGAGTATCAAAGAGGGGTCATCTTTCTTAACTCAGTTTAATGCTTTGTTTTGAAAAACAAATAACTAAATTCTGTGTAAAAACAGACTGTTTACAAAAATATTTATAGCAGCTCATTTCTGGGGCTATAAAGAAATAGAAGTTGAGAGATGCTCATCAATTGGGGAAGGGCTGAACAAGTTTGTGGTAGGTGATTATGATGGAATACTATTGTACTATAAGAAATGATGAGCAAGATGCTCTCAGAAAAACCTGTAAATACTTATTTGGACTGATGCAAAGTGAAATATAAAATATACAAAGTAAAAGGAATACTGTAAGATGACCAGTTGTGAATGACTTGGCTACTCTTAGCAACATAATGATCCAAGACAATTCTGAAGAACTTATGATAAAAATGCTATCCATCTCCAGAAAAAAAAAAACTTTTAAAACTTTCTTTATTTTTCTTCAGTTTTTTTTCTTGTCTATTGTTTCTTTCACAAGAGTAGTATGGATATGTTTTGCATGACAACACATGTATAACCTGTACTGAATTGCTTGCCTTTTCAGTGAAGTAGGGTGGGGATGGAGGAAGGGAGAGAATGTGAAACTCAAAGTTTTAAAAATGAATGTTAAAAATTGTTTTTATATGTAACTGGGGAAAAATAAAATTCTAAATAAAAGCTAAAAAAAGGAGTCTTTCTCTTTTGACTAGAATGTAGGAACTTTCATGCACAGACCTGTAGCATTTATTTTGGCTATCCATGGGCCCTTTTTTGTCCCACATTTTGCATTTTTTGCTATTCCTGATAGATATCCTTTGCTATTCTAGATGAAACCCTAATGGTGACTAGACCTTTGGAACATAAACACTATATGCAATAACTGAGTCTTGATTGATTGAAGTGACTAAATTTTAACTGGCAAAAGGATATATTTCTGTTTATATGTATGTATATACATATATTAATATTAATGTATACATATATATAATATATTGATCTTGTAATGCACAAAAGCCTACACAATGACATCACAGTACCTTCATCACCATCAACAGCAGAAGCAAAAATATCATTCTCCACCACAAGACAGTTCTATTCAGTCAAAAGCAGGACTATCTCTCACTAAAAAATTTAACATTTCTAAGGAATCCATCTCACAGAGTCAGGCCAGGGTTTCATTTCTTTTAATACTAGACTCCATAAATAAAAACTGTATCTAAAGTAACTGAAAGGCACAGAAAGCAACAGTGAGTATGGGGATTTAGAGTACAGAGGAAAGGAAAAAGGGACAGACCTTAGTAGATCCTATAAACTAAACTGGTGATAAACTGTTTTGTGACTACAGCCAAAAAAGAAAAACATTCTCTTGACAGAAGTTCATACTTTTAGAGCAAGAGGGGAATTCAAAGGCCAAATCTACAAATTTTTACAGATAAGGAAAATGAAGCACAAACAGGCCAAGTAAGTGGCTCAGAGTCATATAGCTAATGTCTGATGCAGGATTGAAATGGAGGTCCTTCCTGACTCCAAGTCCAGTTCCCTATCCATTATGCCATACGGCCAAAGTCAGAGCTAAAATTGTCATTACTCAGCCTTTTGGCTAAGATCAAATAGGAAAAACATACATTAAAAAAAATAAGTAAAATTTGAATATAATCTAAAAACATAAGTAATAAAAAGTGATTACCTGAGGAGAGTCAAAAGGATATCGACTACTAAATTTAAATAGAAGTTGAAATTTCTCCCCTTCATATAAGGTACCTGGTGCACCCTCCATGTCTACAATCCACCTGGAATATTAAAAAAAAAAAAGCAAATTAAAATTCTGTTAATCATTTTTTTCCCTTCAGAGAAAATAAGTATCACTACACTACTCAAAAAATAAGGTAATAAGTTGTCTTTCTACATTTAGGCAGTTAAATGACTCAGAGCATAAAGCAGAGGGACCCAAGAGTCAGGAAGTTCAAATTCAACCTCAGACACTTATTAAATGTGTGACCCTTGGCAAGTCACATCACTTCTTTGTGCCTTTGTTTCCTCATTTATAAAATGGGAATATAATAATGCCTATCTCACAGAGTAGTTGCAATCAAATAACAATATGCATAAAGCATTTTGAAAACATTAAATAAATGCTAGCTATTGTTAAAGTCATAAGAGAAGAAAACTATAGTTTGAACAACAAAGTAGACTAATCAGAACAGCGGTGACACATTATTTTGTGTATTAAGATTTGCAAAAAAGCTCTACATAAATGATCTCACTAGATCTCACAACAGGCAAATACTACAGATATTATCCTCATTTTATAAGAAGAAACAGAGGCTCAGAATGGTTAAGTAACTTACAACTGTACTATAATAAATATAGGAATCATGAAAGAAATAAGATCACCTTCATACAAGTTCTCTCACAAAAAGTACATGTGGGTTAAAAGGATAGTAATAAGTAAAACTGAAAAGAAAGGCCTAAAATAGGTTCTAGTTCGAAATCTACCACAAACTAAAAGCGAAACCTTGGAGACTAAAATGTACACTTCTTTAGAAGTCAGGTCTATTTTGGTTTTGTCTTTGTATCCCCAAACCTAACATAGTACCATGCACCCAGTAGATATTTAATGTTTGAACCAAATTGGGGACATTACTATTCTGTGCCCCAAGGTTTTCAATGACCTTGTTTCTTGTTTATAACTAGCAGAGGCTAAATAAATTGTATTATCATCCATAAAGTCAGGACACTACACAAGAGTCTTTAATGTTTTTTCTAGCCCTATGATTTTAAGTCTGGGGAGTATAAGAGATGGAAAAGAAATCATAGCTGCTTTATACCATCCCACCTACAACAGAGCAACAGCGCTCCCTTCAGAGGACACGGCAGGTATTCTCTTCCTACAAACAAACAACTAAGGCACTGTGGCATTTAGAATCAGAATATTCTTTGTCTGAGAGCACAGTGGTTACCCTAAAGGATCTAACAATTACACTATGGACTTGCCTGTTTTAAATAGCGACTTCAAGAATCATAGGAAGAAAAAGCAATGAACTAGAGGCTAGGATACCGTTCTATCCCAGGCTTTCTAATTAACTAGCTACATAATCTCAATCAAGTTATAACCTTTCTACAACTTAAGTTTCCTTATCTGTAAAATGCAGATATTGGACTAGATAAACATTTTCTCTAAACTCCCTTCTAGTTCTATGACCTCTACATCAGAAAAACTTCAGTGAACCTGTGGTTAAGAACAATTACTCTGACTCCTATACACTAAGCCTTGAAAAGTTCATACTCTACCCACATGTATGTTTGCACAAATCATACCACTTGCTTTAGGGCAGTACTAGCCTACAGTTTCTTGCAAGTCAAGGGCACAGTGTTTTTCATACACAGCTCTTTAACCATCAATGCTTCCCACCTGAAGTGTGTTGCTGCGACAGGACACATTGTACAAATTGTAGTTACTCAACATTACTAAAGTAAAAACCTTAAAAGCTTAAAACAACACGTGAACTAAGCAACGACCAGGGAAAAAGTAAAAACTGGATCACAGTCCTCACTCTTTTAACTTCCAGCAATCTAACCTAGAGAAAGAACCTCTTTAGAGGTTTCCTCATCTGTTAAACAAACAAAAAAAAGACCAGATGTGCTCAAAGGTCCCCCCTAACTCTAAAATTCTAATATCCTATAATTAGGACCTCAAGACATTATCTGAGCTGGCCATCTGCCTTCAAAAGTTCTTAGCCTAAAGTTAAAGCTGAAAACAACTAAAGTCTCCAGAGATAAAGTAACTTTCCTGAGGTCATAAATATTAGGTGGCAGAAAGGGGATTTAGAATTTACATCTTCTGCATCTACTGAAGTCCTGTGCCACACCACTGCTACCTAAGTGCTTAGTGCTTTATACCAAGTGAAGTACCACGAGATGGCTGTGGGGCATACAGAGATTTCTATTATATTTTGTAACTTTTATCTGCACTCAAAATATATACTTTAAATTGACTTCCTTCTCTTAGTTTCCATTAATTGTAGAGTTATAATCCAGGGTCAACTCTGACCAACTGTCAGTTTATATTCTCTTCATTATCGTCTATGACAAGTAAAATCCCATTTTAACAAATGTCTGGTTCTCATAGAAACAAACAACTTGTGTTTTGCCAAAATGGTTCATGTTCACAGAATTTTGCTGATTAAGTATAATTAATTCCATTAAGTGAAACTCTCATATGAAATGCTGATAAACAATTCATTTGTTCTTATGGCTTTACTTTGTTTAAAAATTTTCCCCTATCTGGCCTTAATGTTACTAAGATATGTGAACAAGTGACTGTGCTTTTACCTATGACAAAAACTTACATATCAATGGTAACTTTCTTTTAAAGATAATTTTATTTTACATAGATTAACCAAACTGACCTAAAGCAAGATATAAATCACTTAATGTCAACATATGAAAAACATTAAAATGCTTCTATTAGAAAAATATCCTTGTAATTAACTTGGCTACTAAAACTAACACATCAAATAAAGGTTTAAAAAATAAAGTACTTACTGTGTAATTGAATTCTGAACACTCTTTTCATTCAAAGTCATTCCTGGAGGAGGGTCATTTTGCAAAGCCAATAATTCTTTTTGTAGTCGTTTCTAGAAAAGATCAATAATAGCATTTCAAGTTTTACATAATCTTCTGTTATATTACATTTAAAATTGTGTTTCCTAATGAAAAGGATTAGAACTGAATACTGAAATCCCTTATTTAAATGCCCTGCATAAGTCATAACTTTCCCTCATCCACATCCCTTGAATCTTTATTGTCACATGTAATTGCTATAAATTATATTGCTTATGTATTTCCACAATTTATAAGGCATTTCCAAACATCTGTATTCATCATAAGTTCTATAATTATACCCTCAATACTTTGAAAATAGCCCATAATTTCCCATATGTGTAAACGTGCAACACCTTTAGTTGCACAGCTACTATTCTGCAACAATCTTGTAGACTGGTGTATCGATAAAAGATAGAAAAGAGCTGTTTTTACTGTTTTCCACCAAAATGCTTACTATATGGAACCCTTAGGGAAGAAATAATTTCAGATAATTAAGTTTAACAAAAAGCTAAGAGTTTAGGCCTTGAACTACCAAAACTTTCTATTTGGAGATGGATGTCAAAATGTTTTAGTTTTCCTGTTTTCAGATTATACTGAAATAGAGTCTTTTCCTCTTCTTTCTCCATACTATTTCAGTTGGTGATCAACTCCCACAGAACCAATTATCATCACTATGCTGATGAATCTTAAATCAAGTTCTAATCTCTCCACTGACCTTCAATCTCACATCTTTAGGTGCCTATTAGACATCTCAAACAGAATATCCCATAGACATCTCAAACTCAACATGTCCAAAACTGAATTCATTATCTTTTCTCCAAAGCATTTCCCTCCTTCTAAGTTCCCTAACACTGTTGAGGGCACTACCATCCTCCCAGTCACCAGGCTCATAACCTCGATGTCACCCTTGACTTCTCATTATCTCTCACCTCCCATAATGAAACTGTTGCCAAGGCCTACCAATTTTTACCTTTGTAACATCTTTGCATCTTCTTTCCTAACACTGCCACTACCCTGATACAGGCCCTCATCCACTGGATTATTTTGATAGCTTATTGGTTGGTCTGCCTGCCACAAGTTTCTCCCCACTCTATCAATGTGATGTCCCTAAAAGCAAGTGTGACCATGTATTCCCTCTACTCAAACTCCAGTGGCTGGCTCCCTATAACCTCCTAGATCACATATAACTTCCTCTGGCATTTAAAGTCCTTCATAATCTGACACTTCTTTCCAGTTTGCTTACATTTTATAAACCACACACCCCTACCCCACCCCCACATATACACACATATATTCTGTGATCTAGTGACACTGAGGGTCTCCCTGCAATTACTCACACATGACACCATCTCTAAACTCCAGGCATTTTCCTGGAAGGTTGTTTCCCTCTGCCTCCAGGTTTCCTTCCGTCAAGTCTCAGCTAAAACCCCACCATCTGATAAAAACCTTTCCCAACCCCCTTTCTACACCTTTCCCTCTGTTGATCATTTCTAATTTATCCTATATATAGCTTGTTTGTAAGGAATCGTTTACACATCTCTTCCATTAGGCTATAAGCCACCTGAGAGCAGGAACTATCTTTTACTTTCCTCTGTATCCCAGTGCTTAGCGTAGTGCCTGGTATGGAGTAGGTGTCTGAACGTTTACTGACTTAGTATTTCCCAATATCTTTTCTTCTGATCCTTCAACATAGTGTGGAGCTCTGTAAGATTGATTGATCCTATATTAAATGGCCTCTAGTTGCTATGATTGTGAGTTCTGTATCTCTTTTAAAATAGCTTTCCTATCTTCTCACTTATTGTCAGGTATGTCACACCTGTCAGTGTATTTGCCTATATCAGCCTCTCTCTCCTCACCTGCATAATTCATTGATTCTAATCTGCTGGCTTGAGCAACTAGACAATCAAGTTAATTAAAACTGGTTATAATAACTCCTTCCCTTCTTTGCAAAAGTGGAGAACTATGGGCATGGAATACTATATATAATATCAGATACGGTTAATCTGTTAGTTTTGCTGAACTTATTTTTTCTTGCTCATTCCAGTTAGAAGGGATGACACTCCTGGCAACCACCACAACCAGCTCTCTTCCTTCCCACCCCCACACCTCCTGCCCCTGTAAACTCACTTCTCTATCAGATTTTGAACCTTCTCTATGATAACAAAACTCTGTTTCACTAATATCTATATCATTAAAAGGGAACAATAAGGGGCATAACCAAGAATACAACAGGAATTGAGGGGAAAAAATCAGTAATAAGAGAAACACTGATCGAAAACTTTCCTACTTTTCCCTTCTCATCATGTCCCTGCAACTACAGAGGAAGAGAATACAAAGATTATAACTGATGATCTCTTATACTATTTCCTTCCATTATTATCCTTAGAACCTAACTGAACTTGCCTTACATATGCATCTAGTTTCTATTAAGAGTTCATCATTGACTTTCAACATTCCTTTTTTGAAAAGATTTAGTTTCAAATTTTTATACCTCCCGCGTCGACAAGATGGCAAGCAATCAGATATAGATTATACATGTGCAGTAATGTAAACCTATCCTCACGGACTCTCAATCACAAAACCAGATCTCTGGTCCAGGAGGCAGGGAGAGTAAAAAGTATTTAACTTATGTAGTACGACCTCTGTCACCTTTATATTTGTTCCCAGACTAACCAATATAAAAACCTTTGAGAGGAGGGGTCATGATACGCGAAACCACAACAAGCAATTTAAAGAACTCTAACAGTAGCACTAAATCTACCCTTTCCCTTTCCTACCTCACTCTCTATCAGACTTTTATCTTAATCAGATAAAAAGTTACCAACATTGAACAAAGAATTAGTATTCTGGGCAAATTGTGTTTTCTAATCCCTTTAAGACCAAGACTTTTTCTTAACTATTTTTCTAGGAACTTGAAATGTACAGTATATAGTTCCCTACCTAAGGTAAACAATAGAATAAACATAATTTAGCCTTTTCTTATGGATTCAAGGACAAAATTGATTATATTGTATTATAATACAGACATCCCTAGAAATATGCAAAGAATGCGAGACCTATATATACTGTAATTTTTAAATTTGAGAATTCTAAACTTAAATATCAAATTTCAACATTTCAACATACAAAGTAAAATAGAAAATAAGTTTGTTCTATTGGCTTTCATTCTGCTATTTTCTGTCCATTTTTTTTTCAAAAGCTTCAACACCTCCACCTATTTACTTTAAAAAAAAAAATTGGTAACCCTATGCCTAATCCTGATCTCACCCTCTCTAAATTCTCCCTCCATTTTAAAAACAAATATACATAGTCAAACAAAACAAATTCTTAGACTGGTTATTCCAAAATGTCTCTCTTCCACCGTGGGTTCATCATCCCTTAGCAAGAAAATTATAGCAGCTAATATTTGTATATAGCATTTTAAGATTTGCAAAGTGCTTTACATGGATTCTCATTTGATCCTCACAACAACCCTGTGAGGTAAGCATTATAATGGGAATTATTCCTATTTTATGAATGAGGCAGAGAGATTAAATGACTTGTCCATAATCACACAAAAGCAGAAGTTCAGCATTCTTATGACTGTATCATTGACTATTCCTCAAATAAAATAACTCTACTCTGATAGACATTACGAGTTTAATTTCCTTTCTTTTCTCCCCAGGAAGTGACAGCCCTCTGCCATCAGTAGTTTTGCTTCTTACCATTTGTTTATCATCTGTTAACTGTTCCTCCTTCCTTCTCCTTTTACTTTTAAAAAGTAAGAAAGCAAAACTGAAGCCCTAATTCAGAATGAATGGGAATGCTATCCAGCTTCTATAAACCAACTTCTTCCCTCTTAAGTCATGCAAAGGATTGATAGCAGCAGTCAGATTAATTAGAAGCGCAAACCTAAAGAGAAATTTCTCTGTTGTGATTTAGTAGTCTCTAGAACTGAGTAAGATAACTTAGTGGTCTGATTCAAATGGAAGAAATTTCAAAAGGTCCTTACCTTCCAGATCCCGCTAGGCTATAAACAAAGATGGCAATAAAGGAATTATTTAGGCAGAGGAGCTTAAGTCACAAAACTGAAAGTAAGATTTAAAGCAAGTAAGTAAGCAATAATAATAGCAATAACAATACTTAAAAGGTTGACATTTGCGCTTCTCTCTGTTACTCATTCTCTCTGCCCTCTCCCTCTCTCTCTCTCTCTCTCTCTCTCTCTCTCTCACACACACACACACACACACACACACACACACAAGCATGAAGCCATGCCTCTCCACCTCACTTATCTGTCATAAATCTTGCTTTCCAATTTGTGACTTCAGCCTCTCTGCCTATATCATGCAAACACAAGCATGCACACATCAGTGGCACTGTGCTAACTGCTGTAGAGTATAAGAAAGATTAATCAGAGATGGTTTCAGCCTCAAGGAACTTAAAAATGAATATAACCTTGAGAAAGTTGTAAGTACTGAATTAGTTTCTTCATCTGTAATATGCAAATATTATCACATGCCCAACTCCCTAAACTAAAATGAAATGTAACAGCAGACATAAAAACATTATTAAAAGCAAAAAATTTTAAGTGGCAGTATCAATCAATAAACTCACTAAGCATGTACTATGTTCGGGAACTCTGGTAGATACTGAGGAGAGGGAGAGAGGGAGGGGGGGGGGGGAGGGAGGGAGAGAAGAAAAAGACAAACGGGGGGGGGGGGGGGGGGGGGGGGTGTCTTCCCTGGGGGAACTGTCCCTGTTCTCCAGGAGATTATAGGGTTGCTTATGCAGGAAAGGAAAAATTACTGAAACTTAAAAAAAAAAAAAAAAAAAATGAACTGATCTGATAATCCTATCAAATCTGAAGAAATAGAAACTTTAACAGATGTCCAGAAATAAAGTAAAATTAAGTCTAGAGCTATGTCAATTTGCCACTGTAGATCACCTAAACAATATTCAACTTTGGCTTTTTCTCTGACAATTTTGTAATTACCTAAGCAAACCAGCACTTGCAACTAAAAAGAATATAAATTCCACAGTAATCCCTGATTGATGAGTTTGAACTATCACATTCTTTAACATACCACTTGGGTCTATAATATCATTTTAACTTTCCAGTTTTTTACATTTTTTCTATCAAAAATCAATCTTCTCTCCTTCCTAACCCTCTCCCACATTTGAAAAAGAAAGAAAGGAAGGAAACAAGGAAAGGAGGAAGCAAGGAAGGAAGCATATGTTACAAATATGTAAAGTAAAAGCAAAATTCTTCACTGACCATGTCAAAAAAAAAAAAAAAGACTCATTCTACACTGAGTCTTACTCCTCTCTGTAAGGAGGTACGTAGGATAATTCATCTTTAGTCCTCTGGAATCAAGGTTGATCATTATTGTCTTCGAAGTTGCTTAGTCTTTTAAAATTTTTTTTTTTACTATATTGTTGGCATTGCATAAATTGTCCTCCAGGATCTGCTCATTTTAGTTGGCATCAGTTCATACAAGCATTCCAGGATTTTCTGAAACCAAGCCCTTCATTATTTCTTTTTCCCCCAATATATTTTTTCATTAAATATTTATCAATTATTATATTTATTAAATTTATTAATTTTTTTAATTTTGAGTTGTACAAATTTTTTCCCTCCTCCCTCCTTAAGAAGGCAAACAATTTGATATCAATTATAAATGTGGTCATACAAAATATATTTCCATAATAACCAGCTTGCAAAACATAGACCAATCTCACCCCCACTACCTCCCCAAAAAAACAATAAAGTTTAAAAAGTATGCTTCAATCTGCATCCAGATTCCATCAATTCCTTCTCCAGAGGTGGACAGACATTTTTTATCACAGGTCCTTGGATTCACTGCATTGCTGAGAATAGCTAATTCTTCCACAGTTGGTCTTCAAACAATGTTATGTTAGTTTGTTCTCCTACTCAGTGCTGATGAAGCCACATTGATTAGTGATAAGGACATGATCCTAGAGAGATGGGCTGAACACTTCCATAGTGTTCTCAACAGACCATCATTTACCTCAGGTCAAAGTCAATCCCTCCTTAGATGAACTTCCAGCTGAAGAAAAGGTTTTGAGACTCCTTTCATGTGGCAAAGCATCAGGTGCTGATTCTATTCCAGCTGAGATTTACAAGGTAGGGGGACCATTGCTCATACAAAAGCTGACTGAAATTTTCCAGGTTATATGGCAAGAGGAAGTTATCCCCCAGGAGTTCAAGGATGCCTCCACTGTCCACCTCCATAAAGGTAAAGGGAACAGACTGTCCTGCGACAATCACAAGGGGGTCTCTCTCTTAGTCATTGGTGGCAAAATTCTTGCTGACTGATCCTTCACCTGGAAGATGGTCATATATCTGAGAGCCAGGGTGGCTTCAGAAAGGGCCAAGGTACAGTCGATATGGTGTTTGCTGCCCAACAACTCCAGGAGAAATGCCAAGAGCAGAACAGAGGTCTGTACACATTTGTAGATCTGACCAAGGCCTTTGACATGGTTAGTCGTGAGGGTGTATGGAAAATTATGTCAAAATTTGGTTGCCGGGAGTTCATCAATATTGCACATCAATTTCATGATGACATGTTTGACCAGGTTCTGGATAATGGACAAAGCTCTCGTGCCTTCCCAGTCACCAATGGAGTGAAACAGAGCTCTGTGCTTGTTCCCATGCTTTTTTTTAGCATGGTGTTTTCAGCCATGTTGACAAATGCTTTCAATGAGGATGAACACAGCATCAAGGTCAACTTCCATACTGATGGTAAATTTGTCAATTTGAAAAGGCTACAAGCCAAGACCAAAGGGAGGGAGTGTTGATGCATGATTTTCTGTTTGCAGATGATTGTGCACTCAATGCAGCCTCTGAAGCTGAGATGCAAAAAAGTATGGAACAATTCTCTGCTGCCTGTGCTAATATTGGCCTAATAATTAACGTCAAGAAAACACAAGCGCTCCATCAGCCACCAATACACCATCCATATGTGGAACTATCACTTACAACAAATGGAGAAGTTTTGAATGCTGTGGATAAGTTCACTTACCTTGGTAGTATATTTTCCAGGGATGTACACATTGACAGTGAGGTTGAAGAGCTAGCTTGGTGTTTGGGAGGTTCCAAAGAAAAGTCTGGGAGAGAAGAGGCATTAAACTGACTACCAGACTGAAGGTCTACAGAGCCGTTGTGCTGACCTCATAATTATATGCTTGTGAAACGTGGACAGTCTACCAGTGCCATGCCAGGAAACTGAATCACTTGTTTGAACTATCTTAGGAGGATTCTGAGGATCACCTGGCAGGATAAGGTAACAGACACTGAAGTCCTTGCTCAAGCTGAACTGCCAAATATTCAAACTATTTTTCAGAGAGCGCAACACCGAAGAACTGGCCACATTGCTCGAATGCAAAATGTATGCCTGCCAAAAAGACTATTTTATGGAGAACTCACATGGAGCAAACAATCACAGGAGCAAACAATCACATGGTGGACAGAAGAAGTGATACAAGGACACTCTCAAGGTCTTTCTCAATAACTTTGGATTTGACTATGCAATACGGGAGACACTGGCACAGGACCGCTCAGCATGGACTCACCCACATCAGAAGGGGTGCTGTGCTCTTTGAGCGAAGCAGAATTGCGACAGCACAAAGTAAATGCAGGATGCATAAATTTGGGCTACCCACCCCAAATATTCACATGGACTATCTGTGCCCAACCTGTGGTAGATAGAGCATTACGAGCTCGTATTTGTCTGATCAGCCACAGCTGGACACACTGAAATTTCACTTTATCATGGTGATGTCATTTTGGTCCTCTTCGAAGATGAAGGACAACAGTCAACCAACTTTGTTCTCCTGGTTCTGTTCACTTCACTTTACATCAGTTCACATAAGTTTCCAGGTTTTTCTGAAACCATCCTGCTTATTTTTTTTTTATAGCACAAGAGTATTCTATTACAATTATATACCACTCATTCAGCCATTCCCCCAATTGATGGGCATCCTCTCGGTTTCCAATTCTTTGCCACACCAAAAAGAGCTGCTATAAATAGTTTTGTACACATAGGTCCTTTTTCCCTTTTCTTTGATCTCTTTGGGATACAGACCTAGTATTGCTGGGTCACAGGGTAAGCAAGTTTATAATAACCCTTTGGCCATAGTTCCAAATTGCTCTCCAGAAGGACTGGATCATTTCACAATTATACCAACATTATATTACTATCCCATTTTTTCATATCCCTTCCAACCTCTGTCATTTTCCTTTTCTGTCAAATTAGCTAATCTGATAGATATCAGGCTACCTCGGAGTTAGTCTTAATTTTTTAATTAATTTTTTCTAATCAGTAGTGATTGAGAACATGTTTTCATATGACTACAGCTTTGATTTCTTCTTCTGAAAACTGCATGTCCATATCCTTTGATCATTTATCAATTGGGAAGTGACTCATTATTATAAATTTTACTCAGTTCTCTATGATTTTCTCATTTTATTTTTCTTGCCTTTTTAAAAAAATATTGCTGATATGGAAATGTTTTGATGATTTCATGTTATAGTTGATATATTGCTTGCCTTTTCAGTGGGTGTGGGAGGAAGAGAATTTGGAAGTCAAAATTTAAAAAGAACACAAAAAAATAAATAATAAATTAGAATGTTAGAAAAAATGCTGACTGATGCATCAAATTCAAACTCTATTACTGGTTTGCTCTGACAGTTCTCAATACAACCCTACCTCCAACTACTATATAACAGAAACAGCCTACTCCAGTGATACGAATCTCAATGTCCCTAGTACAATAAATTTCCATTCCTGCATTTGATGTTTTTTCCCCTACCATCTGGAATGCCCCCTTATTTCTCTCTTTTAAAGGATGCCTCTTTCAACTACTCTAATCCACACTAATCTATTCCACCTATAATTGCTACTGCATTTAATCATGGAATTTTCAAGTTGAACCCATTATCTAATCCATTAATTACAGTGGCTATCTAAACCTTTCTAAGTCTCCTCAAGCCTTCCATTACATTCATTGTTCCCACCTGCTCAGCTGAGGACTTCACTTTTTCCTTACCAAATAAACCGAGGCCTTTTAAGACATACCTCTTTGCTTCTCTTCTCCTTACTCAGACTTCTTCCCTGATTATGTGTTCCTTTGGTCATCTCAAAAAAAAAAATAAATAAACTGTCTCCCAGCCATGATTGATGTCCACTTTTAATCCCCTCCTTTCCCATCTTCTCCAGCAAACTGTTCCAACTGTAATTCTCTCTCTATCTAACCTTCAACTTCTCCTTATCTACTAGCTCCTTCCCAGATGCCTCCAAACACACCCACCTTACTTACCCATCTTTTGGAGGGAAAAAACAACTCACTAGATCTGAGCACCCCCACTATCATTTTACAGCTCTCCTCTCCTTGTCAGCTAAACTCCTTGAGAAAACCATATACAAACCGTGTCCCTACTCCTTTCTTTTCATCATTTCTAAACACTGACATCTGGCTTCCAACATCCTTCCACTGACACTACTCTCCAAGTTACCAATAATCCCAATGGTAAAATCTAATCGTCTTTTCTCAAATCTCCATTGTTCTTGAGTATTCTCCAGCTTCTGACATCACTCTCTCCTGATTCTCCTCCTATCTTTCTAACCATTTTCCTCTGTCTCTTCTGTTGCATCTTCATTCAGGTCACATCCACTGAGGAAAGGGAATAAGCATTTATTAAGGGCCTACTATGAGCTGAGTACTTTATAAATATTTTCTTGATTCTCACAACTCTGTGAGGTATGCTGCTATTATCCCCCTGAAGAAATCGAGGCAGAGTAGGTGACTTGTTCAGGGTCGCACAACTAGTTAATACCTAAGGATCAATTTGAACTCAAGTCTTCTCAATCCAGGCCCAGAGCTCTACCCACTGTACCACCTTGCAGTCTCACTCACCCTCACCCAAGGTTCTTTCCTGTTTTCTCTTATTCCTATACTATTTTGCTCCCACTGATTCAATTATCTCTAAGTATATGATTTCTAGATCTATATAACCAACCCTGTTCTCTCTCCTCTAGTCCTCCATCACTACCTATTGGACACCCTGAATTGGATGTCTCCTATACATCTCAACCTCAACATGCCCAAAACAGAACTCATATCCTTTCATCCCAAACCCACATCTGTTCCTGTCAAGGGTCACTGTACCAATCACAAAACCTTGGCATAACTCTTTTGACTTCTCACTTTAACTCACCCCACATATCCAATCTGTTGTTCAATCTTGTTATTTCTACCCTTCATAACCTCTCTTATAAATGCCCCTTGCTCTCCATTCACATAGCTATCTACTTAGTATAGACCATCATCTCCTCATTTCAATAGCCTTCCTGTTGGTCTCCACGCCTCAGTTCTCTTTACTCCAACTTATCCTCCACTCGGCTGCCAGAGTAACTATGCTGAAGTGCAGATCTGACCATGTCACTCCTTACTCAAATCCAGTGGCTTTCCATTACCCACAGGATCAAATGTAAAATTCTCTATAAAACCCTTCACAATCTGGCCCCTTCCTACCTTTACAGTCTTATTACACTTTATTCTTCCCCTCCTCCCTACTCCACACAAGTAGGGACTTCTCTCTGAGGTTATTTTCCATTTACACCGAATATATCTTATATGTAACATAGTTATTTGCATGCTGTCTCTTCTATTAGAATGTGAGCTCCATGAGAGTAGGGACTACTTTTCCCCTTCTCTGTATCCCCAATATTGGCACAGTATCTGATATGTGTATATTGTAAGCTTGGTAAATGCTTGTCGACTCAGCGGTCTTATAGATCTAATTCAACATTTTCATATTGGAGATTAACAAACTGAGATCAGAAAAATTAAATAACTTGTTCCAAGTTCACAAATACTTAATATATCTTCAAAATGTTTATTTCTAAATAGATCATAAAACTCTTAATATGGTCTGCAGTTAGGGACCTGGTGCAAAACTCCAGAAAAATTAATAAGGTAGGAAAGAAAGTAGAAACAATCTGTCCTCCCCCCAGGATTTTTGACAGAAACATACTCGTACTACTGAATTTTTCTAGGTCTACATATCCAAGTTTTCCAAAAACAAATTATACACAACATATTTTTTGTTGCTAAACAAAAGTTATTTTATTTTAGATCAAGGACACTTAAATGAGGAGGAGGTTACAATGATTCTCTTCTTGATGCACTTCTCCCAAAGTTTTAACATAACTTCAAAAACAACATAAAGTTTCTTATAATATCAGAATGAAGCTAACTGTACAAGTATAGAATGGATAAATCATCTGCAGAGTTCAGGGGTTCTTTTGCCTTTCATTTTATCTCAGTGCCTGGCTCATAACAAATTCTTTGCTGCTGCTGACTAACTGACTAGCATGTGAAGAGAATGTGGGGTTTTCAGGGAACTCAGTGAATCAATGTTACCCAAAAAAGCTAACAAGAGCTTGGAGTATTTGGCAAGCACTGTTTGAAAAGACACTGTACAACTCACATGCAGAGACTGTTGAAGAAACTAATTCTAGATTGTCTATACTACAATCCAGAAAACATCCTCAATCATTATTACTGTTTTGTGAAGAGTCTACTTTAGGTAAATTGCTTTAATGAGTTCCAACTTCTCCCAAAAACAAAGACTTCTTTTTAATACTAATTTTCTAGGCATTTTGTTGTATAGAGTAGGGGACTGAGAGACCAGGGGAAAAAAAATCTCTCAAGAAACAAAAAATGAGCAACAGAGTGAGTAACAGAGAGGCACAAGGTGAGTGTGAGTAGGCTGCCACATATAACAAATAAGAAACTTTGAAGAGCTGGAATAAAGGGTGTTAGGGAAATATATCAAAAACATTTTTAAAATATGGTCTTTATGGTTTTAAACATGACAAGTGGTAGTAATGTGTAGAGAGACTGTGTTCTCCACTAATATCTTGATGTCAGAGGAAAATGAAGAAGGCCCATTTCCCAGGATGTCAAGTGAAGTCCCGTAAAGAATGTATGGGAAGGGATAAACAAGATTGCACAAGATGGGAAGCCATGGATGAGTTACAACCTGAATCATTAGAAGAAACATTCAATCTATTAGACATATTTTTATGAGTAATCCTGGTAAAACAGTAGAAAGAACACAGGGCTATGATTCAAATCTGGGTTACAGTCTCAACATTACCACTAACCATATGAACTTAGGCAAGTCATAGCCTCTAGTAGAATAAGGAAGTTGGGTTAGGTCATCTTAGAGATCAGTTCCTAAGTGTAGAGATTCACATTAGCTCTCAAAAAGGACATATCAAGTTTTACTATATATCATCCATGTCTTTTATTCTACATGTTCTTTTTTTAAATCTTGAAAAATGCATAAGATACAATTATAAACCAATTAAAAGCTATTTCTCCTCTTCTCAGTTATTAAACAAGATACTGGGGATACAAAGATTTAAAAAAAGGAATCCATAACCTCAAAAAGCTTATTTTAACTGCAACATCTGAGAAAGTAGAAAACAGTAATGAAGGAGGAAAGGATAATTTTTTTACTGCTATTCAAGAGCTATTTGGTCTATAAAGTATAGTATTAAGGAAGATGTTTGGTTACTTGACAATACTGATTGGGCAATTAAAAAAAAATTGGAGAGCTATTTGTATTTTCATCCCAATCTCACTTCTGAGGTAGAGTGGTTCATACATTGTAGCCTATAATAAACACAACTGTTTAAAGAGTGGTTAATATCTGGAACATGTCAATAAAAACTTCCATAAACAAAGGTGGTAAATTAATTCAGCTTCCTTTAGTTGTGAAAAGAACAGTGGCAAACTGTTCATACCATTTTATCCAGCGATCTTAATCCCATTAAAAGAAAAACAGTCCATGGAATTGAGGATGCTATGTGTACCTCAAAATAGAGTTTTTGTGGTAGCAAAGATTTGCAAATTGAGGGTATGCCCAATGAGTGGACAATGGTGGGATGACATGTAGTATATAATACAAAAGAATATTATTTTGCAGTTAAAAATGTCTGAAAAATTTATAAAATTATTTTAGACTTATCTAAACTGATATAGAAAGAAACATTAACCAAGAAAACAACACTTACAAAAAACACAATCATGTAAATGAAATGAAGACTAAAAGCTAAATCTCTAAGAAACTAATAACCAATCTTGTTCCTGCAGAATGGATAAAGAAGTACACTTCTCCTCATTCATAAAAATAAAGTCCCCATATACACCAAAATACTTATGGCAGCACTTTTTTATAAAAGCAAAGAATTAGAAACAAAGTAGATGCTCCTAATTAGGGAATAGTTAAACAAATTGTGGCACATGAATGTAATAAACTACTACTAGGCTGTATGGAATGACAGATATGATAAATAAGGAGAATATGGAGAATACAAGTTAACATAGGACAAGGAAAATAATACACACAATATAAACAGAAAAAAGCACAAAACAATCATAAGTGAATGTTGCAAAATTATTAAGAACAAGTAAGGCTGCAAAGAGAAGAGATATGAGAAGACACCCCCACATCACTTTTATGCTGGAGTGAAAGGTTCATAAGCATGGAACATTGCACATATTTTCAGATTTTAAAAAATATGTATTGATCAGTTGTGCTGATGTTTCCTCCTCTTTTTCATTTTCTTTAAAAATATTTATTATATGGGATGGGGGGAGGGAATACTAGGAGAAATTTTGGTGGTGTAAAAAAACCCAGAAGGCATCAATAAAAATTTATATTCTCTTCTCTTTGAAGAGGTAGAGCACTATTAGATGGGATCAGTCCTTTTGTAGGTTACTTCCTTTTTAACAAGAGTAAAGTTCAATGTTTGGAGGGGGTGGGAAGAGATAATATCTGGAAATGACTGATGAAAACATGACACCATTAAATCTTTTTTAAAAAGGAGAAAAAGAAGAAGGAAGGAAGGAAGGAAGGAAGGAAGGAAGGAAGGAAGGAAGGAAGGAAGGAAGGAAGGAAGGAAGGAAGGAAGGAAGGAAAGAAGGAAGGAAGGAAGGAAGGAGGGAAGGATGGAGGGAGAGAGGGAGGGAGGGAGGGAGGGAAGGGAGGGAAGGGAGGGAGGGAGGGAGGGAGGAAGGAAGGGAGGAAGGAAGGGAGGGAGGAAGGAAGGAAGGAAGGAAGGAAGGAAGGAAGGAAGGAAGGAAGGAAGGAAGGAAGGAAGGAAGGAAGGAAGGAAGGAAGGAAGGGAGGGAGGGGCTACAGGGAATAGAAATTCACCATACAATAAGTTGTATCTCTTGTCCTCAGAAAAAAAAAATTCAATTCAACAAGTATATATTAAACCTCCACTATTTGTACTGTATTAAGGGCTGGGAATAAAAAAACTAAAACTAAACAGTTCCTGATTTCAAGGAGGTATGGAATATAATATACAAGTGAAGAATACAACACAGATACAGATAAATGAATACAAGATGCAAAGATCAAAATAAATACAAAGTCAATAGGAGGGGTGAGGAAAAATACTGCAGATTTCAGGACAGACCTTGTGAAGAGTCTTACGCAAAGCTGTGCCTTGAAAGGAGTTAGGGATGTCACAGCACTGAGGCTTGAGGAAGGATCAATTCCAGACATACATCTAATTTGTATTGCTTTTCTTAACTTGAATGGATCCAGTTAACTATGTTTTCCCAAGGGTCTACTGTAGATTTGTCACAGCACCAATACCCTTGGCATTTAGGTCACATCTCTAACATTTAAGACTTTATGGTTATAAATACTAAAATATTTAGTAGCTGCATCACTTGTGAATAGTCAAGTATTACCTGTACTGAACTTCTAAAATGGCTAGTAGCATGGTCATCTTGAGTAATAAACTCATCTTTGGATGGGGCAGCTGGCAAATTCTAGCTGAACTATGAGCATTCTTGGTAATTTATAAAAACAATCTTTTATTTGCTAAATCAGACATTATTTCCCTGCACAAAGTCAAAAGAAAAACTTAATTAAGTTGTAGTGGTGTTTACTAAGTCAAGTAAACATAAGACTAACGTATATTTCAACATTAAGATCCTGAAGAGATTAAACTGACCATCAATTGAGAAGTTTGATATAATTGTGTACTCTATGACACAAACAATACAATTATCAGTAAATACAGCCAGGAAGGTGACTGCAAAGTCAGTCTTAACAAAAATATTATGTTGGGAATGGTGTTGCAAACCAAAGGAATGGCTATAACATAGGTTGATTTCCTCATCTTTGCTCAGTGTTATTCTTCCAAAAGTTGATATAAGACATTTGAGGTATAAATATAATACAACCTAAAGAAATTTAATAAAAACTGACATTTAGAGAGAACTTTGAGGAGTGCAAAGCACTTTATCTCAACTCATTTAAGCCTCTCAACTCTGAAGTGGAGATAATCCACACTTTGCATAATGTGGAAACTGAGACTCAGGAAGAATAGGTTAATAATATAAATATTCTCTACTAATTGGCTTTGAAAGCCCTATACAACCTGAATCCAACTTAATTTTCCAGGCTCATTACACATCATTCCCCTTCTACTCCAGCTTCCTGGACTGCATCCTATTGTCCATCTCTATTCCTTTACACTGACTGGCTATTCCGCCATCTCCATACTTCTTCACTGGTCAGCACCCATGCCTGGAATGCACTCCCTCCTATCCTCTACTTCAAAGAATCCCTTCCTTCAAATACTCAAATCAAGCACACCAATTCTACATGAAACCTTTCCCAATCCACACAAATTCTACAGGCTCCCTAAACTACCTTGAACCTCTTTACATGCTATCCCCATCGTGAAATATAAACTTTTTAAGTGCAAGGATTGTCTCACCTCTGTCTGTTCAAGTCTGACACATAATCAGTGCTTAATCAACATTTGATTGGTCTGATCTTACAGAATGCCACAGAAAGATTTTTATATGTAGTTTTTAATTCAAAAAATTACCTTAGTACTTGCCTGTATCTACAAAATACTTAGCCTAGCATGTCATAGGTGTTCTATAAATCCTTATTCCCTTCCATTTCTGAATCACCTACTATAAAAGACACAAAAATGAAACAGGCCCTGCCTTCAAAGCAAAGAGTATACTCTAAAAGGGAAAAACAAGTGCACAAATTCAAATTCAAATTTTTGTGAAAAAAAATATTTTTGGACAGGGGAGAAAAATCAGGTAGAATATGAATATGATATTCATCGTCTTAAAACATGTCCAAGCAATAATTGAAGGGGAGGGGCAGAAAATAACCATTAGCAATTTTTTTCCTGTTCTGATTTTTCATTTCTAGACTGCTTCAAAACAAGATTAATTCATATCTACCAGTACTACTTGCAAGATAAATGTACCCAAAGGAAAACGAAAAATGGAAAGGAAATAGGGTAGGCGAGGGAAAGAAGAGAAGAAAGGAAAAGAGGAAAAGAAGTCTTCACTTCCATTCAGGGACATCCATTCTATAAGGTACCTTCATATCATACTTACTGATATAATTAAGTAACAGAAGAATAAGGGGTGCCCCGTTTTTCAATCTCATACATTAGAACCCAGATTAATGTATATATGTGTATATATGTATGTATGTATGTATAATGTGTGTATACATAAAATAAAGTATATGTGTGTACATAAAATTCATATTATCTTGTATATATGCATACATAAAATGTATATATTAGTGTGTGCATTAATGTGTGTGAGTGTGTGTGTGTGTGTACATTCCTAGAAAAGGTGACAATTCTCCTCTGGTAGAAAAAAAAAAAATTTACCTCAAGTTATTGTATCAGCACAGAGATTCTGGCCAGTTTATGTGAGTAAGTTAACATAGTTAATACAAGGAGGAAAGTCTGACATCAAGTTCTTAAAATATGACATAAGATATATTAAAACCCTAACTATGAACATTAAACAAATACATCAAACATTAAACAAATAATTAAAAATTAAACTAAAACCTAAAAAAAGTCATTACGTGTTATTTACTATTTTTTTAGGGAAAAATCCAGAAGTAAATTTCACACTTGCTTTATAATGATCACAAGATATAAAATATAGGTACTTCACTGGTAGCATATAATAAATCCAAGTAAATAAACTTCATTAGATCTAGCTTCCATCAGATCTTTGTCAAAGATATTTTTTGGCAGATGAAATTTAAGTCACACAAATGACTGCTTTTACTACTGCAGCATATTCTTAGAAGCTGAACATTTAACCATTTACATATTGTACCCAATGTTATATCTAGAATATTCTCAAATGACTCACTGTTCCCTAATATTATACACAATCTCCAGTTTTTATTTAGTACTATGAAGACATGGGGCTACAGAAGTAGGTCACCCTAACTATGCCAAGACTGCAGTAATTCAGTCGAAGGAAGCAATGTTATACCCCCTCAAAAAAACCTTCCTCATGAAAAATGAAGAAAAAAAAAACTTTAAAATTCACAAGCATTTGTTCAAACAATAGTTTCAATTGCTTGATATTTTTTTTAACTTGAACATAATTCTAAACTAAATAAATCTTTAAAATTTAGCCATGCCTTCTGAATTACTTTTACTGAACTTCTTATGTGGAAATACTATATCCACACTGTTATCTACGATGGAGAATATGAAGATACATAATAGGCTACATATTAACAACTAGGTACTGAAAGTTAATTATCAACAAAAGACAATATTTAAATCTCCCATTGACGATTCAACAAACATTTAAACGGGAAGTGGGTGCCCAGAAAACCATATTCGATATTCTGATGGATTAAAGATACAAGATGTCAAACGAGATGCTCTGAATCTCCTTTGAGAAACGGCTGTTAAATAGAGGGAGGGAAATGGGTCAGCAGTGGGAAGAGAGAGAGGAGTCAAGGGAAGCTTGGTTTGTTAAACACCCAAAAGAGACCTGTGGATGTCTGAAAGTAAAAAAGGATCCAGTAGGGGAAGAAAATGACTTATCTAGAGAGAGCACACTCATTCACAGTGCAAAGAATTATGATGATGTCATAGTGCAAATTATAATAGGCAAAGCTTAAGGATATGGAATGGATCTATGTGCTCACTGGTGTAGATAAGTACTAGTGAGAAACTTCTACCAATGAAAATTAGCACCTCCTTCTTTATCCTTACAATAACCTCGTGAGGTGAATGCAATTGCTATCCCCACTTTACAGTTGAGGAAACTGAAACAGACGCAGTTTAAATGACTTTCACAAAAACACACAGCTCTCGTATAAGGCAGCATTTGAACTCAGGTTTTCCTAACTCAAAGTTCAGCATCCTAGGTGCTGAAAATGGTGAATATTAGAGGAGCATGGGAAGACTGGCATTCTAATTCACTGCTCATGAAGGAATGAAGTGGTCTCACTATTCTGGAAAACAAGTAGGAACTATGTCCACAAAAAGTCAATTGTTCATTCCTTTTGACTCTGCAATACCACTAACTACCCCTGTAACACAAAAAGTTCAAAGACAGAGTGAAAAAACTTATATGCACAAAAATATTTATAGCAACACTTTTTTGTTGTAGCAGAGAACTGGAAAAGACTGAATACACATCACATGGAAAATGGCTGAAGATGTGGCATATAATATAATATTACTGAGCTGTAAGAAATGACAAAATTAATTCAGAGAAACTGGCAGAGAAAACATGAATTCTTACAGAAGGAAAAGAATCTGGAGAACAGATTATATTAACAACAGTGTAAAGAAAAATAACTTTCAGAGAAATAATAACTACACTCGATGCACAAATCAACTATGATTCCAGAAGACTGATGAGGACTGACGGTGAACCACACTGTCTACATTGGGGACAGTGAGGTTACAGACACAATGTGCAGAAGGCCACTGTGGAGATACGGTTTGCTTGATTGTGCATTTAACAAGGGGTTTTGTTTTTCTCTTTTTTCAAATGGGGGAGGATTCGGAATGGAAGGGAAAAGAGAACTAGAAAATAAGGTTGCCAAAAGAAAGTCACTGAAACATTTAAAAAAATACACATTAGAAAACAGAAAAAAGTAGGACATCTTTGAAAGTTACATACCCAATTTAATTGTAAACTTACACGGTAAAGCAAACTATATATTAACAGCCTCACAATTTCATGTGCAATCTTCTTTTGTTCTACTTGTAAGGGAATGCTCTTTTTATTTGCTATTTCATTCCAGAAGAAAAAAAAGAAATGGGCACAACCAGGACAGTTTACATAATGACAATAATGTAAAGAGAAATAATCTTGAAAGATTTAACTCTTATCAATGAATGCAGTAACCAATCATGACTTTGGAATACTTAACAATGAAGCACACTTCCCAACATTTAGGGGAAAGAAGGAGTAGAGTTAGTATGTAATGATAGATTGCCCCCCAAAAAAATGTAAAAATACACAAAAGAAAATGAAGTCCAGGAAAAAGGAGCAACTGATAATAATCTTATTACATTTCATAAAAGGATAGTGGATGAGCTTATTGACTTGGATTCCACTATTAACTCACTGTGACACCTAAACTAATGTCCCTGCCATCTATATCTCCTATAAAAACAGACTAATTACATCTTTTGGGGAGGATCAAATGAGTAAATGTGAAAACATTTGATGAAAATGTTACAGAAATTAGCAGTATCAATTACATATAAACAGAATGCTAACGTACATGCCACACACTCACATGTGTGCACAACAGATGGTTCAGACAATGAAGCACTGGGCCTGGAGTCGGGAAGACCCAAGTTCAAATCTGATTTCTAAGACTTATTAGCTTGTGTGAGCCTGGGCAAGTCACTCAACCTCTATTTGCCTTAATGCTCTGGAAATGGAAATGGCAAACCACTCCAGAAAGTTTGCCCAGAAAAGCTTGGTCCACAGAGTCAAGGGGAGTCTGACAACTGAACAACAAAAGGATATATAGCCCTTTCGTCCTCAAACCATATAATCTCACCTCCCAACTGAACTCACTGATTCCAGAACCGTCTTGGGTCTTTCACATCACTAAAAAATAAAGAGCTGAAGACACAGCTCAGACTGTTATCATTGCCTTGCTCAAAAACCTACAATGCCTCCCTACTGTCTCTAAGAAAAAATACAAATGCCTAAGTTTGGCTTATTTAAAGCCCTTCACCATCTGGCTCCAGCCTCTCTATAGATAGGCTTACTTCATATCACTCTGCTCTATCATCTCCTTACTTTTGGCACAGACTATCCCAAATGCCCAGATTTTTACTTCTTCTTCAGCTCTACCAATTAGAATCCTTAGCTTCTTTCAAGGTTCAATTCTGATGTCACCTTCAAAGGGAGATCTTTCCTAATCCCCCCCTCCCAAGTTGGTAGCGCTCTCTTCCTACTCAAAATAACTTTATCTACTCATCTATTAAAACATGGTATCCCTAAATAGAATATAAACTTCTTGGAGGTAAGGACAATATTCCATTTTGTCTTCCTTGTATTTCCTGCAACTAGTACACTGTTTTGCATGAGCAGAAACTTTTGAAGATGCTTGTTGATTTGAATTGTTGAATGAAATAAAACTGAAAAGAACCTTCAACTAAGTATGTATTGGGCTTAATCTTCTTTCTAGTACATGCACAGATTAGAAAACTATTCCATCATGATGTCTGTATGCCTTTATGTACGTAGAAATGGACAACATAGCTTTCCCATATAGCATGATACACTCATAACTTAGATATGTTTCACCAATGACAAAAAAAAAAAATACCTGAATCAGCTTTCTGGATAAAAATACTTAATAACAAATTTCTAGTTATTATTACCCACGTATCAGCTGAAAATCTGAACCTAGCCTATAAGAGTATAAACACCCACCTGATAATAACCTTCCCCCTTTGAGAACGAATTCATTTGGACCCCTACTCTATTCCAATCAGTATTAATCAGTTTGATGCTCTACATAAGTCATATAGGGTCAGACAGGTTCTGATAGTGGGCCTCAAACTGTAATGTAACATTCACTACTTGTTTATCAAGTTATAAGGCTCACTTGCACAATCACAAGAAAGATATTTCCATCCTGTTTTACTCAAATTCCATGTCCAAAGCCAGCATGGGTGGGATGTCTTGATGCTTTGGAAAGTCCTCCAATTTATTTTTGTACCTCCGGACAATTCTCTCTTGTCCAGCACAAACAGGTGACCCATCTTATAACCACTTAACCAGTGGAGATATCCCATGCTTCACCCACCTGTGACCCTCCTGCTAATAAGTCATTTTTCGCCCTCAAAAGCAAGGTTTATCAACTATTAAGATTCTGTATTTTGTGCATTGCCTCTTTTGCATATTTTGGTGTCAAACCTTATAAAAACAAGGTATTGCAAGAAGGGGGTGTCTCAGATTGTGAGAAGATCTGAAGTCCACTTCTTTAGAGGGGACCATGGACCCATTAATAAAGTGCCATAGGCTCAGAGCTCTGCCTCAGTCTCTTTTATTCTAAGTTAGACAGTTTTAGTCCTCACACACCCTTAATCTTCATAAAGTATCTTGTTCTCCAACATCCAAATGCAGGTCCCTAATACCCTATATTATACTTATAAGAGCATATTAGTTCTCAACTGGATAAGCTCCTGGAAGATAGAGACTTTCTTATTTACATTATGGATCTCCCCCAGCAAAATAGGAACTAAATAAATATTTACTGCATTTTGCTGTAAATATATGTATGTACATACATGGATATAAACAAAAGAGAAAAGTGGTTCCTTCTAGGACTCAGTTGCATATGAAGAAAGAAGAAAAAATAAATACAATTCGCAGAATCTCAGAAAGATTCTGTGCCATCTATTATCCAAAACAAACCTTGACAAGGAGTACCACAGTTAACACGCCATAGAACACAAGGTCTCCTGAGAATTCCTATTGTTCATTTTCCTTTCCACAAGTCTAAATTTACAATTCTGCAATTTCTACCCCTTGCTCCCAGTACTGCCTCCTGAATTCAAGCCTGCTTTCTTCAAAGAGGACTGCTCAAACACTGAGTATAGCTATTAATTCCTCCCAATCTTCTCCAGGCTAAATATCCTCAGGTTCATCAACCAATCTTCATAGAGCATGATGTCAAGACCATCACAGTAGCCTTCCTCTAGATTCAGTGTCATTCCTGAAATGTGATGACCAAAACTGAACATAGCATTATCAGTCTGCCCTCATCAAACCACATTTGAACTATTATCTCCTTAATCCACTACTCCTCTCTTAATATAGCCTAAGGTTGCATTACCCTTTTTGATTGCCAGATCATACCATCACTCATAATGAGCTTACAATCCATTAAAAAACCATCTCTATCTACCCAGTCACATTTCCCCATTTTATCCTTATGCAGCTAACTTTTTGAACTCAGGTGCAGTCTCCCTGGGGCGCCCCACTAAGGCCTTCCTTCCAGGATGAAATCAAGCCATTAAATGATTATTCTGAGTCTGACTATTCAATCAGTGAAAAATCCAACTAACTGTAATATGGTCTAGCTCAGTGGCATCAAACACAAACAGGACCAGGATCCTTGAAGAATACATACTGACTTAAAAAACACAAATTAATATTTTCTATGGTTATTCAGGAGTTTTTATTTGGGTTGGGTTTTTTTTTCTCAAATATTTCCAAACTACATTTTAATCTGGCTCTGGAGTTTTGTATTAGGGTTCCAACTTTGACACCTCTGATCTAGTTCACATCTCTATTTCTTCCACAAAAATAGTATGAAAGAATCTATAAAATACCTGGCTAAAACCTAACTAGGTAAACTAGATCTACAGCATTATGCTTATTTACTAGTCTAGTCATAACCCTGTCAAAGAAGGAATTAAAGTAAGTTCAGTATGACTTGTTCTTGAAGCTATGTTCTTTATGATCATTATTTCTCATTCTAGATGCTATTCCTTTAATGATACTTTCTAAAAAGGAATTTAAATCAAGGTCACATTTATAGTCAACAGACTTCATTCTCATTTTCAAAAAAGGGAAAAATATTTGTCAGACTATATTATCAGAATAATTTTCCCATTTGGCAATTTACTGTCCGACTCTGTATACACACTTGTTTACTAACATTGGAAATTAGCCATGCAATGAACTAGAAAAAAAAGGTTTAAAGTGACATAAGAGTGACCAAATAAAATAAGTATAGTTACCTTCATACATATTTTTAGCTCTATTACAAAAACATGGTAATGAGGCTAAGATCATAGGTATGATTCTCATGTGACCCAATTAGCTTCCATCTATTTCATATTCAGATTCCAACTCCAAAGCCCTAGCCAACTATCTTGCAAATGCCATGCTGATGGTCACAAGGGGGACAGAATCCAATCAACAAATACTCCTTCAAAAACACAACACAACCTACCAATGATGGATTCAAATAACTATCTTCATGGATATAGAAATGGCCACACATTATGAAGAATTAAATTTTAAATGAGAAAAAATTTACAATTAAAATTATCTTTGACAATTATGCTATATCAAACAATAAGCTGTGCCTACAGTTACAACTTAACTCACATGAAAATTCAAGGAAAGCTAATTTATCAGATAAAGCAGAGAGCCAGCTGTGCTCCTTTCAAAATCTGCTTTTATTTATTATAATTAAAATACTTTCAAGATAAAAACACAAATATATCAGTATCATTCCAAGTGATTAGCTTAAGGCACATGAGGGAACATGTCAAAATATTTTTTGATATTTCAAAATCAAAGAGAAGCATTTATTAAGCACCTCCTATGTGCCAGGCACTGTGCTAAGTGCTTTACATGTATTATCTCATCTGATCCTCACAAGCTTGTGAAGCTGTTATTATGTGAAGTGTTATTATCCCCATTTTACAGTTGAGAAAAAGGACAAAGATTAAGTGACTTGCCCATGTTCACATATCTAATAAGTGTATGAAGTAAAATCTGAACTCAGATCTTCCTGATTCTAAGTCCAGAGACCTAACTTGGCTAACTAACTGCCTGTAGTTTTCTTAACATAACTACTGTCCCTAATAAAGACTGATCTTTAGATGAATTTTGAGCAGAGAAAAAAAAAATTATTTTTCATGGTGGTAAAGAACTGGAAACTATGGGAGTGCCTATAAATAAAGGAATGGCTGAGAAAACAATGTTATATATCATATAATACATAAATTATGTTATATGAAAATGAAGCTATGTTACATGAATACAATGGCATACTACTATACCATAAGAAATGAAAGGACAATTTCAGAGAAAACTTGTAAGATTTGTATAAACTGACGCAGTAAGCTGAACTAGAAAACCAATTTATATAATAACATTATAAAGAAAAACAATTCTGAAAGACTTAGACACTCTGATCAACACAATGACCAATGACAATTTCAGAGGACCAGTGATGAAGCCAAGGAAATAAAGGTTCCTGTCACAACTCCATGGATGAAGTTGGTCAAGTACTTTGATCTTCTTTGGGCTTAATTTCTCTTATCTTTTAACTTGTGATAGTAATCATGGCCTTCCTTTTGGGGCTGATCTGTCTATAAAACGAATACATTAGCACAGACTTTAATATATTCCAGGCAAAAAAGAAACTGTCTGGTCTTCAGGATATCTGATTTCTTAAATGACACTTCTTTGTACTACATATTTTTACACAGTGGTATATTTTTAGGAACTTTTCCATAAGCCTGACTTTGGTGAGGCTAAATTTACTGGGTGTTAAGTAATATGACTGATTTGTTGATATGTGAATACCTTAGCGTAATAACATTTATTACCCTGACTTATCACTGGTTTTCAACTTAAGTAGATATCATTTCTTTAAAAGTCCAAATTTTTAGGTTTCTTTATGTAAAACAATGATTGCATTGCAGTCTTAGGCAGAAAATTAAGACGTATTTTTAAAACATCAGTGTTGACAAAATAAACATGTGAGATAATATGCAATGAATGATTCACTACATTTCGTACATTTCAAGAGCTTGGTTTTATTAAAAGTCTATATTCAACACCAAATTGCACAAAATATATACTTGTAAAACTGACTTAAGAAAGCAAAATACAGCAGCTTTCTTGTGAGTTACGACATCTGAGGAATATGATTTAGAGCTGGAAGACATTTCGTGTCCAACTCCTTCATTGTACAAATAAAGAAACTGAGCTGAGTTCCAATGAGACAAGGTCACACAAGAGGTGCTAGGGTTTGAACTAGTCTCCTGACTCCAGATTCAGGGTTCTTTCTTTCCACTATAACATGCCAGTTTCTTTCAGAATGTTAAGAGACAAAAGTAATTTTACTATAATTTGTTGTTGCTGTTGTTAAGTCATTTTGAGATGTCTCTGACCCCATCTGGGGTTTTTCTGGCAAAAGATACTGGAATGGTTTGCCATGTCCTTCTCCAGCTCATTTTACAGCCGAAGAAAGAGGCAATTAAGTGATTTGCCCAGGGTCCCGGAGTTATTAAGTATCTGAATCAGAATTTGAACTCAGGTCTTCCCGAGCCAGCTCCAGCACTCTATCCACTGTGCTACTTGGCTGCCCCTTTCTCATGACAGGCAGCTCTTACACTGGACTTAATCCATAGTTTAAAAAATTGCTTTTGGTAAATTGAAAACCTATGTATTTTTTTCTGTATTTAACTTTAATTTGAATTAAAATTGAAGAAAAAGAAGAAAAGAAAGTGAAAAAAAAGCAACAATAAAAAAGGCACCTACCATGCAACTTAGGGTTTGTTACAAGTAACCAGATAAATAAAAAAACGTGTCAGATATGTCTTTTGCTAAGGAGTATTGATCAAATAAAAATGTTTCTTGAGGCCATCTTGCAAAGTACTGTGGGAGATACAAAGTATAACACATGTTCCCTATGTGTAAGAAGCTTATAATTTAGTTAGTCAGATAACACAAAGGAAATAGCTGAACAAAAGATAAAGTAGTTCAAGATTGCAAGGCAGTCTACATGAAAAGGAGAGATATGTTTTGCTGTTGTTCAGCTATTCAATTGTGTCCAACTCTGTGACCTCATGGACCATACTGTCCCTGAGGTTTTCTTGGCAAAGTTCCTGTAGTAGTTTGCATTTCCATCTTCATTGGATTAAGGCAAATGGAGATTAAGTGACTTGCCCAGGGTCACACAGCTAATAAGTGTCTGAGGCCACATTTGAACTCAGATCTTCCTGACTCCAAGCCCAGAATTCCATCCACTGATCTACCTACATGCCTCCAAAAGGTAGTCTCCCATCTAAGTACTAACCAGGTCTGACCCTACTTAGCTAGATCAGAGGACATCAGGCCCATTCAAGGTGGTATGGCCCTAGACGGAGAGATGTTTACCATAGCTCCTACACTCTAGTGCATGTAAGACATCTGATAACAAGAATTCATGCAGAATGGCTTGAGCTTATACTATTCTTAAAGAAAGCAAGCAGTCGACTAAGTCCTTTCAAAGCCTTTCTGTCTCCCATTGATGAATAAATAAATGATAAAGCATTTATTGAGCTTATGGGTGTGCCAACCATAATACTAATGACCTGCAAAAGCAAAACTGGTCCTGGTCTTCTAGAAGCTTACATTCAAACTGTGAGATATGGTACATATAGGGAGAACAGTAGCCAAGGAAGGATATTTTAGTTTAGAAAGCAATCCTGGTGAAAGCAGATTGACACATATTTCCCAGGGTTAAAGAGAGCTGACTTTGGTTACAATTCTACAACTGGTAGGAAGGAAGGGGTACAAGGGATTGTGCAAACTCAAGGAAGTATGAAAGCTAATAAGAAGGTGACTAGGCAGCCATATATCAGGACATGAAGCCCCAACACAGGTATTCAGGGAAGGAAGGGGTTAAGTTCTCCACTGCTTGGCTTCTGGACTAGGCAGCATCAGTGGTTTAGTAAGAAGTTCTTAACACTAGGATGTGAAGTTGATCATCCATCCTGATTCTGCTCTCACAGTCACATGCTCATCCCTAAACAGGGATTCAAACAAGTTTTCTAGGTTCCTTTTTAGGACCCAAATCCCACTCCAAGTTACTATATTACCAAAGAAGGATAAAGCTGGTAAGAGATGCCATCACCCCTGGAATGTAACACTGTGGATGTGAATGTGAAATTTTGGACTATGGGTGGTATAAGTGTCTTAATGATTCTTATTCAGCAAAAGCTTGAAGGTAAGACCCTGAACTGAATCTTATTTTCCTATTATTTGTTTTAATGGGTCAGGAAAAGCATGGCTTGCCTACTCATTCTAGTCAAAGCTCTGTAAGCTTCTGAATCCAAGGTTTCATGTAACTTTGGGTTCAGGGAAATCCAGGTATGGACCTGGTAGTACAGAGGACACTGATCTAGGAGTAAACGCGTAGGTCAGCAGTAGCAGATAGGGAGATGGCCTGGCTGGACAGTATGTGAAGCTGAATCATGACATGTTGCCTAGGGGTCAGCCAGTAACTTCAAGAAGACTCAAGTCCAAATCATACCTCAAATATTTCCTAGTTGTGTGACCCCAGGCAGTCACATAACCACCACTATTTGCCTCTCTTCCTCATCTCTAAATGGGAAGAATAGCACTTACCTCCTAGAGTTGTTGCGAAGATCAAATGTGAATTTGTAAAGCACAACACAGTTACTTGGCATACAGTAGGCACAACATAAAAGCTAGCTATAATAATAATTTTATTTATATAGTACCCATGTGCCACTGTGCTAAACACGTTACAAATATTTGCCTCAGTTTCCAAAACTGTAAAATGGGGATAGCAGCACCTACCTCAAAGAGATGTAAAGATCAAACAAGATATTTATAAGGTTTTAGCATGGTGCCTGGTACACAGTCGATGCTAAATAAATGCTTATTCCCTCCATTCCCCTGATACTGAAAGTACCACCATCCTCCCAGCCAACCTGGCTCAAAGCTAGGTGTCATCCTCAACTCCTCAGTCAACACTCTCAACCCAAATAACCAAACTATTGGTAAGTCTCATCCTTCTACCTTCACAACAATATCTCCCACTATCTGTTCATTTGGCACAGATACTACTCTGCTACTCATGCCCAGACTACTGCAACAGACTGCAATTTGGCCTCTCTGTCTCAAGTTTCTCCCCACACCAGTTCATCTTCCACTCAGCTGCCAAAGTGATCTTCTACTAATAAAGTTCAGTTCTTGTTCATATCATCTCCCTACTCAATAAGCAACTGGCTCCCTATAAACCCCAAGATCAAATACAAAAATCTCTGGCTTTTACAGGCCTTCACAATGTGGTCCTTTCCTACTTTCTTACACTTCACACCTGTCCAGTAACAGTGGCTTCCTTGCTGTATTTCCCAACCACAATTCTCACACACACAATGCACTTTTCACTTTACCTTTTCACTAACTGTCCCCGAAACATTTTTCTCCTTGCCTCAGCTTCCCTGGCTTTCTTCAAGATTCAGTTAAAATATCACCTTTGACATGAGGCTTTTCACTCATTCTCACTGCTACTACCTTGTACATGCTATGGTAGATGTTGTCCACATAGATATTATCTCCCCCATTAAAACGAGTTCCTTCAGGGCGAGGGCTGTTTCTGCCTTTCTTTGTATCCTCAGTGCATGGTCTACATTCCTCATTCTAAAATGCCATAGGGTTTTATCACTTGTTTCAGATTCTTCATATGCTTCAGTTTCACTTTTCAGTTGGTGACCTCGGCCATCTCATCTTCTGCCTGCTAGTGTTAATCTGCTTCTGCCCACCTGGAGCAGCGCCCTCAAGGCAACAAGCAGTTATTTTTTTATATGTGCCCAGCTAAACCACACAATTGTAAGGAGTCCGCAATTTAGGTAAGGACTTAATGGGAAGAGACTATAGATAATTCACAAAATGAATAAGCAATACAATCAGATTTTCAATTTGCTTTTTCAGCTAGCAAATCATAGCAATGCATATATAATTACTAGAGAGCTAAGATATAAAATCATAGATTATCCAAAGCTGTAAGATACCTTAAGAGGTCTAATCCAATTCCCTTCTTTTATAGGTGAGGATACAGACAGAGAAGTTAAGTGAGTTGCTAAAAGTAACAACTAATTAATGACATAGATGAGATTCTCCCATTTTTGGAAAATGAGAAAACAATGAGCAGAAAATTTTTGACCAGATTGATTCATTATTAAACTTCAGCACTTCAAGGATCTGTAATTCCAATCCCTCTACCTACACATACTAGGCAACCAACCTGGTCAAGAGTCTCTTCAAAATTAGGCAGGCTAGTCCTTAACCAAGAGACAAACACTTAGACCATAATTAAAATCATGATAATTCCCTGCTGGCATTGCTTTAAAGAATCCAGAATTGCCCTGAAGTCACAGGTGACTTCAGGGGCTACTTTACTGAATTTTAAAGTTAGGTAAATGTATGTGTATATATGTATGAATATACATATGTGTATGTATATATATGCAAAGTAATGGTAACAGAAAGAAAAATGTTAAAAAAGCTTAAAATAATTAAGGAAAAGAAAAATAGGCAAAGTAATCAAAGATCATTAATAGAGGAAATACAGTTCTACAGATTAATTGGGGGAAGAAATTCTCCACTTGATGTATACTTAAGATATATGAATATTCAGAATTGTGGGGATTAGACGTTACAAAAAGCATATTTACCTAGTCACCTCCAGAGAATTTCAAATTTACAGATACAGAATTTTAATATGAGGGCTGATTCTTACCTGGAATTCCTCTAATCAGAAAATAACCACCACTTTGCTTATTATTAATCCAAGACCCAGTTCTTAATCAAAAAGAGTGGTACATCAGCAATGATGATTCCCCCCCCCACAAAAAAAAGAAAATTTAAAATTGTTTGCAGCAAATTTCTCTCATTTGCAAGATATGCAAGGAATCTATACAAATACACTAGAACAAAAGTCATTTCCCCGGGATGACTGGCCAAAGGATATGTACAAATAGTTTTCAAAAGAAATGTAAGTTATCAATAACCATATGAAAAAAGGCAGCAAATGACTAATAAAAAATGCAAATCCATCTCAAAGTCATCAGAATGGCAAAGAGGAAAATGACTGAAAGAATAAGGGAATAATGGGAAGATAGGCACTCAATGCATTGTTAGTGTAGCACAGAACTGAACACAAAGCAGGTGCTCAACAATTTCACAGTGGTTGAACAAATTACAGCATATAAATGTAATGGAATATTACTGTGCCAGGCAGCCTAGGGTGACTTGTACAAACTAATGCAGATTTAAATGAGCAGAACTAGAAGAACAATTTACATGACAACTACAATAATGTAAAGGAAAACAACTTTGAAACATGTCAGAAAATGAATAATAAAGTTAAGTCTCTCATCTCTTGACAGTGGCTTGGAAATAAGAGATGCAGAGAAAGACATAACACTTTCAGATACAGAAAATATACTTATTTGTTTTGCCTGACTATATATTTCTTGGTTATGATGTGGCGCTTGGGTGCATGTACTTGGGCCCCAATTCTAAAATCTTATTTCTCTTTAAAAATCACATTTCTCCCGAGCCTCAAAATACTATCTCAGGCAGTTTCTCCCCAGCCCAAGGACACAGGCTGCCCTAGCAACAACCGTTATCTCCCTTCCTGATATAGTAGCCAGCTGCACCTATAGAACTCATTAGTTTGAACCAGCTGTGAACTGGCTTACCAGGCTGTGTACTGGGTCATAACAACATTTACTACTCACTGATCTATCATAGTATCCTAGACTTAGATATACCTAAACTCCCTTACATTTATCTTGTCTAACAAGACGTTGAGGACAGCAGCCTGGTTTTTCTGAGCCAATTCTGACTGCTGGTAAACTTAGTGACAGTTCAGGCCTAAAACCACACCTCCAGCCCACCTTGGGCTATTTCCAGAATAATTTTGGGTAAATTACCTGAGCAGTAGATACCAAAAGTGTATGTTCCTTTAAGAACTGACCACTCCTTAACCACTCCCTAATCCCACCCCAAAACATCTAGTTAGCATATTTGGCACAAGTGATACTATAGAATATCCTATACAAACTTTCCCTATACTCCTTTAAGGCTGCAGGTTCCCTAAGAACTCTTGCCCACTGAAAATTATAATAAATCTTTACCTTGACTTCAACAATGCTTGAGTCCATGAATTCTTCTCCAGACAACCTGCCCCTGATACCCTGGTCTTTGTGAGGGTCTCACACCCCACTTCCAACCTTCATCAGTTACAAGTAGCTTTATTTAACTAAGGACTCAGAAGAGAAAGTTCTTGCCACCAACATACTTGGCAGAGTCAAACGGTTCAACATCAGAAACAGATACAGTTTTCTCAATAGAAATTAACACTAGAGGCATGACCTAGTGCAGTGGCAGTAAACCCTAGGGACCAGTGGATCTTTCCATCTGCTATCTACCTGAAACTTCCTTTATATGTTGTCTTCTCCTATTAGAATGTGAGCTCTTTGGGAGTATGGATAGGGTCACTTTTTTCTCTGTAGCCCCAAGGCTTGGTACTGGGTACACAGTAAATACTTAATGTTTTTTCCCCAACCTATGCCTCTAAATGTGCACCTCTTTAGAAAGCATTAATTAAGTTACCAAGAAAGCACTAAGTATGCTACTATAGCCAGGACAGACCAAAGTTCTTTAGTCTTTCAAAGTGAGAGTTCTCCATAATCAGCCAGACTACAACATGCTGCCTGCTGCTCTCTGGCCAACTTCAGGCCATATCTCCTCACCTTCAGCTCTCCACTCTTGCCCTGGAGTCATGTTTGCTCCGGATGGCTGAGAAATCTTGAGCTTCAAGCTGTGTCAAAAGGTAACCATGACCATCTCTCTCCCCAAATCCAATAAGGCTCTTGGAATAACTAAATCAATACTATCCTGGAAAGGACATTTCCCTGAGGTTCCACTCACCAATCAGTGACTTCCTAAATCATATCATTTAACCCTTATATATACACTATCTTCCCTTGGTAGAAGTCAATAAGGACTTTCT
This sequence comes from Bettongia penicillata ogilbyi, assembly GCA_023548195.1. Lineage (NCBI taxonomy): Eukaryota > Metazoa > Chordata > Mammalia > Diprotodontia > Potoroidae > Bettongia > Bettongia penicillata. The sequence goes on along the minus strand of JAJHZJ010000520.1, from coordinate 975,848 downwards.
TTTGTTTCACCACAAACTAGCAGTCTTGCACATAATGAACAAAATAAAATATATGCTTTTTTAATTCATTAATTTCATTCAAGAGAGTGTGGACTGGTAGGTAGTTATAGTGATTTAAGAAAAGAGCATCAATAAAACAAATTTAAAAAAAAAAGTTCAGAAGGGGATATAGCTAAGAAAGGCAGTTTGGTTACTATAATGCTAAATTTTACATACTCATAGGGACAATTACTTCATGAAGGGATAGTGTGCAAGACTTGGAATCAAGTACACCTGGATTCAAATCCTACAAGACACTATGTGACCCTAAGCAAGTCAATCTGAATTTCTGCATCTGTTAAATCTGTTTTCTAGGTTTTGTGACCTATAAGGTCCCTTTCCAGTTCTAAATTATTGATCCTGAAAACTCCCAGGTTAGGAAACTCCTTACAGAAATGTGCCTTCTCTGTAATTTATAATCCTAGAAAATTGCTTAAAAGGTTAGAGGAACTTGCCCAGGGTCACACAACCAATGTGTATTAGAGGCTGGGCTTAGTTGAAATATTCATGTTAATGTTTAAGTTCACTTTTTTTTAAGACAAAAAAAAATGATGGAGGCATTGCTCCAAAAGGAACCACAAATAAGGAAAGGTTTGAAAACTACTGCCTTAATAGAAAGCATAAAATGGGCTGTGATCAAGGGCCCTCCATGTTAGTTTGGGACCTTGGAAAAATCAGGCTTTCATTTCCATACATGTAAAAATACGTTAAAACTAGATGATCTCTAAAGTCCTTATCAGCTCTTCAATTGTTTAAATCTATGAATACTAATACAATATACATCTTAAGACTGCAAATTTTATTTTTAATTCAGATTTAATCTTTAGGAAATACTACTCTAAAATAGTCTGTTTACCTTTGATTTTATTACATTGGTTCTAGAAACTAATTTTCTTCATGTCTATTTGTGTTTATGCCTCATTATTTTAATATATATTTTATGTCAATTTACAAATCTGTAGAGGGCTTGAACCTCTTAATTTTTAGTAGCAGTATTATGTCCAGATAATGACATTGTTCTTTAGATCAAGAAAATTAAAGAACCTGCTCATATCTCTTAAATGGTAAGACTAGCGATCACAAACCAGCAAACGAAATATGCTTTGAGATATTGCTTACTTTTTCAGTAGATACTTTAGTCATCTAGGATAATGTATTACAAACTAATAAACTTTTTCAGGAAAAAAATCTAGTCACCAAGGAGAACATGAAAATAGACTTGCATAATATCCAAGATATATTAGGAAATGACACAAATTCTAAGAGCTATTTCCCAATAGGTAAGCGGTCAAAGATGAACAGTTTTCAAAAGAATTGCAAATTATAAATAACCATTTGAAAATTTTGGCCAAAATACTAATAGTAAGAGAAATATAAAATTACAACAGCTGAAGTATTATCTAACACCTTGCAAAATGGCAAAAAGAAAAAAAACAGTCAACATTAATGGGGCTGTGGGAAGGCATGTACATTAATATTCTGTTGATGAAGCTATAAAGAGAAAGGAATAAGTATTTATCTAAGTACCTATTGTGTGCCAGGCACTGTGCTGCACACTGGACAAACAGCTCATTTGATCCTCACAATATCCTTGTAAGATAAGACCCTGTTATTATTCCCACTTTACAGCTGAAGAAACTGAGGCAAAGAGACATTAAGAGACTTGCCCAAGGTCACATAGCTAATAAGTGTGTGAGACTGAATTTGAACTCCAGTCTTCATGACTCCAGATCCACAACTCTTTCCACTGTACAAATTAGGTACCTTAGCCATCAAATGGTTTGATAGTTCTGGTTATCAATTTGGAATTCTGAAAGAAAAGTGAACTTAACTGTCCATATTCTTTGACCTAACAATTCAGCAAAACATTCACAGTAGCACTCGTTATAGTAGGGAAAAAAAAGTAAGCAATGATGTAGATTCCATTGACTGGAAAATGGTTGGAAAAAAACCAATTATACTGTATGAATATTATGCATCCGGAAAAAAAGAGATTTATATGAACTTGAAGCACAAAATAAACAGAACTAAAGAGTAATATATCTCATGACTACAACTATAGAAATGAAAAGATCATGTAAAGGAAGTTGAATTGAGTACAGTAACTGAAAAAACAATTAAAGACCCAAAGAATATATAATGAAATATAGTTCCCTCCTCACAGAAGCAGGGAAATGATACTAGGCTACAGTATTGTATTGTCAGATATACTTATTGTACCAGATGTTGTTTCCTAATTGTTTTAATTTGTTATAAGGGAGGGCCTCAATCTGAAAGGATTTCTATACTCTAATCATCCCATCTTCCCTTCTCATTTTCAAAAAAAAAAGTTATAATCTTATCTTTCAGAACCTCAGATCTAATTTTACTCATAATATTTTTGCTGCAAGTCGCTAGCACTGTAATATACTCTACCAAATAATCCTAGATGAGATAGTTTTTCCCCCACAATAAAGGTTATTTGAACATTTAGTTGAAATTCTTTTAAATGTGGGGTTTCCCCCTACATTTCTCCTTCTGAGTCTTAAATGATAGATGGACTTTCCATCGATCCTCTGTGATCAAACTCTCCTGAGGATTCACTACTCCGAATTTTTTCCACATATTGAACTGACACTTTCCCCTCAAATTAATTTAATTATATCTTTCCTTGTATTTCTTTAACAAAAAATAAATATATAACCTTTGGTGTGTTGCACAAAAGAGTAAGGAAAGGCAAGAGAAAAAGCACAGGGGATAATAAAAGGAGAATGAGGTAAATGGGAACAAAGATGGTGTGCACAAAAGGGGAAGGATGCAGAAAAGGGAAGAGGAGAAAAGGAAGATCGTATTGTCACAGCTTACAAAGAGAAAAAGCTGGGAGGAGTTTAAATTTTTCAGAAGCCAAAAAACAAAAGAGCTATTTTTAATGGCGTGAAGCAAAACGAAGCACTTTTGTTCCCTAAAGAGTTAAGTCCTTAAGCTCCAAAAATACTGAGCTGACAACTCGCACCTCGGACTTAGTTTCTCTTCAAAGAACTAAAATTTTAGTAATTCTAGTCACCTTTGAATGGACAAACGTGCAATCAACTTCAACGAACTAGAACACTGCCATCTTTCCAGGCAGTCTCTGGACTGTACAATACCGACAAGCCAACGACTCCTCATCGAAAACTCCGCTGGAAATGACATCAATAAACTCCAGCTAAAAAGCGTTTCGCTAAAACGTTCCGAGAAACGAAAGCAGAGGACTGTAGTACTGTGACGAAGGTTAAAAGTAGGGTACTTAGTTTGGGGGGCCAATATATCAGGTGATGAAGCAGCAGAGGAACCGGTACGTCAAAGTTTCGGGGAGACAAGACTGGAGCAATACTGGGTGCCTTAGATTAATGTTGGGGTGAGACTTTAAACAGGGGGAGGATGTAACACATACGAGCAGGAGGCGAAGGCTGCCGGTCAAGGGAGTGACGGTAACCCTTAGGAGCAATGTATTCAAGGGCGTAGGGGAAGGCATTTTATTTAGAAAGGTGGGGAGGGGAGAAAGTGGGAGAAGGGAAGGAGGGAGAGAAGGGAAGGCGGCCAGAGGAAAAGCAGCCGAGGCCGCGCGGAGCCGGCTTCCCCAGGGACCGACCCCCGTCTGTCTATCTCTCCCACTCAAACTCACTCTCACTCCGCTCTGGACGCCGAGGCGGTCGCGGAGCCCACGGTGAAAACAGCTGTTTCCTTTCGGGACGGGGAGAAGGGCGAGGGGGGAACCTGGGCCGTGACGGGACAGGCAGCAGCCGGGGCCCGCGGCTCGGGGGCGGAGGGGCCGCATCTCACCCGGTCCTCCGCACCCTTCCCCCCCACCATCCACCCAACTTCTCCGGCTCCCGGGTCGCCTAGGGCGGGCCGGCGGTACCCCCGCCTTCCCCGCGGCCGCCGGGGGCGAGGGGAGGCGGAGCCGGCCCGCGGCCGCAGACCCCGCCCGAGGCGCAGCCCTCCGCTCCCGCGGCCGCCGCCGCCGCCCTCAGCCGAACCCCACCACCTCACCCCTCCTCAGCCGGTCGTTCGGATGCCGCAAACTCCTCTCACCTGCATTGACGCCATGATGGAACCATCCCCCCGGCCCGGCGCAGCCAGAGACGCAGGAGGAGGAGCCGCCGTGCTCGCGTCACGCCGCGGGATCCCAGGATCCGGGGTTGGGGGCGGGGGTCGGAGACCGCAGGAGGGGGAGCTAGGGAAGGAGACGGGAGGCCGGGATCCGGATTGGCCGGTGGGCCCACGAGCGCAGGCCAGGGGGCGGGCCCGGGGGGGGGCCCAGCGCGGCGGGGGGCGGGGTGGAAGCCCCGCAGGTGCTAACAGTTCCCTCTCCTTCTCCTCCGTCCTCCCCCCGCCCCCAGCCATCCCGGCCCAACGTCGGAGGCGGCGCCGCCCAGAACCACCCGGGAAAGAACAAGGGAGGGGGAGGGCCGACGAGAAAGGGGGAAGGAGTTTGATCCTAGGTGCGAGGGCGCCGGGAGGTGAGACGCTGGGAAGCGTCCGGCCTCCGTCCGGGCATGGGTTTCTTTCTGTCCCGGGGTTCTGGACCATTCGTTTCCTCCTGACTTGAAGAGTCCCGCCGCCCCCAGAGCCTGCTCTAGTTAGCCCTGGGGTTCTCCGCATCCCCGCGGGGCGGGCGGGGCGGGCGGGGCGGCGGGGATAAGCAGAGCGGGTCTGCCGTGATTAGCGCGGGCGTGACCGGGGATGAGCCCGCGCCGACGGTCGGTCCGCCCGGTACTCGGGAGCGCCTGCGGTGCGGCCCGCGCGGGCTGACACGCCGGGGAGACGGAGGAGAGCGAGCAACCGGGCTGCCCCCCCCACCTACCTGGGCGCCGCCGTCCGAGCTCTCCGCGCTGCAGGACGAGGCTTCCCGGAGCGGTGGACTCCGCAGGCATTCCAGACTTGTTTCAGATGCGTTCACGTGACTTTCCTCCCAAGTTTAGACTTCCAAATATTGGCACCATTATTGGCAGTTGGAATAGACGGCAGGGTCGGCTCTGGAGAAAGGTGGGGAGCGGTGCGGGAATAACTGAAATATATATATGTAGTTACTGTAATTTCTATCACACATACCAAACTGAACTTCGGAAGTCTGGGGGTGGGGGTGCGGGAGGCATATCACCCACAAGATCTGCCTAAACATTAGCGATCCGAAGAATGAAAAATGCTCATGGTAAGAAGCAAACCTTATTCCAAATGCCACCTTCACTCGGGAAAAAACTTTAGAAGGTCATTTGCGAAAGCAATACATTTATATTAACCACCTAGGTAATGCTGTTTAAAGCAAAATGTGAATATTTGAGATTTAAAAGTATTCTAAAGAAGTTAGAACAGTGTTTTTTACTTCTGTTTGGCTTCATTTGGAAAGAAATAAAAAACTTCCCATGAAATTTCAAAAGTGGCTTTGAAGAAGAAAAATTTTGAAAATATACTAATTATTCTTCATTAACGTATAGGATTTTTGATTGTTCATATTCAAGGGTGCCATCTCTAAATCTTAGGAAACTACGTGATTTTGATGTCTACATATATATTCTCTTCTAGGCTTTTCGCTGTCAACCGCAATGTTTGCTTTTACTTGCTCACTTCCCAGACCGGGTAGATTAGAGAAACTGGTTGGTTTTCTCTTTATCGGAGAAAAATTAATCAATTTTATTAACAGTAGTCCAGAAGGCATGTAGTCTAAGCTGTGAAAAGACAGTTTTGTGCAGTCAAAATTACTACACTGGGAGGGGAAAAAATACTCAAGATAAAAAAAAAGAAGCTTATACAGAGGAATCCTGCTTAACAATTAGAGCTGAACTGGCAAACATGAATTCCTAGACAGATCTAGCACTTTTTAAGGCAAAAATGTTTGATGATCCCTATGTTCACAAAAAAGGATAATGCCATTGTTAATGCCTTGACCCCAAACATTATGGGTATCAATAAGGAAGAGACGTTTTGCAAGAATCAGGACAAAATCATAATATCACTAGCAACATCTGAAGTTGTTGGTCATATGAATTTCAATGTATTTGTTAGCAGTGATGCTAAATGGAATGGAGAAGTCATTGGAGAAATCAGAATACTATGGAACCACAGAATTTTCTAACTGGGAAGGTCCTTAGAGATAATTTAGCTAACTTATTTAATTCTTTAGGCTAACAAGGTATTAGTGGTTAGAGTGCAGGGCCTGGAGTCAGAAAGACTCCTCTTTTTGAGTTCAAATCTGGCCTTCACACACTAGTTGTGTAACTATAGGCAAGTCACTTAAACCTGTTTGCCTCAGTTTCCTCATCTATAAAATGATTCAAAGAAGGAAATGACAAACCACTCCAGTATCTCTGCCAAGAAAATCCCAAATGAGGTCACAGAGAGTCAGACATAACTGAAAACAACTCAACAACATCTAATTCTTTATAGATAAATATAGATGAACAACAGCATAACAGGTGCCAGCCCCATGTTTCACTGTGACTTGAAATCTAAGGAACTGACAAAACCAAATGATCCAGTCAGAAATTCAAGGTACATTCAGTCATATATTATATACATATATATGTCATATAATATATGGTGCAGTGGATAGCACACCAGTGCAGGAGTCAGGAGGACCTGAGTTCAAATCTCACCTCAGACACTTGGCACTCACTGGCTGTGTGACCTTGGACAAGTCACTTAACCCCAGTTGCCTCATCCTGAGTCATCTCCAGTCATCCTGATGAATATCTGATCACTGGATTCAGATGGCTCTGGAGGAGAAGCCAGGCTGCTGACCTGCATAGCCCTCCCTCACTCAAAACAAAGTCAAGTGCAAGTCATGTCATTATTTCTCTGATGGCATAGTCTTCTTCGGCAACGAAGGATGAACACATGCACAATGTAAAGACCCAGAATATGGATATAGGTAGCAAAGAATATTATTCCTTGGATTAACTAATAAAAAAGCATTTGTTAAGTTAAATATTGTCATACTCGAAAAGAAAGACTGGAATGGAGAAGTCATTGGAGAAATCAGAAAACTATGAAACCACAGAATTTTCTAACTGGGAAGGTCCTTAGAGATAATAACATCTTTTAACAGTTGATTAAAACTTTTTGCTTACAGGATCTTAATAAATGATTGTGGAATGAATGCAGTTGGAACATGATAAGGAGAATAGCAGTAATAAGCCTGCTTTCAAAGAACTCACATTCTAACTGGGGAGACAATGTATAGAATTTACTCTCAGGACAGATGGTCTTTAGAGTATAGTGGCAAAGCAGTTGGTAATATGTCTTCTTTGGTGTCATTTCCATTGATAAACCAGATCCATTTCTGAAGCTGACCCTTTTTTTTTTTCTGTTGCCAAGGATTTTTGTGGAGAGAACTTTCTTTTCTGGGTTTTCAGGAGTTTGGAAACAAGTAGACCACTCAATTTCCAAATTAAGCAATAGAATCCTACTGGATTAGCTAATTGACTAAGTGCACTAAGGCCTCCTTTGGGTGATGTTGAGAACCCCTTATACAAGTACTAAAAATAGAATATAGTTTGTTGAACCTGAAATATTCATTCAGGAGAGGGCTGTTGTTGTTACCAACCTAAGAGCATCACCATGGGGAATTTGAGGTACTTGGAGAATTCTGTTCATCAACTCATTGTGGATCTTCATTAAGTATCTGCACTTGAGACCTGTGTGCACCTGTCCCGGAACAAAGGAAAATAGAGAAAGCTGAAGTGTCTTATCCAAGGACACACAATGGTGTTCAGTGGAACTTGAATTAGAACCCAGTTCTGTTTCTTTCAACATTCATTCAGGAAACTTTCATTCAAAACAGACCTCCACCTTAATGATATCTCACAATGCCAAGTGACAGCAAATAATTAATTACAAGCATCATCCTCAGCCAAACACTACTGTACTCAAAAAACTCTGGTGGTTTTCTATTGTCTCTAAGTAAAATACAAACTCCTCTGCTATTTTAAGCTCTTAATAATCATATTCTCAGAATATCTCTTATATGGGTCTCTACTCACATCTTGCTTCAGGCCCTCATTACCTTTCCCCTAGAATTCCTCCAGTCTTTCCCTGCTCCAATTTATTCTCTGATCAGGATTCAAAGTGTTTTTTCTAAGGCATCCCTCATGCCATACTCCATACTTAATAAACCCCAGTAGCTTCCTTTTACCTCTAGAATCAGTTATAAAATCTCTTTGGCATTTAAAGAAAGTTCTTCATAACCCCTTCTTACCTTTTCATTCTTCTTATACTTTATTCCTCTCCATGTTAGTTTGACCCAGAAATACTAGCCTATTTACTATTCCTGGCACATGAACTTTCACATCCAGCTTCTGTTGGCTTGCTCTGGCTGTGCCCCCACCACCAGCCTCATTCCCCCAATGCTGCTTTTCCTGATCTCCTTCTTTTCAAATTCCTGGCTTCTTTGAAGACTCAGATCAAGTACTACTTCTGCAAGAGGCCTTCCCCAGTATTTCCCTTCCTGAGATTATCTACAAATCATAAACTCCTGAAGACAGGAACTGCTTTTGCCTTTCTCTCAATCCCCAATAGTACAGTGCCTGACGTTGTAAGTTCTTAACAAATGCTTATGGACCTATTTTTTAAGGCTTATTACTGCTGTTCTCCTTATCATGTTCCAACTGCATTCATTCCACAATCATTTATTAAGATCCTGTAAGAAAAAAGTTTTAATCAGCTGTTAAAGGATGTAAGATGCTGCTGCTGTTGTCAGTGAATGTTGTGATGCCTAAAAGAAACAGAAAGGAGCAGGAAAAGAAGTTTGTTTTAATTTTTTGTTGTTTGGTCATGTCTGAGTCTTTGTGACCCCATTTGGGGTTTTCTTGGCAAAGATATTGTAGTGGTTGACCATTTCCTTCTCCAGCTCATTTTGTAGATGAAGAAACTGAGGCAAACACAGGGTTAAGTGACTTGCCTTGGGTCACACAGCTAAGAAGTATCTGACACCAGATTTGAACTCAGGAAGAGGAATCTTCCTGACTCCAGGCCCAGCAGTCTATCCACTGTACCACCTAACTGAAGTATGATGCATGAACTGTTTGAAAGTTTAAAGGGACACAGAAAGAACTTCTTATTTGCTAAAAACTGGAAAAATATGAGTTAAAAGAAACACTTTGAAGAATACAGAATGAGTTGGAAGATTGGGTTAAAGACATAAAGCTTTAGAACCTTATGATTCCTCACCTTACATATAATCTTTATAATTAATAAATGTAAAACTAAAAAAAAATACATAAAAATGTGGCAACTGAGGCATGAGATAAAGAGGACCATCAGTTTCATAGGAGTAATTGGGTGAGTTGTTAGTTTTAAGTGAAAGTTGAGTCCCAGAGTCAGGAGACTCAAATAGAAATCATTGAAAGATGTGGGAGATGTAAGAGAAAGGCTGAAACAAAACAGAATTGAAGCAACGCAAACACTTTTCTCAGATCTCTCTGAAGCAGCAGTCAGAGCAGTCAGCTGAATGAGGCGTCAGTTGTGTAATTCCTGATTCATTGGAGATCCACCTCATTGGACCAAAGCTTTCATTCCAGTCTTTCCTCTTCAGGGTCACTTAAAGCTTCGAAGAAGTGAAGCTTCCAATGAATGCATATCGCCATAATTCCGTGTCAGAGTGAAATGTGAGAGAAAAATAAGAAAGTGAATATGTATAAGGAAAAACATTTTCAAAATCAGAACTCTCAAAAATAGAACAGGTGCCTCAAAAAGTAGGGGGTTCTCCCTCAGCTGAAGCTTTCAAGTATGGAGTAGAAGACCACTTGTTTGAATGTTGTAGAGAAGATTTTTCTTCAGGTAAGGGTCAGACTATCTGAATTCTGGGGTTCCTTCCTTCTGAGGTGCTCCAGTTGTGTGATTCTGCCCTTTTTCCTCCTCAGAAGAGACTTAGGGTTGAAGTTTCACAAAACAAATCACATACTATCAGATTAGTCATGGCTGTCCACAGACCAAATTTTATAGATGAGGAAACTAAGTCCTGAGAGAAAAAAATCACAGAAAGAGTTACTGGGAGAATTAAAACTAAAACTCCTAGTCCTCCGAGTAGCCAGTCCATGACTCCCTCTTGTTAAAAAAAAAATAATTTTATTGATATCTCTTGTATTTTGCATCACCAAAATTTCTCCCAGAATCCCTCCTTCTCATCCCAGAGAACTCTCCTGTATAATAAATAACATTTTTAAAGAAAAAAAGAGCACAAAAATTAGAAAAATTAGCAAAATTGACTAACACATCAAAAAACATCTGAGAATATGTATAACATACCACATCCATAGACCCAAAGGATTTGGGTGTGGAGGAAGGTTTCTCATGTCTTTTTTTTTTTTTTTTTTGAGCCATGCTTTGCAATTTTGTAGCATTCCTTGTGGTTGTAATTTACATTTACATTGTTAGAGTCATAGTACATATTGTTTTCTTGGCTTTGCTTACTCTATATCAGACTGTAAATATTTTCATGTTTTATGAATTTATTATATTTATTACTTCTTACAACACAGTAATATTCCATTACATTCATGCAACAGTTTGTTTAGCTGTAACCCAACTGATGGACATCTACATTGTTTCCAATTCTTTGTTATCACAAAAAGTGCTATTATAAATATTTTGGTGTGTATAGGAACTTTCTTCTTATCAATGACCTCTTTGGGGTATAAACCTAATAGCAGAATCCCAGGACAAAGAGTACTGACATATTAATCACTTTATTTAAATAATTCTTAAATGCTTTTCTAAATGATTATACTCACTCACAACTCTACCAACAAATGGACCAATGTACCAGTTTTCCTACAATCCCTCTAACATTTTCTGTTACCATCTTTATGGTATTGTGGGTTTGCCAGTTTGGGGCTGTGAGGAAAACCTCAGAGTTGCTTTCATTTGCTTTTCTCTTCTTAGAAGTGATTTAGGGCATTCTTTCACATGGTAATAGTTTGCATTCTTTTGAGATGTTTGTTCTGTCTTTCAACCACTTATCTACTGGGAAATAACTTTGGGAATGATTCCTCTTTGTTGGAATCTCTGCTTGATCTCTGAAGCCCAAGCTAGAACTCACAGTCTCTGGAGTGGAAGACTCCTGTTCAGATAAAGGTTAGAGTACATGGTAGCCCTAAGAGTCTGTGAGAGATAAGATAGTATCCCTATGCTGATGGAACTTCAGTCTAAAAGACTGGGCAATGGATAGGACCATTACCTTCCTCATTGCACGCATGTGTACTTGTGTAAATGTTGCCTAGGATCTCTTTAAATTTTTTGGGTTGCTTCATTAAATGCTTGCAGATTTTTTTTTTCTGTATGAATCAAGGGAAAACTAACTCCTGGACAGGTAGGGAATGGGTGAGGATTAGGCTGTTAGTTTGAGCACTGAGCAATGCCTTCCACCTTTTCTAGACAGGCAGCGCTATAGGCAGGAAGCACCTGGGAGTCCCCTGCCCACCAAATAATATGTAAATGATATGTAAAACATTCTGCCAGAGCAGCTGAGCCTGCTTTTCTTGAATCAACCACTCAGGTGCTTTTCCTGAGAAGTCCTTTACCCTGCTATCACTGCTGAAAGTGATAAACTTTGAGATCAGGCTTTGTAAGCTGGTTTCTCTGCTCCCCTGCAAACTTAGGGTGTGATCATAGGCATGTCACTAAAGCCCTCTGGGTCTCAATAGCAATAAGTCTTACCTGTAGTCTCTGCCAACTTCTTAATGCCCTCCCTGACGAAAAATAAAAAAAAGTTTTCATTTAATTTATGTGTGTTTTGTATTTATTGAATTTGTATAGGTTATTTCTTCACAGTAAAATGTAAGCTCCTTGAGGGCAGGAACTACTTCATTTTTGTCAATATATCAGCACCTAGCACACCTGGCACTAGGAGGGACTTAATAATAAACACTTGTAGAAGTAACTTGGACATTCAGTTGTACCTAGAATTTACACAATAGTGTTTAAATGATAAAATATTTGAAAATGATCCTTCTTTCCCCCAGCTCCTCCCTGAAACCTAGTCTAGTGTTTTATAAAATGGGTAACCTGAAGGAGATTAATTTTATTACAATTATGTAATAATCTCATTAAGACAGTTTAGAATACTGAACTGATCTTTTGCCTGGTTTAATCCAAGTTCTCACTAGCAATACAATGAAAGTTTTGGAAATTGACATTCAAAACCATCTGGACTGCTTACTATGAAAATTCTAGAGAAAGAAGGCCTCTGAAAGAAATATTACAATAATACCTTTTGAGTCAATCTCCAAGTACTATTAAGAATAAGAAGAAAAGTGAGTTTTTGAAATAGTTCATCTACCAGGCATTCACAAATGTTATGGGTACTGTAACTTGATAACATCAGAACAGGTTGGACAGGGACAACTTGGAAATCGAAGAGTTGATGGGGTGTAGACTCTTGGAACCTCTGAATTTTCCTGGAATCTTCCCACTTAACCTGGCCTTTCATACTCAATTCTGTTATCTGTGACCTCTTGATTGCTCCACCTAATTCCCTCCTAAGCTCTGAATTATCTAATACCTCCCAGTTGTTTCCAGCTGCTTCCCGCCCTGAATTACACCCCAATTCTATCAAGATCTTCCTTAGACCCTCCTCCCAGACCACTAGGCCACCTCTAGATCTTTCCCACAGACTTTCTGTATGTAAGTTCCATCTCACCTCCATGAAGGTGCTCAGATTCAGTTCAGCTCAGACTCTGTCTAGGTAAGATTCTATCTGGCCTGCTTGTGAATACAAGCATTAAGAATGTTTAGGCTCATTAAGAGTCAACCCAGTAAGGCGAATCTTTAATAAGCTTTGTTTTTCTTTGGCTTTAAGAAGGCTTATGTTGAATTCATTTGAGCAGGACCTAGACTGTTGGCATTTTGGGGTCCCCAGCACCCCTCAACCTCATCATAGTGACCACTTTCAGCAAAGTAACTTATGCATTATTAACACTATAGTTCTTCAAGATGCAGACAAAGAGGGTTTAATATAGAAACCTGGATGTGTGCAATATGAAATTAAAAAATTAGAGAATTAGAAGAGCAGAATTTAATTGAATTGGAGATTTGTATGGAAACCTGGATCAAATGTGTCAGACATGAAAAAAGAACAGAGAGAATTAATTTTTCAAGAGCAATTCTATTATTAAATCCACTAAATGCATTTAATAAGTTGTATAAAAATCATAGGTCACATATATTTTGTTTATTGTATTGAAAATAAAATGAATCAAGAAGCAAATCCAAAATGAAATCTGTTTTACATACACATCTCAGGCAGAAAACACCTTCTCAAATTTAAGGTTATATGAAATTCCTGATGTAAGTCCTTGCTTACTCTGACTACTCTGGAGTAGATAGGACCAGATGATATACAGAGTAGTAACTGGGAAGTACGGTGGTTAATGTTTGAGGGTGACTAGGAGCTTAGGAATGGACCTTAGTTACTTCTTTCCTTTTATGGTGCTGTTCAACTACATTTAAAAGCTAATATAGTATTCTTATTTCATTGATTAGCTAGATAAATTGTATTTCTGTAGCTTTTAAATTAAGGAACTATGTCAATTTGGAATCTTAAAATGAAATAATGTAATATAATTCAACTTGGTAGTAGAATGTAGTTAAAGTAAAAATATGTAGGGTTAATTTAAAAGGCAACATGACAGAGGGCAAAGAATAGCCCTTGGGAGTCAGGAAGACTTGAATACAAGAACTGCCCTGAACAAATCTCTTAAGACTTTAAATTACACAAGGATTGCTAATATGCACAGATGGAGGGCTTTAACTTCCATACATAAGATCCCAGAGAGCTCCTCTCTAAAACATCCAGTGCTATGCATTCTGGGATTGGCATATTTCTCAAGGGAAGGTTACTATATATATATATATATATAAAATTTATTTTTAGTGTTCCACAATCACTACCATATAACAGATTTTTTCCCCCTACCTACCCCCCATTTCCCCTCTCCCAGAGATGGCATACAAGTCTATATAGGATCTACACATACATTCCTATTAAATACATTTTCACTATAGTCATGCTGTATAGAACTAAAATGAATGTGAGAAATCATATAACAAACCAAAACATAATACACACACACAAAAAATGAACTGCTACATTCTGCAATTGAATTCCATCGTTCTTTCTTTGGGTGTGAAAGGCATTTTGCCTTAGAAGAACACTGGGAATTTTTTTTTTTTTTAATCCTTGCATTGCTATGAAGTTCCAAGTTTACCAGAAAAAAATCCTTGCAGACTGTGGTAGTTGCTGTGCGCAAAGTTCTCCTCCTTTCACTCAGCATCAGATCATAAAAGGTCTCTCTGAAGTCTTCTTGTTCGTCATTTCTTATAGTGCAATAGTATTCCATTACATTCATATACCATAATTTATTCAGCCATTCCTCAATTGATGGGCATCCCTTTGATTTCCAGTTTTGGGCCTCTACAAAGAGTGCTGCTATAAATATTTTTTGTGCATGTGGGACCCTTTCCCATTTTTATGATCTCTTGGGGATATATTCCTAGAAGTGGTATTGCTGGGTCAAAGGGTATACAAATTTTTGTAGCCCTTTGGGCATAGTTCCAAATTGCTCCCCAGAATGGTTGGATGAGCTCACTGCTCTACCAACAGTGAATTAGTGTTCCAACTTTCCCACATCCTCTCCAACATTTATCATCTTCCTGTTCTGTCATGTTTGCCAATCTGATAGGTGTGATGTGGTACCTCAGAGTTGTTTTGATTTGCATCTCTCTAATCAAAAGTGATTTAGAGCATTTTTTCATAGGAGTATAGATATCTTTAATTTCTTCCTCTGAAAATTGCCCATTCATATCCTTTGACCATTTATGAATTGGGGAATGACTTGTATTTTTGTACATTTGACTCAGTTCTCTATATATTCTAGAAATGAGACCTTTATCCCTGAGATTAGCTGTAAAAATTCTTTCCCAATACACTACTTCCAAATTTTGGTTGCATTGGGTTTGGTTATGCAAAAACTTTTCAGTTTAATGTAATGAAAATTATCCATCTTGCATTTTATAATGCTTTCTATCTCTTCTTTAGTCAAAAATTCTTCCCTTCTCCATAAATCTGATAAATAGGCTATTCCTTGCTCCTCCAATTTGTCCATCGTTATCAATCTTATTCTTGGGTACAGTTTCAGGCATTGGTCTATGCCTAGTTTCCACCATACTGTCATCCAATTTTCCCAGCAATTTTTGTCGAACAGTGAGTTCTTATCCCAGATGCTGGTACAACATTTTAATAATTCTTACATCATATAACATTTTAAAAGCTTAACATATGTAAATTAATTACCACAATATGGAAACCAAAACAGCTCAAAAAGCACCTCAGTCAGCAAACATATGAAGGAGATGAAAACATTGAACTACAATATAAACACGTTAAATCTAATGAAGAATGGTGATGATTACAAGTGGTAACAGCTCATAAAACAAAGGGATGCAAAGAAAGGAAAAACCAGTTTGAACAATGCATAGTAAAACAGACAACTAAGCAAAGTCATCCCAGGAGTATTCAGGGATGAAAATAAGATTCCTAGAAACAAGAAAAAAATGGAAAAGATTTGCAAAAGGCATTTTAAAAAATCTTCTTCATGAAGGACAGTGGACTCATTACATTTGAACCCTAACTCACAGTCCTCAAGGGGCTTTTGGAGGAGGAAGAAATGGCAGTAAGTAGAATACAAATGGAAAAGCAGTTAGATTTGGATGCAGTATATATAAAGAAGATCTGTGCTGGAAATGATACAACTGTGAGAGCAATGATGGACAGATACACAGTGTGAATATACCAAAGGAGTAGAAAAAGTCTTAGTCCTTGTTCACTGTTCTGCCTAAAATGTTACCCAGAATTGAACACAGTATTCTATACGTAGTCTCACCAGGGAGAGTAGTATCACCTCCCTCTTTCTAAAACAACTTTCTGTTTCAATACTTTGAAGGATCTATGGTTTTGTCAGTGGGAACTCCCTTCCCTAATACAGATTACAACCCTTTGATCTTTTGGTAAATGGTCTCAGAGTTGTGACTGAAAAATTCATCACATTGTACCCAGTCTGGCAATGAGACCCTCTAACTTAGCTAGGGTATTCCGCGTATAAAAAAATAGCCACTCCATTGCTAGCCCCATGCTCAAAGCCTTTACAAATTCAAAATAAAAGTCTCCTTGTTGGTTCTTCCACTTTTGAAGCATGAAATTACTATGGTCAGGGTAAGAATTTTATCATCTATTCAACTTTTGGTGGCAGTGAAATTTCAGCAGATCAACCAATCAGTAAGTGTATATTTTGTTCCAAGCACTATGCTAGGCTCTAGGGGTACAAAGAAAGAAATTAAATAGTCCCTGCCCTCAAGGAGCCTACATTCTATCAGGAAAGATAACCTATATTCATATAAACAAATACAATTTGTTTGTGTGTATGTATTTTTTTCTAGGTGGGGAAGGATACTAGCAACTAAGAGATCAACATAGGCTTCTGAAGGCACTTGGCATTAGTTTTAAAGGGGGCTAGGCCATACACCTTCCTGTACATAGTGAGCCATCCCAAACAAATAATTGGGGGGAAACATATAAATGGTTATTTTTCTTGTTTTTTTTAAATCTTTGTTCGATGAATTCTCACTGGGTGGAAGAAGGCTATGTTCAGAAGTGAATATAATGTAAAGACAAAAATAAAATTACTTTTCAGACAATGTGAAGAGGGCCTTAGGTAACACCTCAAACATTTGGAAATCTCAAGGAATATATCGTACTGAACAGGGCAAGTTTCTTAAATAACTGAAGGTTTATCCCATTATACACTAAAGTTTTGTGAACTGTATTTTCTACTTCCTTGTCTTAAATATGTAAAATGCTTTGCAAAATCTAAAAAAGCATTAAGTAAATGCTAGTTGTGTTCCTAAATAAAATACCTTGTATATATAAAAAAAGGGGGCTAGGGATTATAAGAGGTAGAAGTAAAGAGAGGGTAATGGGTGACAGTTTGTGCAAAGGAGGCTAGAGATGCATTGAGCCCAGCAATGTAATGTTATATATGAGGAAAAGCAAGCAAACCAGTTTGACTGAAATATAGCGTACACAAAGAAAAAATATGTGATAAGTGTAACATGTAATAAGATAGAAAGCAGTCATATTGTTAAGGACTTACATACAGAGGTATTTTTATTTTTACCCAGAGGCAAGAGAGAGCTACTGAAGCTTCATGAGTGGGAGTGACATTGTCAGACTTTTGGTTTAGGGATATCACTTTGGCGACTTGTGGAAGATGAACTGGAGAGGGGAGAGTCTAGAAGGAAGGAATCCAACTGGGAGGATAGAGGAGGGAATAGATCATAGAGATTTTGTGTACTCATACCCTTTTACTACTCACCCATTGGAGAATGATTCATGTTCTTGAATATTTGTATTATTTCCCTCTTTATCTTTTATATCAGACCCTTAGCAGGAATATTTGATTCAGCAAGGGAGAACAAAACTTCCTCAAGATAATAACTAACATTTACATAACCCTTAACTTACTTTGCTAAGTTAACTTAACTTTACTTTGTATTTTGAACTTGTTAAAAACTCTATGAGGTTACAATGATTACTTTCCTTATTTTACAGATAAAAAAGTGGAAACTCATAGAGATTGTATTACTTGCCCATGGTCATATAACTAGTAAGTGACAACTTTAGGATTTGATCTCAGGACTTTCTGACTCTAAATTGAGTGCTGGAACAGATTGCAAACCATCCATGTCTTCTCGTGCTCTTATCCACATCCTTACCTCAGATCCTTAACAGAGGGTTCATCCAACACAATGGACACTTTTATATTGCTTAACATTACATGGATACCAATGGAGTGTGTCAAATGTCCACTGGTAATGTCTCAGTTTTGATATGTGATTGACCCGCCTCTTTTTCTAGTCATTTATCTCTCTGATGATTTCTTTTATATTCCTTTTTATAAAAGTATCCTTCAATAAATTATTCTAAGATATTTTCCTTAGCCTTAATATCTCCCTATTAAAGAAATCAAGTATTTATTGGCTGAATTGGTTTCTAGGCAAGGTAGTTTATTTGTTTCTTTACTGTGGTAATTAATTTTCATTTTCTTAGGAAAGGGTAATTTGTATAGATTATTATCATTTTATCTAATTCCCCACTTTTGGGGGCATCAACAAATTATTTAGTAGGTCATATTGGAGAGAAGCATCATGACATAGTGGATGGAATGCTGGCCTTGGAGTTTGGGAGACTTGAGTTCAAATCCTTCTTGCAATACTCTCTTGCTTTGTGACTAAGAGAAAATCCCTTAAATCCTCTGAGTCCCAGTTTCTTTATGTGTAAAATAGAGATAGTGATATCTACCTCACAACAATAATGTGAGGCTCAGATCAGATAATGCATGTAAAATACTTTGGAAACTTCCAAGTTGCTGTTTAAATGGCAGTTATTACTGTATATCATGTCTTCTCAGTTATATTCCTTTTTCTTATTTGGTATCAATTTTTAAAAATCAATTTATTTATTTTTAGTTTTCAACATTCACTTCCATCAGATTTTGAGTTTTCAATTTTCTCCTTCACCCTCTCCTTATCCCTCCCCAAGACAGCATGCAATCCAATATAGGTTTTATATATATATATATATATATATTCATATTAAACATATTTCTCATTAGTCATGTTGTGAAGAAGAATTAGAACCAATGGGAGGAACCATGAAAAAGAAAAACAAAAAACAAAAAAAAGAGAGAGTAGCTAGTATGCTCCCATCTGCATCCAAACTCCTAAGTTCTTTCTCTGGATAGAGATAGCATTTTCCATTGTAAGTCTTTTGGAGTTGTCTTAGATCCTTACATTGCTAAGTCCATCAGTTAGGCATGGCACAATGTGGCTGTTACTGTGTACAATGTTCTCCTGGCTCTGCTCACTTCATTCAGCATCCATTCTTATAAGTCTTTCCAGGTTTTTCTGAAATTTGCTGGCTCAACATTTCTTATAGCACAATAACATTACATTTATGTTCCACAACCTGTTCAGTCATTCAGCAATTGATGAGTATTCTCTCAATTTCCAATTCTTTTGCCACCACAAAAAGAGCTGCTATAAATATTTTTGTACATATGGGTCCTTTTCCTGTTTTTATGATCTCTTTGGGATACAGACCTAAAAGTGGTATTGCTGGGTCAAAGGGTGTGCACAGTTTTATAGCCTTTTGGGTATAGTTCCAAATTGTTCTCCAGAATGGTTGGATCAGTTCACAACTCCATCAACAATGCATTAGTGTTCCAACTCTCCCACATCTTCTCTAACATTTATCATTTTCCTGTTTTGTCATATTAGCCAATCTGATAGGTGTGATGTGGTACCTCAGAGTTGTTTTGATTTGCATCTCTCTAATCAACAGTGATTTAGAACATTTTTTCATATGATTATAGAGAGCTTTAATTTCTTCCTCTGAGAACTGCCTGTTCATATCCTTTGACCATTTATCAATTGGGGAATGACTTGTATTCTTATAAATTTGAGTCAGTTCTCTATATATTTTAGAAACTGGGCCTTTATCAGAGACATTGGTTGTAAAAATTGTTTCCTAGCTTTTTGCTTCCCTTCTAATCTTCGTTGCTTGGTATCAATTTTAATCTTTGTTCTAAAAAATCAATGATATGATATATAGACAATTTATTTGGAAATGTTTCATGCGTGGATAACATATTTTATTCTCTGTTATGAAATATCTAGTTTTAATTTTTCTGATGTTATTTGGTCTTCAACCTGTCCAAGGCCTCTCTTCATAGGAAAAAAAAGGTATTCATGATATGTATCATATATACTTTATGCTATATTTATTATTTACAAACCTTAAGTCTCAATTGCTCAGAGAAGAGCAACCAGGTGGCAGAGAGACAGTGAGTAATATAGCAAGTCACAGGATGAAGAGTGGGTCATACAGTACTGAGGACCACAGACACAGACTGGGTTACTAAAAATTGGGTGGAAGACTTGAGAACAAGAGAATTCCCATGCATAGGCTGAGAAAAGGCCCTAGAGAATGACACTGAGTTGGCAGCAGGTCCTTACAAAAACACAACCTACCTCTGCCTATGGAAGGATTAGTCATATTCTCTGATAGTAAGGGGGAACAAGAGAGATAAAGCGGTGGTGGACTGATCTACAAAATGCAGATAGACAGAACACCAGGTGATAGCCAAAATAAGGAGGAAGCGGAGGGAAATTTCAGCTTGAGGGGAAAATGATGGTATTTTCTTGAGGGTTGGGAAGACCCAGACAGAACTCATTCTGACCTTTTCCTTGATACTCCAGCCATGGAGGCTATAAGAGAATACATGTGTAGAATCGATCTCATTATAGTCTGGAACTAGTAATAGTCAGCCTGGGCTATCAAAGAGCTCAAGATAGAGATAATAGGCCACTGAGCCTGAGAATCTCAGATGTGCAAAACTAAACTGACAAGAAATCAATGAAGTAGTTCAGGACTTATCCAATCTATGATCAGGCTGACATATAATGCTTCAGTGCAAGAGGGCATATCGCCAGAAAGTCCACCTTAGGGCCCTGCTCTCTCCTGGAACATTATTTCAAGAAAGGTCAGGTTGAGCTTCCCTTCCTTACCTCCTCTCCTCCTACTACCTTCTCCACAAATCTCCAATATCTTCACCCAGTGAGAATACTTTTCCACTCTCCTTATTCCCACTCGAGTTCTAGAACCATGAAAAACAACAAATCAGTTCAGCCACTGTTTCTGAATGTGGTGAGTCAATCAAGTCAAGTCAACAAGCATTTTATCATACAATAAATATTATAATTTACTTCTAAATTCCCCAATTCCCAACATGCATTTTCATGTAAATTTCTGGACCACAGTACTCCTCCCTGGCTATCATTTCCCTATGTGTATTATTTCCCCCATTAGAATGTAAGCTTCTTTTTTATTATTAATTTATTTTATTATTAATTTATTTTCAGGTTTCAACAATCACTTCCACATGTTTTAAATTTTCTCCCCCTCCCTTCCCAAGATGACATGCAATCTTATATGGGTTCTACAAGTTTTCATATTAGTCATGTTGCATAGAAGAATTAAAATGAATGGGAGAAACCATGAGAAAAAACAAAACAAAATAAAACATAATAAAAGAGGAAATAAGTCGGCTTCATTCTGTGTTCCAATTCTATAGTTCTTCCTCTGGATGTGGATGGCATTTTATGTCGAGTCCTTTGGAAATGTTTTAGGTCCTTACATTGCTATGAAGGGTTAAATCTATCAGAAACAGTCCTCAAACACTGTGGCTGTTACTAGGTATAATGTTCTCCTGGTTCTGCTCATTTCACTTAGCATCAATTCATATAAGTCTTTCCAGGTTTTTCTGAAGTCCTCCTGTTCATCATTTCTTATAGCACAATAGTATTCCATTACATTTATATTCTACAACTTGTTCAGCCATTCCCCAATTGATGGGCATTCCCTTGATTTCTGATTCTTTGCCACCACAAAAAGAGCTGCTATAAATATTTTTGTACATGTGGGACCTTTCCCCATTTTTATACTCTCTTTGGAATATGGTCTTAGAAGCTATATTGCTGGGTCAAAGGGTATGCACATTTTTGTAGCCCTTTGGGCATAGTTCCAAATTGCTCTCAGAATGGTTGAATTAGCTCATAGCTCCACCAACAATGAATTAGTGTTCCAATTCTCCCATGTCTTCTCCAACATTTTTCATCTTTCTGTTTTGTCATGTTAGCCAATCTGATAGGTGTGATGTGGTACCTCAGAGTTGTTTTGATTTGCATCTCTCTGATCATTAAGGATTTAGAGAAAGTAAGCTTCTTGAGGGCAGGAACTGTTTTTGCTTCTGTATTTGCAGTCGTAGCACATAGTGCATAGCTATTTTGTAAATGCTTCCTTATTTGTTCTTTAACATAGACAATATCAGCAGAATATCTATTATACTTTCTTTGTAATCCTAAAGTATTATGGGATGCATTTTCATGTAACCTTTCTGTTTGGTCCACTGTTTGCAACTCTGTGATGCACAGTTATATAATATATAATCTGCCATATTGTTTGATATCTCAAGTTCTGTACTATTGTAATATGCATGTAACATTTCTGTGCACAAATCAGCACATGACTTTATGTGTATCTGCAAATTATACTTATGCATCTAGTAATTTGAAGGAACTGTAAATTTTAACTGGGGAGGGAGCATAAGAATGACAAAAGATGTGCTGTGACAGTAAGAATGCCAGTGGATGGCTCACTATTTCTGCCCCTTTTTCCCAAAAGTGTTTTGCCTCCTTGTAGCTAATCAAAACTTCAGGACAATTTTTGTTTGGCTAGTTAGAGTGAGAGTAGAAAGAACTAACAAAAGGGGTAAATGTGTTTAACTTTCAAAAAAAGTCAACCAGAGGCATAGTGTGGCAAGGCATGTTGCTTATTCTCAGAGGTAGGTAAGAGGTAAGAATTCATTTCTCCTAACAGAGATGGGAGTCAAGCTGGAGAAACTCTGTGGACAGGAGTGAAAAAGTATAGTAAATAGGAATAACATTTACAAAGTGCTTTAAGGTGGGAAAAGCACCTTATATACCTTACCAATCTCACTTAATCCTCACAATAACCCTAAACAGGTAGGTGCTGCTATCTTCTCCATTTTATAGATAATGAAACTGAGAGATTAAGTAATTTACCCAGGGTTACATAGTTAATATGTTATCTGAAGTTAGATTTCATCTTAGGGCTTCCTAACTTCAGATTCAGCACTCTAATCTACCCATGTCACCTAGAATCGCCACTATGCCACCATTACCTCCTAAGCATCTTACAGAAAGTGTATACCCCTTTTAGGTACCATCTAAGTGGATGTGAAAAGACAGACCAAGGAATGTGATGAATAACCTGTTATTTCTACATCTGAATGTAGAACATTCTAACGTATGAAGTTCCAGCTCTTTTGCCTGAAATACAACTCATCTCCTACCCCAAAACCCTCCAAACTAGCCCCATCTTATCTTTCTAGCTTTATCATGTATTATTTCTACACATTCTACATTCCAGTCAGACTGCACTATCTTCTGTCCCTGAATACAGGCCAAACATACTCTGTGCCCTCAAGGAAGTTAACACTGTAATGTGGAAATGTGTCTGGACTTGGAATGAAGAGAGACCTATTTCACTAGCTAGAACCCTGAATCCCTTGCCCCCATGACTTTCTGCTTTTCTAATCTCTGCTGAGGATTGTTGAGAGAAGTGAAATCCAACTGCTTTCACGCACTAAAAATGCGTAGTACCTAACTGCATCTAGACTCTGACTACTGCAAGACAATCCTTATTAATTCTATTTCTAATAAGGACTGTTGTAAATTTTTTGTTCTTTTGCCCCCGGTGGTACTCTACCTTCCCATACTTAAAATAAAGTATGAGACCTCCCCTCAACTCCCCTCCTCAGTTTCTTAAAAAGCAGTCTATTCATGATCTCTCCCTAAAGTTGCAAACAGATCCCATTCCTTCTTCTCCACACTCTCCCCCACCATGGCTGAAGTAATTATCCCTTTTCATATATCCTCAATCTCTCACTAGCCTCTGGCTACTTTCCATCAGCCCAAAAACATGATTCAGTTCTCCCAAACTACCTCCTCTTCATCCTTCTATTTTATTACAACAAGATATTTTTTTAAAAATTCCTTCTTTCTTCTCCATTCATTATTTTATTACTTCCTTCATTACACCTCTCATTCTTTACATAATACTTCATTTGTTACTTTTTCGTCCATTCACCCTTCAAGTCTTGAAAAGAGTACTTCTACCCTGAGTTTCCATTTGCTCTCCTCCTATTTGCTATTGGACTATGCTTTTTAAAATTTTTAGATACTATGTTCTTTCTTCAGTCTTTGTTCTTGACTTTCCTGTAGTTTTTGACATTATTGTCTGCACTCTCCTAAAACTCTCTCTTGATTTGGAATACCGCTAAACTGAGTACTCTCCTTTTGCCTTTCTCATTTCTAATTATTCCTTCTCTGTCTCTTCTGGATCCATGTCCTCTTCACTAGCCCTTAATGTGACATGTTCCCAAAGTCTGTCCTTGACCCTCCCATCTTTTTTCTTCACTCAAGTCTTTGAGCCTGTGATTGTGTCCATTCTCATTTACATCCATGGTTTTTATTACCACCTCCACAAGGAAGGGACATAGCACCTCCTATGTGCCAGGCACTGGGCAAACCACTTTCCAATATTATTTCATTCGACCTTCACAACCATCCTGTGAGGTGAGTGCTACTCTTATCTCCATATTACAGTTGATGAAACTCTGGCAAGCAGACATTTAATGACTTGCCCAGGATCACACAGTTAGTATCCGAGGTTCTGTTTGAATTCAGGTCTTCCTGACTCCAGACGTAGCTCTCTTTCTCCACTGTACCATCCAGCTGCTTCATGAAGAAGAATTCTAGTGAGTGTGTAATAGCTCATTCTTCTGGAGTGAGGCTGGCTACATTTTGTTACTCAGGAATCTAGGAAGTACACTGAGAATCCCAAGGTGTCACTTCTCTATTACTGTTGACTCAATCCCCATCATCTATGGTTCCCCCATTGTTAGGTGCTGATAACAGGAATCTAGCATCATTTAATATCAATTAGGTTTTACAAAGGAATATTTACTTTTTGGGGCAGCTGGGTAGAGAGGGAGGCCAGACTATGGAAGATTTCTCTTCCTGAGTTAAAATCTAGCCTCAGACACTTACTAGTTGTGCGACCCTGGGCAATTACTAAATCTGTTTGCCTCAGTTCCTCAGCTGTACAATGGTTTGGAGCAGGAAGTAGCAAACCATTCCGGTATCTTTGCCAAGAAAACCCAGATGGGGTTATGGAGAATTGGACGTGACTGAAATGACTAAATGAAGAATTACTTTGATAATATAACAATGAAATTAGGAACAATTTCCCGAACACCTTAGAGGCACACTCTCCCCTATCTACTTCATTCTCTGAGGAGAGTAGGCTCAAACTTAGCTTGGTCCCTTCATAACACTGTTCTCACCAAGTTTGTGTCCAGTTGCATTAGGACTATTGAATGAGTCCTCATCTCATTTACTGCTTGGCTGGGTCCCAAAGGTTGCTCCTTGCTCCTTGGGGCATCAGTTCTGAGCTTGTGCAAAACCTGAATGTGGGATATCTCTGTTCTTTTATCTGAGACAGAAAATGACAAATGCCAAGCAGGAAAAGAATCTAGACCTATATTCACAGAGGCACATTGGCTTAGATGGGAAAAATGCAAAGCTTCTCCTCTTATAACATTATCTTTCACCAAATGCCAGGAAGAAAAGACTCAAAGGGAACCATAAAGGTTAAACAATATGACAGAATGCTGGAGAAGAATGGATGAGGCCAACTCAGGTCCTTTTAAAGACCCATTGTATTTCAGCTACTCAGCTAATCAAAAAGGTGTCTCCTAATCACCACGGTTACAAGATCAGAACCAGTTATGAGTGTCTCCACATGTTCCAGTGCCTCTCCAAGATGCTTCCATTACACGCTATTATGATTCATTATCTTCCCCCTGTTCTGCCTTCACTATTTTTATCTGTCTTCCAAGTTTGTAACCTAAAAGATATCTTTGGTTTTCTCCTCTCACTCATTTCTTACCCAGTCAATTCCCATGTCCTGTTAATTTCAAATCTGTTAAGTTGATCAAAACTGTTCCTTCAAGATGGTACCAAAAGCACAAAAGGGAATTGTCTCTCCAAGATGACATCAAGTCAAAAGACATGAAGGCCTAGTTAAGGGTGTACTACAAAGGGGTGAAAATCTAAATTTCCTCTATATTCTGATGACCTAAGACAATTCAGCTTCAAAGGAAGCTGAAAGCATTCCTAGAAGGAGCATTCTTGATTATGACGCCATTATCATGATCAATTTTTCCTTGACCATTGAGTTCTATAAAGAAAACTGAGAACAACATCCTGGTATTCTCTGAGGATACCAAGGTCAACAAATATCAGACTGAGCAGGCTCTAAAGAAGCATATGACATCTTTGTCACCAAGGTCGGCACACTGAGCTGGCCTGATGGAGGGAAGAAGGCCTGCATCTAATGTTGCCAAAACAAACTGGAATTATTTCAGCTACATTCAGCTAGCCCCGTTCTATATATGATAACAGTTTCCACTAGATAAAAACAAACAAAATCTGTCCCTTTCTCTCTATTTCAAGTAGGTGGCACAGCAGAAAGAGAATAGAACCTGGAGTCAGGAAGATAGGAATTCAAATCTGGCCTTGGAGAATAAGCTGTGTGACTCTGGTCAAGTCACATAACCACTGTCTGCCTCAGTTTCCCTAATTTTAAAGAGGGATCATATTAATACCTACTTCCCAGGGTGCCTGTATGAATCAAATGAGATAGTATTTGTAAAGCGCTTGGCACAGGATCTGGCACATAGTAGGTGCTTAACGAATGCTTGTTCATTCCCCTTCCCCTCTATTCCTGCCACTACTTCTTAAGAGCATAAAAACCTATGGAAATAAGGGACACTAAGCAAATATGTTGGCAGCTCCTCGGTATATATAGGTTCTTGATGTACCATATGAGAGTAAAGAAGTAGTGTCTGGGCTGGTATATGTTTTGGTGATTTGGGAGACCTGAGAGCTGCCAGGAAAGTCAGCAGTTGCAGGGAGAGTGTGTTTGCATTAGATTAGGGAGCTAGAAAATCACTGCAGGTGATGGGTGAAAAGATTGGAAGTCAAAGCAATAAGTTTGAGGTTTGGCTTGAAAGAAGAGGAAGTGACCTGAGAGCAATTATGAGTATGGTTGAGAGCTTTAGAAATGCAGAGCTTTTTAGGGAATATCCAGAAAAGACCAGTGAAATGAGGAATTCATACTGTTAGTGGTTGTGAACCTCTGATTTGGTTGCTATTACATTACTCATTCTCATCCATAGAAGACACAAAAAGAGCAAACAGTGATGTAAAGTTTCAAGATCAAACTCTTTCCAGTATAGTATATCAGAATTCTGGGCATCTGGGTTTTTTCCTAGCTTCTATTTCAAGATTCTATAGTTAGGAAGGTGGGGAGTTTTCATAAGAAAAGGAGGAAGGAGTGGGGAATTATGGATAATAATAATTGAAAGGTAGTTGTGATTGTGTTGGAGAGAAGACTAACCACCATTCCATTAGTTGATCACACAACCTTTAGGGTCATGTTACAGCCCCTTTGGGGTCATGCCATGGTGCCTGTGGAGCTAGAACACCTGTTCTACCACTTTTGAGACCACTACCCTATGGTAACTAACTTGGTAGAAAATATGAAGCCCGTTTTTCTTCTTCCTCTTCCTTTTCAGTTTAAATACCCTTTCATTAGTCTTGCAAGATTCCAGGCAATATCCTCTCCAGTTGTTACCAGGTAAACTCTGTCCCTGGCAAGGAGCCTGTCATTACAATTTTAAGCAATACAGAAATCTAAATCCCATTCCCACACTGTTCAGTTGTTTCCAAATCTTCATGATCCCATTTGGGTTTTTCTTGGCAAAGATACTAGAGTGATTTGCCTTTTCCTCCAGATCTTTTTACAGATGAAGAAACTGGCAAACCAAGTTTAGTGACTTGCCCAGGGTCACACAGCTAGTAAGTGTCTGAGGTCAAATTTGAACTCAAGAAGAGGAGTCTTCCTGACTTCAGGCCTGGCACTGAACCAGCTGGCTGCCCTACCAACTTGTTAACCAGCTAGTCACTACCCAAATCTGCCTTTTGCATCTACAGATCTTGTCTTTGATAAGTAACAGTAATAAAAACACTACCTTGTTTCCTAAGACCTCTTTGCCCAGACCTGCATAATCTTTTCGCATGCTTTGCTCTATGTTTGGCTACGTGAATCACCAGAAGTGGGTATTAGTCACTTGGTTTCACAAGCCTTCCAGGATTTTCCTCCATGACGTGGATACCAGTCACCAGAAGACGGCAGAGCTCTCCATTCTTGTTAACAGGATAACAAATAGTCGCTTCAAAAGAGAGTCACCAATCAGCACTACCCATCTTTCTTCCGCTAACCTTTCTCTCGCTTGCAAGATCTCTCACCTGACAGCACCTAGAGATCGATATCACCATTCCTTGTAGGACAAGCACCTGCTTCCTTTTCAGAGCACTAAACTCCCTCTTCAGAAGGAGCCTCACATTTGTCTCATTTCCAAGGGTTTTGCTGTCCTTCATTTTCTCCTTTGTGTGAGCCTGACACAGGTCAGCACTCCACTGTCTCTTCATCTCTCTTTCCCTCTTGGATGCCGGTCTTTAAGTCGTTTAAAGGAACATTTCATTCTCCAGAATAATCCAGGAGAGTGAAAAGATGTTCTTTAAGTCCCTTCTCCTTCTCTTCCAGAAGGGAGACCAGCCTGCATTTTGAGCATTGAAAGCAGTATTTTGGCCAAGACAGAAATAAAAATTTGGCCATGACAGAAATAAGAAAACACTGCACTCTCTACTTCCTATAATGGGCAGCCCCGTAGGTCCGTTTTAACATAACTAGGCACACCCACAGTGGCTGTGGCAGGCACTTCTCAAAGGGTCGGCTCTGCCCTCCAAAGCAGTAACCAATCAGGGAGCTCTCTACCCCTAACCACTCCCCCTTTTCATGTTGGGGAGGAGGGAGTCAAAGTAAGTTGCCCAGAATAAACAAGCAAAAATAGGTTGCAATTTGTATTATGTGTTTAACTTTCAGGCTTCACGCATTCTGTGATTTTTATTAGTAACCTCATTTTCACTTTTGGACTGGTAACCTGGAACATTTGGGACTATGCGCAGTAGGAAAAAAAATGAAAGACGATGCCACAAGTTTGTGGAGCGGCTGGTATCCGGCTAGGCTCTTTACTGGTCTTGTTCATTGCATATTTTCATTGTTTACCTTTATAATTTAACTTTGTGTTGCAATTACGCCCCAAAGCCTAGTGAGTCCTTTGTGTTCTAAGCCCAGACCTGCAAAGTCAGTAATATTGCTTAGTGAGAAAACAAAGTGTTTAAATACTTTATGGGGTTGCGAGTTTGGCGTTAGCAAATGGACTATTCCTTATATCTGCAAAAAGAAGGAAAGTCTTCGTAAAAGTGTAAGCGAATCCACTTCAGAAAGCGCTAAAGTAACCTCTCTAGTGCTCCACGAAAATATAAAGGCGGCTAAGTGTGAGTTAATGAGATGATGGTCAGCCCCACCCTCTCTTCATAGTCAGCTGGACTAGCTCCCACCTTCCCCACTGCACCTGCCCCTTAGCCACAGTTCAAGCTCAGACGTGGGGTCAGGGATTCGCCCAAAGTCATGGACTTTTTGTCCCACAACAGTTCAACCACGGAGCTGAAAGGGAATTTCGAGATGGCAGGTTGCCCCTTTGTCGTTTTCTCCTTGATGGTTTTTCTGACATCGCTGCCCCTGCTCCTCCCAATTCTCTCCAATGTTGACACTCCTGTCTTCTCCCTTGCACTTTATAGGTTTTTTCATGCTTATTGTGTTAGGGAAAGTGCATGTTATCAGAATTAATGTTTAGATATAAAGAACTGTATGCAGAAAAATGTGTTTTTAGCAATCTCTAGCAAAAGATTATAGTTTTTGGTGGTTGAGGGAACCAAACCCCATGTCCCACACATTCAGTGTATCAACATTCACATTTTTTTTTTTTAACTTTTGTGCCCATTACCCCGGAGAAAGTTGAGGATTAACTGTATGTTGCCTTCTCTCCCTCCAGACACTTACCATTCATCCAAATTTCCCCATTTTTGCCAAGGATATCATCATCCTTCCAATCATCCAGGTTTGCAACCTTGGATTATTATTCATAAGATTGTCACCAAGGACCCATACAAAGAAAATAACGAAGCATATTCAGTTACATTGCTCTTGGTGGGGTGCTTGGGTACATGTGCTCGGGCCCCAATTCTAAAATCACATTTCTTTTTAAAAATCACATTTCTCCCTAGTCTCAAAATACTATCACAGGCAGTTTCTCCCCAGCCCAAGGATACAGTCTGCCCCAGGAACAATTATTATCTCCTTTCCTGATACAGCAGCCAGCCGCACATATAGAACTTACTACTCTGAACCAGCTATGTACAGACTGAGTTGGCTGTGCACTGTGTCATAACGACATTTACTATTCACTGACCAATCATGTATCCTAGACTTAGATATGTGTATACTCCCTTACATTTATCTTGTCTAACAAGACATTGACGAGAGAAGTTTGATTTTCCCTGGTCAGCCCTGATCGTTGGTTGACTTAGTATTGTTTCATGCCTAAAACCACACCTCCAGGTAGCACCCCCTTGAGTTATTTCCTGATGAACTTTGGGTAAAATACCTTCGAAGTAGATACCAAAAGTGCATGGTCCTTTAAGAACTAAGCACTCCTCAACCACTCCCTAATCCCACCCCAAAACACCTAGTTAGCATATTTGGCACAAGTGATACTATAGAATATCCTATACAAACTTTCCCTATACCCCTTTAAGGTTGCAGGTTCCCTAAGAATTCTTGCCTGCTGAAAAGAGTAGTAAATCTTTTACCTTGACCTCAAGAATACTTGAGTCCACGAATTCATTCCAGGTGACCTGCCCCTGGTACTCTGATCTTTGTGGGGGTCTCACCCCCTCCCCCTTCCAACGCTCATCACTCTTAACATTAAAGATTGTCAATAATTGTTATTAACAATAATATTTGTTAGTGGGAACAAAATATATTTGTCATGTGAATAAAAGAATTTTAAAATATTTATTTAATTTTATTTCATCTCATTTTAATTTCCATTTTGTATAAGCTTTATAATGCATGTAATATGTTATTTCAGTAGAATATTATATATATATATAATTTATAAATAAATATGCCTATTTGGGGGGGATGCATGCACAAACTTTTTCTTAATAAGTTTATATGATTAAAAAGAGTTTAGAGACCACTGGTATTACTACAGACAATAGTTATGGAATAGGAAGAAAAATAGAAGTAGAGACATCCAGAAGACAAAATCCAAGAAAGATACAGTAATAAAAAGCAAGGTCTCAAATATCTGTTTGTCTTAGGAGTCTTCAATAGAATTAGGAAAGTTTGGGGAATGGGCAGGTTTACTAGGACACAATAATTAGTTCTATCATGGGCATAATGAATTAGAGATGTTTATGTGTCATGTAGGAGATGATGAATAGTCAGAGAGCCATGTTGGAGAATAACTTAAATGCCAGGTTAAGGTTTTGGTATTTTATCACAGATGAAATAGGGAGTCATTAAAAGTTTTTGAGCAGTAAAATGACAGTCAGACCTAGGCCTTAGGGATGATTTTGACCGTTTTGTGGAGTATTGATTGTAGGTAGAGAGAATGGAAGGGAGAAATGTATTAGGAAACTATTGCACTAGTCTGGGCAGGAGATAATGAGGATCTGAACAAGAAAGGTGGCCATATCAAGAAAAGAGGATGAGTGTGAGAGATGTCTGTGGATATAGAGTTCATAAGATTTGGCAAGTGATTGGATGGAAGGTAGAGTGAAGAAGAGCCAATGATGATATCAAGGCCAAGAATTCTCAACTCAAATAAAAAGTTTTGAGGAGTTGTAGTTTTAGGGAGAAAGTTAATTCGTTTAATTTTGGACTTGTTGAATCTGAGATGCTGATTGGATATCTTGTTAGAGATGTCCGATAGTTTGGTGATGTAGCATGAGGGGAATGGTTAGGTTGGATATAGATTTGGAAGTTAGCTGCCTAGGAATGATATTTGAACCTACAGGAGTAGATGATGAGATCACCAAAGATGGTGTGAATGTCAAGAGGAAAGATAAGAGGGCCTCAAAAAGAACCCTGAGGAAGGCTTATGTGAAGAAGGCAGAATGTGGATGATGATCCAGCAAAGGAGGCTGGGCTGGAAAAGATCAGTCCAACAAGTAGGGAGAAAACCAGGGGAGAGCAGTGTTATGAAAGCTAAGGTAAAGGAGAATGCATTGGCACAGTGTATTGGTGTTCAGATGTATCAAAAGCCACAGGGAGGTCAAACAGAACTGAGAAAATACAATCAGAGCTAACAATTAAAATATTGTTGTTAGCCTTGGAAAGTTCATTATTATTGTATAATAGTGTCTATCATAGCTGTTTAGGTCATTTAGGTATCTACAGGTTTTGTCTGAACTATGTATCTCCCAAGTACTTAGCATAGTGCTGTGCACACAGTTGGCACTTAACTAGTACTTGTATGCAGACATTGATTAGCCGAATGAACCTAAGCAAGTCACTTAACCTGGGAGCCTCAGTTACCTTCTGTGTAGGATCAATGTGTTTTTATTTTTGTCTAACAAATAGTACAAAGGAAAATTTTTTTCAAGGAAAGCACTTTGTAAACTTCAGTTTCTATAAATGTGCTATATAAATGTGAGTCATTATCATCATTAATCCTTCCTCCAAGTCTTTGCTCATACTATTTCCTAGACCTTGGATATCCTTTCTTACTCTGAGTTTCTACCCTCCTTTAAAATTCCAACTCATATTCTACCTCCTCCATGAAGTCTTCCATGATTCTCCATCTTCCTGCTTGGACCTCATCAATTTGTCTGATACATCTTTAATGCCTACGTAATGGGTATCTTAAGCACCAGCATTTTTCACAAGCCCCATTGTGGAGAGGGAAACATGAAAGCTCTATCATCAGAGCACAGGCTCAGGCAAGTCCTACCAAACTGGAAAGGCAAACCACATCACCAAAGTCTTGAGCAGTCAAACACTAGAAGATTGACCATGAAGTGATGAAATCCTTGGCTATGGTCATCTATAAAACAAATATTTCTACAGTCTCTAATGTCTTTGCTGGTCATCCTTCCTCCACTGGAGTGGATAGCAATGTATCCATACTTCCTCTTTACATGCAATTCTTGTCAATGTCTTTTCAGAATCCCTTAAGAGAGTCCCTATCCGACACACTGAAGGTCTTTGCCAGGCCTCTTAACATTACATGAGTACTAATGCTTTTTATCTGTTAACCTGCACTTTTATTCATCACCAGCCCAACTCTTTTTCTGTTTTTCTGGGTGATAACTTTGTGATTCCAAACCTTTTGCAGTCTTATTTTCTAACTTTATCATTCAACTGAAATGGCTTTCCTTAAAGTTACCAGTGATTCCTTAACTGCCAGATTGAATAGCCTTTTCTTAATTGTCATCTGTCTTGATTTCTCTATAGCCTTTGATACTGCCAGTCACCCTGTTTTCCTAGACACAGTCTGCTCTTTAGGCTTTTGTGATACCGTTCACTCCTCATTCTCCTTCTACTTGTCTGATCAGTGCTCATTCTTTGTTAGATCTTTTTCCACGTCACATCTAGTAATGATAGGTGTCACCCAGGGCTCCATCCTGGGACCTCTTTTCTTATCCCTCTATAGTATATTACTTAATGATCTCATTGACTGCCATAAGTTCAGGTTATCAGTTCTGTGATTCTCAGATCTATATATCTGACCCTAATCTCTGTCCTGACCTCCAGTCTCATATAACAAACTCCCTCTTGGATACTTTAAAGTAAATGTACTATAGACTTCTCAAGATCAGTATGTCCAAAGCAGAACATGTTATCTTTCACTCCAACACTCTCATTTTCTGAACTTCTCAATGACTGCTTTAGTTAACACCATCCTAAACTAATCCAGCAATTCCAGAGAGCAATTTGGAACTACACCCGAAGGACTATAAAACTATCCATACCTTTTGACCCAGCAATACCATTTCTAGGTCTGTATCGCAAAGATATCATAATAAAGGGAAAAAGAACCACACATACAAAAATATTTATAGTAGCTCTTTTTGTGGTGACAAAGAATTGGAAATTGAGGAGATGCCCATCAATTAGCAAATGGCTGAACAAGTTGTGGTATAAGAATGTAATGGAATCCTACTGTGCAGTAATAATGAGTAGTCACACTTCAGAAAGACCTGGAAAGACTTATGTGAACTGATGCTGAGTGAAGTGAGAAGAAGCAGGAGAACACTGTACACAGTAACAGCCACACTATGCAGTGACTAACTTTGATAGACTTAGTTCTTCCCAGCAATGCAGGGATCCAAGCCAACTCTGAAAGACTCACAGTGGAAAATGCTATCCACATCTAGAAAAAGAAGTTTGGATTCTGAATGCAGACAAGCATATTATTTGCTCTCTTTTTCTTTTGTTGTTTTGTTTCTTATTTATTGTAGTTCCTTCCATGAATTCTAATTCTTATTTATATCATGACTAGTGTGAAAATATGTTTAATATGAATGTATATGGAGAGCATATATCAGATAGAGGATGTTGGAAAGAGAGAGAGGGGAAGAAAATTTAAAACTCAAAATCTTATGGAAGTAAATGTTGACAACTAAAAATAAATAAATAAGTAGATTGGATATATTGTTTTTTAAAAAGCTAACACCATCCTCTCTATCACCCAGGCTTGTAATATTGGCATCATTCTCAACTCTTTATTTGCACTCCCTCCACATATTCAATCTCTTGCCCAGTATTATCATTTCTGCCTTCTTTACATCTGTTGTATATGTCCCCTTCTTTCTGCTCACACTGCCACACCCTAGTATAGGCCCTCACCACCTCACTCCTGGACTATTACCATATTCCTCTGATAGGTTGCCTTTATTCAAATACCTTCTTGCTCCAATCCATCCTCCATTCAGCTACCAAAGTGATCTTCTCAAAGTACAAGTCTGACCACATCTCTTCCCATTTCCTATTACTCCCGATTACTTCAGGATCAAATGTAAAATCTTTTGTTTGACTTCACAAACTGACCCCTTCCCACCTTTACAGTTGTCTCCTGCTTTTCTCTTCTACAACCCAGCAGCACAGACCCTTTTGTTGTTCCTTGTGTAAGACTATCCCCCTACTCCATTCCTTTTCACTAAATATCAACAGTGTCTAGAATGCTCTTTTCCACTTCCTGGTTTCTCTGGCTTTCTTCAAGACTCAGCTGAAATCCCACCTTCTTCAAGAAGCCTTTACTGCCTTTTGTCCCAATCCCTGAGGCTAGTGCCTTCTCTATGAGATTATCTTCCATTTATACTTTATATACGGTATATTTTATGCACAATATTTTTCATTTAGTCTTCCTGTTACAATGTGAACACCTAGGGGTCAGTGATTATTTTTCCCTATTTTTGTATGCTTAGCATACATAGTACCTGGTACAAAGTAAGTGCTTAATAAACTGTCAAATAACAGACTGATACATTTTGTATGCTGGAGGAAGCAGATAACATTTGAAATGAAACAACTGAGAAACAGTTATTCCTATGTGTTACCATTAAAACATTTTTTTGCAATGATGATGATAAAATAGGAGAAAAGTGGTTTGAGGGTACTAAGAATCACACAATGGTCTGTTTGTACTCTTCTCCTTGTACCACACATCCAGTCATTTAGCAAATCCTGTCACTTCTGGATTTCCTCTTATCTTTTACATCCATTCCTCCCTCTCTACTTTCACAATCCCCTCCTTAGTATAAGCTCTCATTTTACCACCTACTTGGGCTATTGCAATAACTTCCTAGTAGATTTTTCTGTCTTTACTCTCTCTTCTCTCCAAAACATCATTTATACTGATGCCAGACTACTTTATACATAGATATTATGCTCTTACTCTTCTGCTCAGGGATCCTCAGTCATTTCTATTGATTCTTCTGTCAAGTTAAGACTCCTTTTTACCTATTATTAAATAAAGGTTTTGTACAATCTGGGACCACTCACTTTTCCAACCTTATCTCCTATACTCCCCACCACACTCTATTTTGGTTAAATGGAACTCTTTTCTGACTCCTGACCATATTAGTCCATGCTGTTCCTCATGCTATTCTCTATACTGGGAATATCTTCTCCCCCTCTCTTTACCTGTGAAATTCCCATGTATTCTTGAAACTGAAGTTCAAATGCCACCTTTGCAGAGCCTTCCCCCATGCTAATGATCTTTTAAAATGCCTCAGAACTTTTGGAATGTCTTGGTTTGCACCTCTATGGTATTAGACCCTAAGAATTGGATGGGACCTCTGAGGGCAAATCTAGCATTACCTATGTCTAGCAAAGAATCCCTTTCATAACAGCCCTAAGAACTGGTTCTTCAAACCAGTTAAGGCTTCAAACAAGGGGGAGCCCACTATCTTTTTAAATAACCCATCCCACTTTGGGATCACTTTAAACTCTTGTGATTTTTCTCCTAACATCAAGCCTAAATCTGCTTCTTTTCAGTTTCCCATTGCTTCTAGTTCTGTCTTGTCAGGGAAATG
Source organism: Bettongia penicillata ogilbyi (assembly GCA_023548195.1). Classification (NCBI taxonomy): domain Eukaryota; kingdom Metazoa; phylum Chordata; class Mammalia; order Diprotodontia; family Potoroidae; genus Bettongia; species Bettongia penicillata. The sequence continues at coordinate 939,521 of JAJHZJ010000520.1, read as the reverse complement.
AAGCATAATAAATCTGATTCTTCTACAAAATAGCCCTTCAAATGCTTGAGCATTGCTATTATGTCTCCTCCAGCCCTTCTCTTCTCCAGATTAGAATAGCTCTAATTTTTTCAACCATTTCTTTGATGGCATCCAGCCTCCTGGACTATCCTGATTACCCTCCTCTGGACCTGCTCTAGCATTTCAGGGCCTTTCCTCATTTAACCACCAGAGTGTGTTACTGACCAACTAGTGGTGCTTATGGAAAGATCATTCCATAGCAGTTATATGCTAGTGAGCCCAAAGCTAGAGAGCTTTCTGGGGATAATGCCAATTCCACTCTAGTTCTCAAAAAAACTGGCTATCTCTCTCTCCCCTGGCTTTGCCCTTTTGTGGATGTCAATATTCACCTTGTTAGATTAAGAGGTTAGTGTGCATATTCCCCATTCATATGTTTGGCTAACATAATAGTGGGAAAAAATTATCCCATCTCTTTTAATGGAGAGTTTACTCACAAAAGCATGGAATAGCTGTATACAGTTCTTTAATGGAGACAATAATAAGAAAAAATCAAATACACTAAAGCAACTAATGTGATCTGGGAGCCCACACATCCTTTCCAGACCAGGAAATCAAAAAGCCAGATTGTTTATGGGCAAGTCAAAACCCAATAGCCCATTTCCTTTCCTCTGCTACTGGTACAGGGAACCAGCAAGGATTAACATTGAGAGTTTCACAAATATATCAGAAGTTCCCTAAAAGTCATTATTTAGTTAGTGGAGATGGCTTAGAAACTCAAAATCTGTCAGTCTTTCTTTTGAGGCTTGGGCTCTTAGTAATACACAGTGTGTGTGTGTGTGTGTGTGTGTGTGTGTGTTCATCTTTCGTTGCCCAAGAAGATCATGCCATCAGAGAAATGATGACATGACTTACACTTGATTTTGTTTTGAGTGAGGGAGGGCTGTGCATGTCACCAGCCTCACTTCTTCTCCAGAGCCATCTGAATCCAGTGACCAGATATTCATCAGAATGACTGGAGATGACCCAGGATGAGGCAATCATGGTTAAGTGAATTGCCCGAGGTCACACAGCTATTGAGTGCCAAGTGTCTGAGGTGAGATTTGAACTCAGGTCTTCCTGACTTCTGCACTGGTGCTCTATCCACTGCACCACCTAGCTGCAATGTGGAATCTGGATCAATGGCTAATGACCTCCTCAGGGTAATTCTTTTTCCAACTCTATCTCTGTTCTTAGTTTAGCCCAGGCTGTATTCGCTGCTTGCCCCTGGATCTGAACTTTGGCCAAAGAGGAAGGTAACCTTGCTAATAGCCAATCTTTGCTGATTGATGATACTGTTTCTCAGTGTCCCCTCTCATTTTCATCAAAGTTAACACTAGTCTGATGACTCATATTTGATATTAGATATTCTTTATCATTGTTCTTCATTTCCACCCACAGTTCTCTGAACAGGGCAGAGGATAACAGGACTCTCACTTCCCTTGTTCTGTACACTAACGTAACCTTTGGCTGCCATGTTAGCACTGACTCACTTTGAGGTTTCAGTCCACTAGGACCCTCACATTTTTCCCACAGAAACTCCCTATCTTATAATTTTGCAGTTGATTTATTGAACTCCGGTGTGGAATTTGCATTCAGCACTATTAAACTTCATCTTATTGAGTCCAAACTGTTCTAGGCTGTTGCTACATTTTGGGAACCTGACCCTATCATCTAACATGTGACTTATCCCTACTAGCTTGGTATCATTGGCAGATTTAATAAGTATGACTTCTATGCCTTCATACAAGTAATTGATTACAATGTTAAATAACCCTGAACCAAGGACTGATTTCCAGAGTATTTCACTAACTTCCCTTCAAGCTGATATTGACTTATTAATGACCAGCTATTCTATGGGTTTAATCATTCAATCTGTTCCGAACTGCACCATCCTCCGGCTCTCATCTCTCCATCTTCTCTACCAGAATAATTGCATAAGCTATTTTGTCAAATGCTTTGCTGAAATCTAGGAATATTATGTCTGCAAAATTTTAATATATGTTCCTTTACAAATTCTGACTTAGCAATCTAGTTACCTTGTCAAAGAAGAAAATGAGGTTAATTTATCCTGGTTTGTTCTTGATGAGCCATCCTAGGTTTTAGTGCACTTAGTGCTCAGAAATCATCACTTTAATAAGGAAAAGTCCTTGCCACCAAATTCCTGTGTGTATGTGTGTGTTTTCTTTTGCAACATGGTTAACATAAGAAATGTTTTGCATCACTTCGCATGTACAATCAATATGTTGCTTGTCTTCTGAAGGTGCGAGAATTGTCTTCTCAAGGGAGAGAATTTGGAACTCAAAATTTCTAAAAAATGAATGTTAAATTTTAAAATGTAATTGGGAAATTACACACACACACATATGAAAAAAAATATGGTCATAGCTTGAGGTGATAGTAAAGGTTCATTTTGGTTTATTAAAGTCAGTAAGAATGAATAGAGGATGAAGGCTAGAGAAGATGGTTGAAGTTACAAACTGCAAACATGGGAGAGGACAGTAAGGATACATACAGAGAGTTGTACTTGGTAAGGCCAGCTCATTGCCAAAGACTGGGGAGTGGGGGAGGACTGGGCAATGGGGGATTATGTCAAGGAGTTTTGAGATAGAGTGCAAGAAAAGAGATCAGGTCCAATGGACTCAATTTTCTCAGTAAGAAGCAAGATTCTCTGCTGGAGGTAGAGGGGAAGCAGGTCAGGAGGCAAGGGAAGGGAAAGGAGCCTTGAGAAGGGAGGAGGTTTTGAAAAGTTTTCATGGGGAGTGAGAATAGACGGTCAATTAGGGAAGAATGAAAACATAACCTTGTTGCCATAGAGGTACAATTGGATAGCATGAATTTGGTCTACAGCTACAGGGAAGCCTAAACTTAATTCTGTCTTTCTAGGCAGGCTTTTTAGGTCTACCAATATAATCATTAGCTCCATACCAAAACTTTAAGATCATTATGGATAGGAAAGAATGCCCTAGAAAGCTTCTAAGACCTGAACTTACTTTTAATGTGACTACTAAAACTTGACAGGCTCATGTGAAATGTTTGAATCGCTACATTTTACAGATCCTCTTGCAGCACAAGAATTTTGGCATGGTTACTGAGTTGTAGATTTTTTAAAGCTTCTGTGTGGAAGTTATTAAAATAATTGTTACCAAAAAAATCCTATCATTATCAAATACCTCTGAAAAATGCTATCAGAAAGGTAAATGCTCCATAATTGGGTATGGCTCTACAAACTGTTACATCAATATAATTGAAATGTTATGTTATAAAAACAGCAAAGCTATATGGTATCACAATAACAAATGAAAATAGAATCATATAGGTATACACATAGATCATGACTATATAAAATGAAACTACATATACCAAACAGGATTCAACGTACAAAATTAATACAAGGGGAACAATGGGACTGATAAGCTGTTATGTTGGCCTTCTAAAAATTTAGTTTAAGTGATTTCATAATCAAAATGAACAAATTCAGAACTAATCAAATATTTCTAAATCATTGATTATTTTAGTATCTAGTTAGGGGGGAAAAGGGATAATAGCCTTCCCACTATTGAAGATGTGCCAATAACTCTAAAGGGAATTCCCAAAGAGGAGATGCAAAGACGGATAGCAGATGGAGTTTTATTCATATTTTTATATCAAGTGCCTAGCATTGCATTGGTACCTGGCATATTCTGAATACTTGATTTCAAAGGGTTATCTGGAAAATTTGGTAATTCCCATTTGGAAGTATGGATGTTCTGGTGTTTTGGTTTGTTTTTAAAGCCTCAGTCAAAATATTATCTCTGACACACATGGGGCTGCGTGACCCTGGGCAAATATCATGTATCCTCTCAGTGCATGAGGCAGATAAAACTCTTTTAAGGTTGAGAAATTACGATCTAGGGAGGGAGAGAATTTGGAGCTCATAATTTCTTTTAAATGTTAAAAATTGGAGGTTTTTAACAATGCAATTGGGAAAAAATAAATTATCAAAAGAAAAATTAAAAACCTCAAACCACTCCCCTTTGATCAACAATTCAAAAGGACTCACGATGAAAAATGCTATCCACCTCTAAAGAGAGTTGATACACTGAGTACAGATTGAAGCACCTTTTTTTCACTTTTTGGGGGGGAGGTGGAGACAACATGGGCTAATATGGAAATGGGTCAACAGAAAGGGGAAAGGTTTGAGGGAATTTGAAACAGATAAAATTAAAAATTCTCCCCACCAAAAAAAGCTTTTTGCATTATTAAAAATATGTTGTGATCTGCATCAGTAAGTTTCCTCACCAGAAATTCTTTATACCAATGAAATTAGACTAAAACAGAAAGCAAGCAAAAATCTTTATACTCCCAACCTCATACATTTGCTCCCCATTACTTCAATTTGACAAGCTTGGGTAATTTTTCTCTGACAGGTTGTCATCAAGAAAATGTGAAAAACAATGATTTACTTTAAAAGACTGCTATAAGAAAATAAATCCTCAAAATATTTTCAACAGGCTGTTCTATGAAAATTATTGCAAAATTTTCATTTTCTTAATATTTAAAATTACTCAACGTAGATGACAATAGGAAAAAATGTAGATTTCTTCCAGCTTTTCAAATTAAATTTAAAATATGTCAAATATTAAATCAAGCAGCATTTTACGCTGTTGTTCCATCATTCAGTAGCATCCAACACTTTGTGATCCCATGGACCATGGGATGCTTCCTTGGCAAAGATATTGGAGGTTTGCTACTTCCTTCTTCATTGGATTAAAGCAAACACAAGTGATTTGCCCAGGGTCACACAACTGACTGAGGTTTATAATCTATAAAAATTAAAATCTTGCTAATACAAATAGCATGGCCTTTAAAAAAAATCTAAATTGCTAATTAACTTAGAGGCAACTAATTCTGTAATCTTTTCTGACATCTATCACATGCTACATCTTGTTTGGCAGTTATATGTTAGTGTACACTTAACACTATGTTCCTTAAGGACTCTTGCATTTAAAATGGTGTCTTGCATACACTGGGGGCTCAATATTTGTCAAACTTAATCTACACTTATTCCAGGATGTACAAGTAGACTCTGATTAAAACTGTACGGTTTTAAAAGATCTTTATTGAATAAAAAGTTACCTGCATTTGAATTTTCTCTTGGCTATCTATCTTAACCAGACCACCCACACAAGCTTCTCTAAATAATTATAAATCATAACTTAGAATCAACACTCTGCCATAGAAAGGTCTTCAGCATACAAAATGTTTTAAGTCAAGCGTAACACAAGTTCACAGTTTAGTATGGGTGGTCATCAAGTAGTAAGCTTTTCAGGAGAAAGAAAAACTAATTTAGATGTACTTGTGTCTTATAAAAGAAAATCTCAATAAACATTATTTTTGATAAATACATAAAACTTTTGGTTATAGTAGGATAATTGAGATGTTCTATTTCTAGGTGCATTTTAATATTTCTCAATTAAGGAGGGGGGTGGCATTATGGGGAGGGAGAAATAGGTGGCTGGAGGTCAAAGTGAGGATCTGGAAGAATACACTTTCATCTTTTTGCTTTCAATTAGAGGGGAAAGGGGTGAAATGAAGCACTCCAATTTGCTACAAATGTATAGACTAGCTGCTAAACTGAAAAGGGAAAATTAGTATAAAGCTGAAGAGACATTACAAATAATGGTGTGGCAGAACATGCAAACAGTATTCCTTTACAATGCAGTGACTAATGATAACAGGATGAAGTTAATTGTTACAGATGCAGTTGAAACTAGAAAACAGTAAGCAAAATTTTTCTAAGGATTTTACACTTTAATATCTCTAGTAAGGATCATTCAAAATTTAATGACCAATTATGAAGATGCAGAAAGAGGGGGGTATTGACTATATGAAACTTCACTAATGAGGTCCACTTCATGCCACTTTCACATGATCAAAATAAAAAGAAATTATACTACTACACATTTTGATTTACATACATATAACATGACATATACACACATCGAACCTAATGGCTTGTTTACTGAAGAAATAAAGGGATGGTGTACATAGGTTGTAAGGGAAGGGCATAGTAACCTTAATACATTACCAAACAGCACTACAAAGTCAAGTAACCATCACACAGCTGAACGGTTCCTAAAAAAAAATCTTAGGCTAGTGTTCAGACTTCCATTCCAGTGTTCTTTTCACCATTTGACCTCTCAAGTGATTCAATCTTTATTTGTTCAAATTAACAAACCATTAGATTCTCTATAAATCAGTTTTAATTTAGTTATTGTTACAAAGTTGTGTGGCCTAAAATTAAACTAGATTTATACATGTCAAATAAAATTTCATAATCAACTGCCCCTCTAAATGATTATCAAGCATTAAAAATTTTCAATTCCAGCTTCAAAATTGGATATGGACAATTTGAGCTCAGCATCTCAGTGTTTAGGTATAAATTAACACTTTGTACCTGTTAACTTAGACTGTATTAAGTTTCTACCATTTTCTACATCTTTTTGGACAGAAATTTCTGTAATTAGTTGACCTTCCTGTCAATAGAACCAATTTTTTGAAAAATAATGACTTTTTTTATAGAATCATAAAGTTAAAGCTTAACAGGACAAAATATACACACTCCAAGCAGAATCAGTCTATCCACTAGCACGAGCTGTTTAGGGGTTAAGGAATAGGGAGTGGACCTTACTTTGTCAGTAGAGAACTTCCAGGTAAGGAAATTCTCCCCTACCATGGAAGGCTGGCACTTTTCTTTCCAATTTACAATTTTAGAGGGTAGCCTAAGTCACTGAAAGACTGTAACTTGTTCCAGGTCACACAGCTGCAATGTGTGCAAGGTGGGTCTTAAACCCAAGTCTTTCTGGCTTTCAAGCCAGCTCTCTATTCACTATCCTTTGAGTAGATCTGCTTACAAATTATATTTTTCAGCAGTTGGTGGTGGTATTCAGAGATTCTGCCACCTGTGTGACATTCATTTATTGATTTCTGCACAACACACCTAAATTCAAAACTAAAAATACTTAAGATAATTTATCAGGACAATGAAACATAAGCAGACATTGCTGTAAAGGATTTTATTTATAATAGAATCCTATGTGCTGCAAATGCTAAAATGTAGAAAAAAAGACTAGAGTCGGCATTAAAATGGAATTTCAAAAATAAGCTAATAGCAATTTCAGAAACAATTATAGATTTGAATGATATATACTATTAAAATCTCTTAAATTAAACCAAGTAAGTGATAATCTAAACATTCTGGGTATACAAGAAAACAATGATTGAAAACAAAAACCATGAACCAAGGAATTTAACGCTTTTGAAAATAAGGCCAAGACTACATATGTAATACAAAATATTTCATATGCTTTAGGAAATATTTTCTTACTTATCATGCAGTACCACTTTTGAAATACATAATTTCTCCTTATGTGAATTCTAGCCATACTAAACGGTGGACATCAATTTTAGTATTTTATGATGTGTTCAATGTAGCCATGAGTTAAAAAGGTAACCTACTAGGACAGAGCCCATTAGAAATGTAGTTTCTGCTACCATCTTGATCTATAAGATCATCATATCTGTACATATTGTTATTTTTGTCACCATCTAGCATTAAAAATCCCTGCACTAGATAAGCAAACACTAGTAAATACTACAGTACTGTGTATATGAACCAGAGTTAGTCTTAATGAATTACTGAAACAGATGTAACAACTGTTTTCAATAAAGCAAAGTGATTAGGTTTGCTGACGAAATTTTTTTTTCCCTTGGTAATTTGTGGAGTGAATGAAAAGAATTTAGTCAACAGATATTTAAATTTACAACTGTACAACTAATTGTCTGCTATTGAAAAGTAGGAAGCTGAAACTCAACTTTCATGTTCTTGACTCCATACCTAAGAGATACCCTGACTGGAGTTTTTATTTGTCCTTCCTGATTCTAAAAGGTTAAAGCAACGTTCATTTTCACTAAGTAAAAGCCTTATTACATCTGTATAGTCATGACCCCTGTTATAGGCTTTGTTTCTTAATATCAGCAATTTTCTATATAGCCACTACATGACCATCAATAAAACTGAAGCCACAAACCATTAAGGCGCTTTACGCCAGACTCTTACCATGAATTCCACATATTAAGCTCCAAAAAGATAATGATTGCTTTTTTTGTTCAATTCGGTTTTGGGGGGGGAGGGGAGGAAGAGTGGAGGAATGAGGGGGTGGATAAACTTTGCCGTGATCTTATTTTAATACATTTAAATAATGATTTATTAATGTAGTAAGTGAAAAGTAAAGTTGCAAAGGAAGCTTTCTCAGCTAGATGATTAAGTACAGTACTTTGGATTGTTCAAAAAGGATATCGTATGACTATCCCTAAGTTTTCAGAGCCAAAGCTATCTAGTATTGTGGTTACTTATTGACAGTTTGGCTAAAGTTCTTAAAAATTCACTACTGCAAAAGCTATACCTAACAATCTTCTGTAATAGTTAAAAAGCAAAGTACCACTTAAGTTGTATGACAAAAACAGATATGCAGATACACTGATATGCTAACACAACTGCAATTTATCAAAAGACATGTAAGATCAAATCTTATATATTCAAGTTATTAAAAAATTAATGTTTTGGCCAAGCCATATTTATAAACACAAGTTGACAATGCAAATAGTTGCATAACTAATAATGCTAGACAGCTATGATATGGTAGGTTCAAGTTAACCCCACCTGTCCAAAAATAACAAAAAAACAAAACCCCTAAAAATACTCAGCCAGTATAAACCTGTAGTATTTGCCTAAATTTCATTACTTATTGAATCACTGTTCTAACATTTAAAACCACATCTAAAGGATAAGGCATAGCCATCTACTAATTGGCATATCTGTTTATTTCTCATTTAGGGAAAATGTCCTTATTTTATTTAAGTTGTAAGACAAATTTCAACTCTGACTGCTATGCAAAAGAAAGAACTGAAGGTATCTGCTTTGCAATGAACTTTACAGTTCTCAACCACCACCCCCCACCACACACAACATGCTATATGAAAAAAGTTATTAACTGAACTACAGGTATTAAATACTGAAAAAGTTAGCAGTTTATTATAATTTATTTTATTTAACAATCTAGGAAGTTCGCAGCCATCAGCAATTCCAGTGCAATTTCAGGTGCAATTGGAAATTCAGGAATCTCTGTAGAGCTGTTAGTGTAGCGAACCTTGTAGGTAAAATACATGCATACTTTTGATAGCACATGTGATGGAATTTCTCTAAAATTAACCTCATTGGTTTCATTTTCAGCAAACTGACCTGCAAAACAAAAATAACACAGTTAACACCTAGAGCTAATCAATGCCAAACTAAAGTATGCACATCAAAAAAACCCCCACATAATTCAAGCTAGAGAAGATAAGCAAGCCTACAAGTACAGTATTAAATTCCATCATGTCTGTGTAACAGAAGGTGATGGTCAGACAAGGTGGTACAGCAGAAAGAATCCTAGGTCTGGGAGCCAGGAGGCCCGGCTTCAAATCCAGGCTCTGTCACTTACTAGCTTGGTGACCCTGGACAAGTCATTTATCTTCTCTGATCTTCAGCCTCCTCATCTTAAGATTTAGATACTTACCAGCCTCATAACTATAATCCTATTCTTATAAACTGGTCAGCAGGGAGTTGGTCATAAAAAAGACACATTCTTATGAAATTTGTAAATGAAATTTTATGAAATTCTAAAAATTTTGTGAAATTCTAAAACTTTCCTTCATAGTCTAGTTCAAGTAGTTAATGACTCTTAGCAACCTACCCTCATAAACCATTTGTTCAACGTACTCTTCATATGAAGTCCACTTCAAAGTGCCCAATAGCCTTCTTTTTTTCCAGACTAAGCCACTAAACCACTTCAGTTTTTCTTCACAAGCATTTTCAGGACGATAGTGTGAGTTGTTCTATACTCATTACTGAAGGCTTTTTAGAGAAATTAGTGATGTTACTTATTTGCATCTTTCAAAGAATGCTATAGCCTCTTCACTGTAGCCACTATTCAATTTGATGGATGATTTGCGAGCTCAGCAAACAAACAATATGGTATTCAGCTGTGCTTGGCCAGGACGTTATAATCCCCTAATGTCCTCTGTCCTAAGATACGTACTGAAATTATACACTGTTAGTTTGGCCACCTCCATAGGGGTCTGGTGAGACGTCTGTTTTCTGAAGAACTACCTAGCTAAGTTCAGAAAGGCTCACTGGCAGGCTGGCCAGTTGAATTTTTTGGCCACAGTAACTTACAGAGACCGACCTATGAGGTTTGTCAGGGATTCTCCACACCAGTGAAATCACAGACCCTTCAAGCACTAGAGTAAACTTTGGTCAACTCGCTATAAAACATTTCCTTAAAATTCCTAGCCTTGACTCAACTTATCCCAATTAAAGAGATTTAGGTTATAAGCAGCAAGATTTTACAAAGAGGTTGGACAGGATAGGTATGGATAACTGTAAAATCAAGTGCACAATTCCAGAATAAAAACTACACTATCCTATTAAAGAGTTGAGTAGGGATATTCTTACTCCAGAGTGGGTGCATTCCTCCTTTTACCACAATTAAATCAGTCTCTGATTAAAGGATTTGCTCTAAAGCTATCAAATAAGATTTATGTATAAAAAGATCTACCATTTAGATAGTGCTTTAAAAGGGCAGTGGACAGAATGGCAGGCCGGAGTCAGGAAGACTCATTTTCCTGAATTCAAATCTAGTTTCAGACACTTACTGTGTGAGCTAGGCAAATCACTTAGCCTTGTTTGCCTTACTGTTTTCATCTATAAAATGAACTGGAGAAGGAAACGGCAAACCACACCAGTATCTTTGCCAGGAAAACCCCCCAGAATGGGGTCACAAAGAGTTAGATGTGACAAATGACTGAACAGCAGGAAAAGGTTTGTAAAGTACTTTACAGATATATTATTTCCTTTGGTTCTTACAACCACCACAGAAAGTAGGTGCTATTACTATCTCCATTTTACAGAGGAGAAACAGACTGAGAGAAAGTCATTTGCACAGTGTTAGCTGGTAAACGTCTGAATCAGAATTTGAACTCAGGTCTTCCTGGCTTCAACGCCAGGCCCTCATACACTCCTTAACTTTCTGATAGATGCTAACCCTAGATGTGTGCATCAGGGCTGAGGTAACACGATGGCCGTAAGTTAGTTTAGTCTAGTCATCTGAACACATGCTTGAGACAGATACAACCTCTGCTGTAAGAGTGACTCACTGTATCAGTCCAAGGAGAACACAGCCAACAGCGCACCAGCCTCAAAGCAAGAATACCTGCGTTCAAGCAGCGGCTTCGACCCACCCTGGACAAGTCGCAAACTCACCGCTCCAGGTGACTTTGAAGCTTCTTTAAACTGCAGAATGCGTGCTGATCTGCATTGGCTAAAGGGTCCCCCCAAAACAAAATCCCCACCCACTTCTATCTGCATACTACTCTTCTAACACTTTTTTTATTTCTTTTTTTAAAAATTTATTTATTTATTTAACTTTTTACATTCATTTTCACAAAATTCTGGGTTCCAAATTTTCTCCCCTTTTATCCCCTCCCCCCACCCCAATACCCCAAGCAATCTAATTTTCCCTATCTCCAATCTGCCCTCTCTTCTGTCATCCCTCCCTTCTCTTGTCTCCATCTTCTCTTTTCTCCTGTAGGGCCAGATGACTTTCTATTCCTCATTAACTGTATGTCTTCTTTCCTAGTAGCAACAACAATACTAAACAGTTGTTCCTAAAACTTTGAGTTCCAAATTCTCCCCATCCCTCCCTCCCCACCCATTCCCTTTGGGAAGGCAGGCAATTCAATATAGGCCCTATCTGTGTAATTTTGCAAAGGACTTCCCTGATAGTCGTTTTGTGTAAGACTAACTGAATTACCATCCCTCCTAACCTGCCCCTCATTGTTTCTCTTCTGTCTTATGATCCTGTCCCTCCCCAAGTGTTGACTTCAAATTGCTCCCTCCTCCCTTTGCCCTCCTTTCCATCATCCCCCCCTTGCATTATCTCCTCCCCCACTTTCTTATACTGTAAGATAGGTTTTCATACCAAAATGAGTGTGCATTTTATTCCTTCCTTTAGTCAAATGTGATGAGGGTAAACTTCTTGTTTTTTCTTGTTTTTTTTCTCAGCTCTCCTCTTTTTCCCTCCACTAAAAAAGTCTCCTACTTGCCTCTTAAATGACATATAGTTACCCCCTTCCATTTCACCCTCTTTCCTCCCACTACATTTCTCTCTCACCATTTACCTTAATTTCTTTTAAGATATGGTCCCATCCTATTCAGTTCAATCTGTGCTTTCTCTGTATGTGTGTGCATGTGTGTATGTGTGTGCGCGTGCATGCGTGTACATGTGTGTGTGGTCTCACCACCTACCCAGATACTGAAAAGTTTTAAGAGTTACAAATATTGTCTTTCCATGTAGGAATATAAACAGTTCACTTCTGGTAAGTCCCTTAAGACTTCTCTTTGCTGTTTACTTTTTCATGCTTCTTCTCATTCTTGTGTTTGAAAGTCAAATTTTCTTTTCAGCTCTGGTCTTTTCATCAAGAATGATTGAAAGTCCTCTTTTTCATTGAAAGACCATATTTTCCCCTGAAGTATTATACTCAGTTTAGCTGGGTAGGTGATTCTTGGTTTGAGTCCTAGTTCCTTTGACTTCTAGAATATCCTATTCCACGCCCTTCGATCCCTTAATGTAGAGGCTGCTAGATCTTGAGTTATCCTGATTGTATTTCCACAGTACTGGAATTGTTTCTTTCTAGCTGCTTGCAAGATTTTTCTCCTTGAGCTGGGAGTTCTGGAATTTGGCCACAATGTTCCTAGGAGTTTCTCTTTTTGGATCTCTTTCAGGTGGTGATCGATGGAGTCTTTCAATACTTATTTTGCCCTCTGGTTCTAGAATGTCAGGGCAGTTTTCCTTGATAATTTCATGGAAGATGATGTCAAGGCTCTTTTTTTGATCATGGCTTTCAGGTAGTCCCATAATTTTTAAATTGTCTCTCCTGGATCTATTTTCCAGGTCAGTTGTTTTTCCCATGAGATATTTCACATTCTCTTCCATTTTTTTCGTTCTTTTGGTTTTGTTTTAGTGATTTCTTGGTTTCTTGTAAAGTCATTGGACTCCATCTGCTCCATTCTAATTTTGAGAGAACTATTAAATTCAGTGAGCTTTTGAGCCTCTTTTTCCATTTGGCTAATTCTGCTTTTGAAAGCATTCTTCTCCTCACTGGCTTTTTGAACCTCTTTTGCCAATTGAGTGAGCCTATTTTTCAAGGTGTTAATTTCCTCAGCATTTTTTTGGGTCTCCTTTACCAAGGTATTGACCCGTTTTTCATACTTTTCTTGTATCTCTCTCATTTCTCTTCCCAGTTTTTCCTCCACCTGTCTAACTTGCTTTTCAAAATCCTTTTTGAGCTCGTTCAAGGCCTGAGCCCACCCAACATCCCCCTGGGGTATCTGGGGTACTGAGGCCCCGCCCTCCACGTCTTTCCCTGATGGCGAGAATATTTCCTCGTCAGATCCGGAAGTCGGGATCATTTGCATTTGTTGGAAAAAACTCTCTATAGTCTTATTTTTCTTCCCTTTTCTAGGCATTTTCCCAGCCAGTGACTTGACTTCTGAGATTCCTGTCCACCCCCACCTAGATCCGCCCAGCTAGTGCTTAGGGTCTGAGGTTCAAATCTCTAACACATTTTTTCTTTGAAAGAAAAAAAAAATCAACAAACCCAGAAGCACCACCTGTAAAATACCGATTGAAAAGCCTCACTCAATCTTTAAACAAGGCAATAGGAGGAAAGCTACGACTGAAGTTTGGCTCATATTCAGGTATTTGTTCCTTGAAAACTATGGTTGATTATTGTGTGCATAAGAAAACAAATTAATCTAAAAGGAGTTTTACAAAAATTAGTACACACAGTCAGTTAGTTTAACCTTTTCCTAAGTAAGAAGACCTTAAATCAACCAACACCCATGAGGTATTAAATGTTCTGGTTAAATGAACTTGCTGATCAGCTGAGAGCCAGAAAACTATGGTTTGATGCTGAAAAATCCTATGCCTTAATAAAGGCACAGCTAACATAACTGAATCCTCCTTTGATAGTATACCATTACAACATAAAAATATACATTAGAGTAGGTTGAATATGTTCCAAACTAAGGACATGGCCTAGTTTTATTTGCTTCTCTGCTAATAAAAAAAAGTGACATTCAGATAAAATAATCTGGCTAATAATTCTGAGCAGATTTTAACCTAAATTGTGCTTTATTAATTTCTCTTCATTTATCATTTATTATCTGCTTTCTCACCCACTGTTTCATTTATTTTTCTCAAAAACCTGAAGAACATCTGGGGAAAGATGGTATTATAAGGAATTCAAGGCTTGGAAAGGTTATGTAATATGCCCAAGGGCAGATAGCTACTTGGTGGTAAAATCAGTAACCCAGGCCCTTCTTCCTAGTTTTATGCCTCAAAACTTCTCAACATCAGTCTCATTTTCCCCTCTTTGTTCCAGTCCTAGAGGAAAAGGTGGTTCTGCCCAAATCCAGGCCTTTTAATTTGCACCCTTAATTCCATCTTCCAGGAGCTTGCCCCTTCCATCTTTTCACTGCAGTCTTCAATCTTCAATCTCTTTAACCACTGACTTTCTCTCTTCTGCCCATAGATATGCCCATGTCCCCCTCCCTAAAAACAAAACAAAAACTTGATTCTCTGATCTCCTCAAGCTACTATCTTATCTCTCTTCCCTTTTCATAGCTGAACTTCCAGAAAAAGGTCTACATTTGTTGCCTCTATTGCCACAACCTTCAAATTGTGCAATCTGGCTTCTGAATCATCACAACTGAACTCTTTCCAATGTTGCCAACAATACCTTGTTAAATCCAATGGCCTTTTCTCAGTCCTCAGTCTCTTGACACTTAAAATATTCTCTCCTCCTGCATACTTTTCCCACCTTGATTTTCTGAGACACCTTTGGCTACCTGATCTTGTTTGCTCCTCTGAAGGATGATCACTTCTCTGAACCCCCAAGATTTTCCATGGAGCCCTCTGTGAGACCTGGATCCAGGTCTCCTTACTTATGAAACTTATCAGGGAGCCCTGCATCATCCCCAGATCCAGGCCACCCATCTCTAGCTTCTTTCTTTGCCCCAAGGCCTCCTCCAATGCTTGGGAAATCATTCTGGGGCCTCATGTTTAGTCTCTCCCAGCCTCTACATTCCTTTGATTCTGTCTAGTGTGAACCGGCCCTCCTGAGTCTCACAATGCACATTATCACCACTGGTTAAAAGGTTGGACAAAGAAGGGCACAGAAAAATCTAAAATCACCTGACTCCCTCAGTAGGCATATTCCCACCCTAGCAAACTATCCTTATCCTCATAATTCTGAACCCTTGGCTGTTGTACAAACCCCATTCCCCACTCCAAACTATCCACTATTTTACTTCCATCCCTATCAATCTTACCTCCTAAATGTCTCCACTCCCTTCCTCTGCTGAAGCAACCTCCTCTACAATACACCCTTGATTCTATTTCATCCATTTCATTGTCAGCAGATTGCCTCTATATCATACCCACTCTCTCACCAGTCTCTACCTCTCTACTATTGGCTTTTCTGCCCTTATACATATAAACATGTCAGTAAACAATTTATTAAACATGTACTAAGTGCCAGTCTCTGTGCTAAGTACTGGTGCTACCTCAAGGCAAAAACAATCCCTGCTTCACAAGGAATTCATATTCTAGTAAGAAATGTCTTTATCCTTAAAAACCTCACTTGATCCAATCATCCTGGTTAGTTATTGTTCTATATCCTTTTCAGACTAAGCCCTCTGAGAAAGCCATCAACAACTGGTGTTTCAACTTCCTCTCCTCTTCTAAATGCTCTTCAGTTTGGTTTCCAGTCATAATTTTGCACACAAATGGCAGGGCATGGTGGGAATGTTTTTTCTTTTTATCCCCAGCACCTAGCACAGTATCTGGGGCACAAAGTGTTTGATGATGACAGCCTGTAGCTCAACTAGTGAGGGGAAAAGGGAAAATCATTCATATAGTGCCTCTTATGTGTAAAGATTATAAACATTTTCTCACTGATGCTCACAACCCTGTGAGGTAGATTTTTCTATTATCCTCATTTTACAATTAAGAAAATTAAAGCAAACACAGGTTAAATGACTCACCTAGGGTCACACTGGTTTTCCTTGCTATTCTTTGTACCTAACAGTTCATCTCTCAATTATGTGCATTCTAAGTGTCTGAAGTGGAATCTAAACAATATTCTTGACTCCAGGCTGTGCTCTACCCACTGCACCACCTAGCTGCCTCTACTAGGCTACTTTCTCATCTTCTGTGGTTCCAACTCTTTAAACATGACTCCCTAGCCTACATTTCCACTTCTCATTTCCTTTCTGAGCTCCATTCTTTCATCACCTGCCTGAACCAATACATATCTACTTGGATGCTCCATAGGCATTTCAAACTCAACATATCCAAAACTACTCACCGGTTTCCTTCTAAACCCAACCCTTTGCATAACTTCCCTATTTCTGTCTAGGATACCACCATTCTTTTCTTCACTCAGGTCAACATTCAGAGTTATCCTAAAGTTCTTTGTTCTCCCATATTTCTCATATCCAATCAGTTGCTAAGTCATTCCTACCTCCAAACATAAAGCCTATGCCCTTTTCTTAACTTACATGTCCATCATACCAGTTCAACCCCCATTATCTTTCACCTGAACTATAGCAATCTCCTACATGATCTCCCTATCTCATCTTTCCCTTCTCTAATCTATCTAAAAATTCTACAGAATAAGTGAAAAAAGCATTTAATAACATGTATTATGTGAGATGCTGAAAGAAAAGTAAGATAGTTCCTGTTCTCAAGGATTTCACATGCAGGAGACATATATGGGAGGAATCAGGTACAAGTAATAAAAGTCCCATGGCCCTTCGGATACAGTTGCAAAGCAGATATTAATCTCTTCTTCAACGGAATTTTCATTGATATAATCATACCTAACAGTGTCAAGAACTTTGGTGGCAAAAACTTTCTTTGCTATATCTTCAGCAACTATGGTTATAATACCTCAGAATCAACCGCCAGGGTGTATCTATCCCTACAGGGGTTACTTTCCAAAATGATGTCTGAGGGCAATGGTTCCTGGGCTGCCACCATCAGAGTTTGAGACATCCTATAAGCTATATGTCTAAAACTAGACTCATCTTTTCCTTCAAGCCCTTCCTTTTTCCTAATATTCCTATTATTGTCAAGGGTACCACTATCCTCCTAATTATCCAGATTAGCAATTTAAGTGTCATCCTCTATTCCTCATCTCCTGTATCCAAACTGTTGCCAGGCACTGTTGATTCTACTTCACACCATCTCCCCCCCACCCCATTATCTCTCACACCTGTACTACTGCAATAGCCTGCTGGTTGGACTCAAGGCCTTAAGTCTTTCCCCACTTCAGTCAATCCTCCCTAAGTTATCCCAATGACCTTCCTGAAGTACAAATCTGATCCAGATTCAAATACAAAATCCTACTTAGCTTTTAACATTCCTCATAGAAGGTCCACTACCAAGTTTACACCTTACTCCCTTCCATATACTCTGGATCCAGTGATATTGGTCTCCTTGTTATTCCTTGTAAATTATATTCCTCTCAACTATGCGCATTTTTATTTGCTGTTTCCTACACCTGGAAAGTTCTCCTCACCTCTATCTTCTGACCTCCTTCAAGTTTTAGCCAAAATCCCACTATCTACAAAAAAGCATTTTTTTCAAATCCCCCACATCCCCTTCCTCCCAATTAATACTAGTGAGTTCTGTCTGAGCTGATGTCCAATTTATCCTATATATATCTGGTTTACACATAGTTGTTTGTATGTTTCCCCCCACTTTTTGGAATCTTTGGCACAATGCCTGGCACATAGTAGGCATTTAATAAATGTTTACTGACCTGACATCAACTCCTCCCTAATCCCCCCAATCCAATCAATGTTACAGCCAATCCAGCCCATTAGTTACACTTTGGGTCTGGTTCTGCAGCCTTTGCTTTTACACAGGCTTTCCCTCATGCCTACAATGTTCTCTATCTTTACCAAGCTCTCCTTTGAGACTCAGGTCTGGGCCTACTTCCTAATTAGATATTTTCTGATGCTCCCAACTAACTGGACTCTCTGCCAACCACTCACAAATATTTCACATGCTTTCCCTCCAGCCCTACCACCTGCAAAATGTTAAATCCTAAGAGCAAGAATCATTTGAATCTTGTCTTTGTATCCCCAACACATAACACACAGTGTCTTGCATGTTTTACATAAACACATTAATGCTTAATGAATTTATAAATCCTCAGTCTCAAACTGAGGATTGGCATAAATACAATGCCTTCCCCTTTTATAAACTTAAAAAAAAAAACAACTTACATTGGACTTTCATGAAAATTCATTCTGATGGTGGGAGAGACACTTAAAAAAAATCAGTATTTTAAAAATTTCACAAATCATCTGACAGTACTTCTGTCAACACTTAAAATTTAAAAAAAAAAACTATCAAGGGCTAATATATATTTCTATACATACCTGGGCCACTTAACATGGCTTTTATTGTTCCTGATGTTAAAGCATGCTCCCTTTTCACAATAAACTCATGACCATCAGAAGATATCAATTTCACATACATAGCATCTGGGCCTTCACACCCGCCATATGTTTTCTCTTCTCCATCTAAAATAAAACAAATGTTAAAATATTTTTATTACTACACTGTTATTAAACAGAAATAGATATGTCATATTTTATTCATCAATGCTTGAAAAATATTAAAACACTATTTGAAATCTGTGGTGCTGAACAAATCTACAGAAACTTTACAAAAAATTTACAGAAAAAATTCATAGATTTATAGTGGGATATTAATATCTTTCATTTTTAAAAACTGATGTTCTGCTTAAGTAATCTCGTTTTACAAAGTTTGTAATGAAATAAACATAGGTTTCCAAAGGCAAAACTCATATTAAAACAAAATAGTATAAACAGTGTTAAGGGTGGGGGGATTTTCACAAGATCAAAAAATTCTCTGGAAAGAATACCCCAGAATATATCAAGGGAACTAATGAAAACAAATGCTAAGGAAGGTGGCCTAGCTCTACCAGATCTCAAATTGTATTATAAAGCAGCAATTATCAAACAACTTGGTACTGGCTAAGAAATAGAAGGGTAGGGCAGGGGAATAGGTTAGGTACCCAAGACACAGTAGTCAATGAATATAGCAATCTACTGTTTGATAAACCAAAGGACCCCACTTTCCGGGAGAAGAATTCACTGTTTGATAAAAATTGCTGGGAAAAGTGGGTAATAGTATGGCAGAAACGAGGCATAGAACAATGCCTGACACCATACACAAGAATAAAGTCCAAATGGGTACATGAACTAGGTATAAAGACTGATACTAAATTTGTGGAGCAAGGAATAGTGTATTTAACAGATTTATGGAGAACGGAAGACTTTTTGACTAAACAAGAGATAGAAAACATTGTGAAATGCAAAATGGACAATTCTGATTGCAAATTGAAAAGTTTCTGCACAAACAAACCCAATACAACCAAGATCAGGAGGGAAGCAGAAAACTGGGAAAGAATTTTTGCAACTAGTGTCTGTGATAAAAGGTCTCATTTCTAAAATATATAGAGAACTGTGTCAAATGTACAAGAATACAAGTCATTCCCCAATTGATAAACGGTCAAAGGACGTGAACAGGCAGTTTTCAGAGGAAGAAATCAAAGGTACCTATAGTCATATGAAAAAAAAAGCTCTAAGTCACTATTGATTAGAGATGAAAATCAAAACAACTCTCAGATACCACATCACACCTATCAGATTGGCTAACATGACAAAACAGGAAGATGATAAATGTTGGAGAACATGTGGGAGAGCTGGAACACTAATCATTTATGGTGGAGCTGTGAGCTGATCCAGGCATTTTGGAGAGCAATTTGGAACTATGCCCAAAGGGCTGCAAAAATGTGCATACCTTTTCACCTAGCAAATCACTTCTAGGACTGTATCCCCAAGAAATCATAAAAATGGAAAAGGGTTCCACAGGTACAAAAATATTTATAGCAGCACTCTTTGTGGTGGCCAAAAACTGGAAATCAAGGGGATGCCCACCAATTGGGGAATAGTTGAATAAATTGTGGTATATGAATGTAATTGAATACTATTGTGCTGTAAGAAACAATGAACAGGAAGACTTCAGAGAGCCTAGAAAGACTTATATGAACTGATGCTAAGTGAAAGGAGCAGAACCAGGAGAACTTTATACCCAGCAACAACCACAGTGTGAGAGGATTTTTTCTGGTAGACTTGGAACTTCATTGCAATACAAGGACTTAAAAAATTCCCAATGGTGTCTTGAAGCAAAATGCCTTCCACATCCAGAGAAAGAGTTATGGAATTCGATTGCAGAATGTAGCAGATCATTTTCTTTTGTATTACATTTTGGTTTGTTTTATGATTTCTGCCATTCATTTTAAATCTTCAATGCAACATGACTAAGGTGAAAAATGTATTTAATAGGAAGGTATGTATAGAACCTATATAAAAATGTATGCTGTCTTGGGGAGGGAGCCGGGGAAAGAAATCTAAGTTATATGGAAGTGATTGTAGAACACTGAAAACAAAATAATAAAAATAAAAAATAAAAAATTATAAAAAAAGAATACCAATGAATCTTGCTTATTTACTTTTAACTCTCAAACAATTAGGCCTCTTAGCCTTGTTTTAATAATACATAGGTTTGCTGTTGGTTATTTTAAGCTAAATAAGATAACTTCAAAAAGATCTATTTTAAACAGAAAACATTATTTGCACTCTAACTCAGGACATTATAGATAAAAATCATAAAAGGCACATAAGCACCTTGAGAAAAACACCAGGCAAATAGTTAATCCCAAGTGGTAGACAGCACTGGGTTGGTATAGTTTAATTCTTGGTAAGGCCTCTCCAAATTTGACACTCCATGGATGGGATAGGTGAAGATGGAGCAGGGGGTACTTTTTTTTGTATTCAAGGTTTCATTAGCTGGGCATTTGCTTCATTCCAGTTATACAGATTTAAACTCCTGAAGCTGAAAAATTTTCCCTACTATATTAGGATCACAAATTTAAAATTAGAAATAAAAATCTTAAGAGATAACTGAACCTGCCTCCTCATTTTACAGATCAAGAAACTGAGGTCCAAAGCACTTATCTGCCCAAGGCCACACTTAGTGACTTCAAATCTGGCAATTTAACCTTACAGAATATCAATATCCTTCCAACAATATAACTTATCCAAAACTATTTAATCCTAACAAGAGGCAATGTGGTGTAAGAGATGGTCTTGAATTCAGGAATACCAAAGTTCAAGTCAAGCCTCAGCCACAGGCAAGTCCAGGGGTGAAGAACCTGTGTCCTCAAGGCTACATGTGGCCCTCTAGATTTAAAAGGGTGGCCCTTTCACAGAACAAATCCCCTTAATAATTTGTTCTGTAAAACTTGGACTCAGTCAAAAGGCAAAACCCAAGGAGTTAGAAAGCCACAGGTGGCCCTGAGGCTGCAGGTTCCCCACCCCTGCAACCTCAGTGCCTCAGACAACTTTGTTAAAGTGCAAGCTGAATCACAGCTGCAGACCTTACACTGGGAGAAGAATTTTAATCTCTGTTAATTACTTACAACAATGAAATCATAGTTCTGGACAAATAAAAGAAAAACAACAACGAAAGAAAGCAGCGTCTCAGACACATTTAATTTTAAATGTGTAAAATACATGTTCTGTGAAAACTGATGGTTGCTTCATTACAAAAATATTTGATTATAATGTAGTTACATTTTTCTTGATTTAGCCAGACTTGTAGAAATCTCTAAGTTTTTAGAACTAAGCTTGTGGAAAGAAAAATAATGACAAAAATGCAGAATCATGATTAAGTTTACAGAGACTCTAAATTTTAGTTTGTAAAGGAAAAAGTGCTCAAAGTTATGCAGTACTTCCAGACTGCAGAAGTGATGTTGTAGAATGTTCACTTCTAGAGCTAGGAACATTTTGAAAGAAAGTTGTTTAAACTTGTGGTTTATCCCTAAAACTCAGAATTGGAAGAGCCCCATAAGATGAAGATGCTCTTTCCATAATGTGGAGTAAACCTTAAAAAGAAGTGAGTGAAATTCATGGAAATGTAAACATTAAAAACCACAAATTTTGTTTAAACAAAGGTAAATAATAGTAGTAACTTGAGGCAAACATGCTCATTCAACTATGCCAACATTTATTAGGTTGGGTCAGACTACTTAATTAACTAAGTTAAAAAAGATGCTTAGCTAGTTACAGTTGAATCACTTCTACATTTTCAACAGTAGCCCTTGCTCAAACTTGTAGATGCCTGAAAAAAAAAATTTTCATTAATCTCACCCCCTAAAGATTTTAACTTTCCATTTATTTTTAAGCAAATTACTTCAAATGAATCCCCCAAAAGGTCAGTATTTTCCCAATAATGTACTGTAAAAATCCTCTTAAAAAAGTATCTACCCTGTCAGGATTGTGGAAAAACAAATGTTAGTTTTCCTTTTAAAGTTTTTTTTTTTTGGTCTGCTATTATTCTGTTCACTCTCTTCCTACTTAATTTCATCTACTTTAAAGAAAAAATTGAAAGAGAAAAGATTACACTCATGCTTTATAAAGCTTGAAGTACTACATAAATGTGAATTATTATGAGCTATCATTAAGAATTAAAAAGCTCCATTACCTTTATAAAACTTACCCATTATCTCCTTATGAAATTATATTTTGTTTCCACAGGAATTTTAACGAAACACCTTCCTGAAAAATCAGAGTTTTAAAGTTAATATCTGAGATTAATATGTCCACAGTTATCTTTAATAATAATAATATCATGAATTAAAGTATCACCAATCCCATAATATACACTTCGGAATCACGGATTACCTAATCCCACTTCTGCATACAGAGAAGTTACCTTTATGAATCTGATGGGCATTAAAATATTTCATGGTTTCAAGTCAGATGGTTGTTAGAGCTGGAAGAATCTAGCTAACTAAAATAATTTGAACTAAAAAATTCAAATCAATTGAACATGTTTATTAAGCATATACTATGTACAACATTCTAGGAATACAAAGGCAGAAAGACAGTCCCTGCCCCAAAGGAGCTTACTTTCTACCTGGTAGATACAAATATGTACAGATAATATATGAATGTATTTTTTAGGCAACTATTAAAAGGTTACTATGTTTCAGAACTGTGTTAAGTGACAAGGATACAAATAAAACAAGCAACCTGGTTCTTCCCTTCAAGGAACTGACATTCTAATAACAGAAGACAACACATATATAGAAAGATGGTGAGCAGGGAAGAATATTTTGGTCAAGGAAATCACAGCAATGGTGAGTGCTTTCAAGGAATTTCAAGTGCTGATTTGATTATTGTTCCCAGAGATAGATAGATAGATGATAGATGATAGATAGATAGATAGATAGAGACATAGAGAGAGAGAGAGAGAGAGAGAGAGTGAGTGTGTGTGTGTGTGTGTGTGTGTGTGTGTGTGTGTGTGTGTGTGTGTGTGTAGAGGAAATAATACCCAAAACTGTATGACATGAAGATGACCAGGGAACCATAAAGTGGTGAGTTTGGGTCAGGCTACAAATGATAGAATTTGACCAACCACAGATATATTTGGACATGAAAGTTACAGGAAAACAAAAAGATGAATAATATATATACTTCTAAATCACCTTTGCTAATAGTCAAACAACTTTAAAAACAAAGAAGGCTAAAAAGGCTGGCTGCAGCTAGGTTGCAACAGGACCTAAATGACAGGCTAAGGAGTCAGTCTTTTATCCCAAAGGGAGCTACCTGAAGACTTTTAAATGGGGGGTTAATACGGTCTGTGCTTTAGTAAGACTGACAGTTGTATGGAAGCTAGAGTGAGAAAGGGAGGCAATTGAGTCAGGTAGGCTAATTAAGAGGCAATTCCAATGACTTAGATTAGGGGTGAAATACAGAGATATAATTCCAGAGAAGTTAATACCAGCCACTAAAAAGCCCCATACTGAATATGTACCACAACACTGGCTGCACCTCTGAAGACCCAACAAAAAAATCTGGGGAAAAAAGGCCAGAAGCTAAAAAAAAAAAACCAAACAGCAACAACAAAAGCAAACCCTAGACCACTTAGGATGATTAGATATAATGGGTATATATGTATACACATATATACAAATACAAATATATAATGTATTATATATAAATACAAATATCTATAACAAATACATATATCACACACACACACTCTTGCCACTCCTCCCAATTTGCTCTATTTTTATTCTAGTGGTGGCAGGGAGTGGGAGGAAAAGGAAGAAACAGGAAGAGGGTTGGACATAATTTGTATTATGATCTTTAAAGTAAATGCAATGTAATCAAGCATCCTTTCCCCTTGATCATCCCCTCGAACACCTCCTCTAATAACATTGGAGTTTTGTTTGGTAGTGGTTATGACATTTGTAACACACAAAAGGAATACATCTTTAAAACTGTCATTTGATAAGAACACATTTGTAAAAAAAAAAACAAACCCACAAACCTTGAAATATTCCAATTTTAAAGCAAAAATTATTTATTTTCCTTCTTCCTCCCAACCCATAGTAAGATATTAGGGTCTACACCATCTATTTGTTATTTTCCTTTGGAATACTATCTACTATATCTCTATTTGGAATGAAAAGTCTTTACATAAAATTACAGGAAACTTTTTCCAGAGGGTAAACAGGTCTCTAATTTTTACTACACTAGTTGGCAGAAGAAACAAAGAACAAAGAACATATATTGCGTGTCTGTCCTTTGTTCTCAAAGAGGACCATGACATCAGGGAGGTGATGCCATGACTTGCAGTTGAATTTGATGTGTCTGACTGTGCAAGGTCACCAGCCTTACTTTCTACTCCAGACCCATCTGGGTCCAGGGACCAGATATTCATCAGGAAATCTGGATCTGGAGATGACCCAGGATGCAATGGGAGACCCTGGCCCTTTAAAGCTAGTATTTTTTCAGGTTCTCACTTTGAATGAGGTAATGCCCATTCAGTGAACAGGTCTCTTTAAGAGGTGAGTCAAGTTATGGCCCCTTGAACGGGAGAGAAGAAAAAAAAAGAGTGGAAGATCCTCAGGGTTGCTGGGCAAAAGTGAAATGGTTACTTTATATGTACCAATAGCACAGTGGATAGAATGCTGGACTTGGGAGTAAGGAAGACTACTTTACCTTACTGAAAGTGAGAACCTGAAAAGACCTGAGTTTAAAAGGGCCAGTGTCTCCACTGCAAAGAAACATATATGCATGCAGTCATACTCAAGTAGGAGACAGAAGGAAGAAAGCAGGTTAAAGGACTAATCTTGCCCATTGCTTGTGAATATATCTATTATACACCCATACATTCTTCCCATCTCTCTCTCACCTTTCGAGCTCTAAGTAGATAATGAATGTTTCAGAGCCAAATAATAAGAGATAAAAGACTATGATTTCATTGATACAGAACTCCCAGAAAGGGAAACTCCTTCTAGCAGGTAGGTTGATACCTTCTTGCAATTTATAATCTTAAACTTGGCTA
This sequence comes from Bettongia penicillata ogilbyi, assembly GCA_023548195.1. NCBI lineage: Eukaryota > Metazoa > Chordata > Mammalia > Diprotodontia > Potoroidae > Bettongia > Bettongia penicillata. The sequence continues at coordinate 913,821 of JAJHZJ010000520.1, read as the reverse complement.
CAGTATTGAGAATTTAAATGACCTGCCTAGGGTTACACAACAGGTAAGTATCAGAAGCAAAATTTGAAGTCAAGTCTTCCTGGCTTCAGGATAAAGGGGCCCTCTATTCACTATACCATCAATTTATATGCTAGTAAAAAGTTTTTATTTTGTCAATTTTATTTTGTCAAATAAAAATAAAGCAATCTAGTTCCTATGTCAATCAAAAATCTTTGATTAGTGCTGGGGAAACAAAAACAAAGAAAGTGAAACATTTCCTGCTCCTTAAGAAGCTTACCTTCAATTGGGGAGACAATATGTACACATAAATGTCTGACAATTGCTGAAGAAAGCATGAAAGCATAATTAATGTCTAAAAGTTCTTCTGGTACTCTCTCAACAAGACAGTTCTAAAGGCTTTCCCTTGACCTCAAAGGAAGAAGGAAGACTTCCAATTTTCTGCTTTAAGAGTGAAGTGTAAATAAACCATTGAAGAATAGGATGTTGGAAAGGACTGTGAAGAGAAAGGAAAAGCATTCAAGCATTGTGCTAAGTACTGAGGATACAAATGCAAACTCAATACTGTCTCTGACATGAAGGAGCTTATATACCAGTAGAGGGTGACAACACATATAAGAAAATGGTGGCCAGGGAAAGAAAAGTCCAATCTCATTCTTGATTTTCACTCATTTCCAAAGTCATGCAGCAAGTGAGGGAGAAAACGAAACTAGAATCCATATCTGTATACTAAGCAAAAAAGTTTACCTGAGTATTTTTTTTAAAAAGCCTTATTACTAATAGATTAAATCTCACTATGTTCCAAAATGAGAAGACTTACTGTTCAAGTCAACAAACATTTTACTAAGTGATTATGTGCAAATCACTAGGAAAGGGAAAACAACATTAGGTAAGGGGAGGTCCCTACTATTAAGGAGTTCATTCACTAGCGCAGGGGTAAGGAACCAGTGACCTTGTGACAACAGGTGGCCCTCTAGGTCCTTGGATGCTATCATTTAACTGAGTCTAACTTCTATTAAGAGGATTTGTTCTGTGAAGTCTAGATTCCAAGGGTCATCCATATCCAAGGGCCTAGAAGGCCACCTGGGGCTTTGAGGCCCTCCTGCACTAGACGAAAAAACATGCATCATAACACACAGTAACTACAATGGTGAGGTGCAAAACTGCTTTTTTTGAGGGGGAGAAGGATCAGAAAGGGTCTCATGGAACAAAAAAATATCTACATAAGGCTTTAAAGGATGAGGAAGTAAAAAAACTTGGTGAGGATGTATGTATATTGATTGTAGATAGTGTCATCCCTACAGGAACTTCTTAACAAGCTTCATGGCCAGATGTTGCTTCATCTATCAAGTGAATGAAGAATGCATACTGATCCCATGACAGGAAGCCAAGTGGGCACCAGTACAAATGTTGTTCATGTGCTACAGGGGGACAATAAATGAGAATCTGGCACTGACTGTTCAGGAACAAAAAGGAATTTATTGCATTTGGTAAACTGTATAGCTTTTTCAATAATCCAAAGCTGCTTCCTGATGCAAAATCTATTTTCCCAGTGATGTTATAAAGCTGAAAATCATAGAATACCACGTTCTCAACCTAAAGGGCAATGGAAAGAGTAGGTACTTTCAAATTCAGCTGCATCACATTAACAATTACTTATGTGAAAGAAGCATAAAAGATATATTAAGAGAACACACCAACAGAAAACAATGTAGGTATGTCACACAGTGAGGATGGTGAGCCTTACATGCACTGATGGAAAAAAAGAATAAGAACTGAAAACACACACTGTAATTACAGTGAGCAGGCTTGGCCCCAAAGAAGAGATGAAAAATCACCTCCCTTCTTTGCAGGGGAGGATCAATGGGTGTAGAACACTGTATGTACTGTCTTTGGGATTAATTTAGAATGGGAAGGGACTTTAGATGTCAAGTCTAACCTCTTCATATTACAGATGGGGAAGCTGAGACTCTAGAGTAGTTAAGTGACTTGCCTAAGGACACAAAGGTATGTAGCAGTCAAGATTTAAACCATTCCCCTACCCACCCCACCTACCTAATATTTTTTTAAATAAGAGGTGACTAAAAGTGGAGTAAGGGGAGACTACAAAGATAATGTAAAAACAAAAAATATCAGTAAGAATTTTTGAAGTTTCAAATGGGTACTTTTCTAAGAATAAATAAGGTAGAATGCAAAGAATGCTGAATTCTGAGCAGAAATCCTGCATCAAAATCCTAACTGTTGTTATTTATGACTTGACCTCTCTGAGCTTGAATTCCCTCAACGGTAAAATGAAGAAGTTATCCTAGATAACCTCCAAAGTCCTCTCTTTCTCTGTGTCTATGATATTATCTGGAATAATTCCTTAGGGTAAAAACTAAGTTACACTTAGCTAGTAATCAAATTGTCCAAATCACACCTAGGAAACATCTTATGACAGCAGTCATTTCTTTGCAGTTAATAACAATACCACTGTTTGACGCATTTTAATTGACAATACAGAACTAAAGTAAAATTTTAATAGCTGCAAATTCCAGTAGCCTAGGAATTAAAATTGGAATGTCTGAAAAATGTCTTAAGTTCAAATTCAAGTTGTTTCCCCCTGTATAAAAAGGATGAAATACAAGTGTATCAATGAAGTACAATGGCTCTGAGGTTTCTTAGTTTCAAGTGACCATTCTGTCATTTACAAATTTAACCTCTCTAAGCTTTAACTATGTGTATGACTTACTTCAAAAGTTGTTGGTGAGGATCAAATGAGAAAATGTATGGAAAATATTTTGTAAAAACTATCTTTAAAAATAGAATATTTATTTCCTATACACAGAGATAGTGCTGGTTCTAGGTGAATATAAAAGTACTTAGACTGGAGTCTTGAGGCATTTATAATCTATGCAGGGGAGACACGTATATAAGTAAAGATCCTACCAGGTAGAGTCTGATAATAGCAAAGAAAAAACAAAGTGCTTACATAATGCAGGCACACTCAGATGTACACACTTATACATGCATGTATACATGTGACAGCCATTATGAAAAGTTGTACATGCTAATAGAAGACTGTCAGTTTTGAATTTGGGGTCCAGAGAGCCTGAGCTCCATTCCTTGGAATATCTAGAATATGACTATAAAAACAGAAAATAGATGGCTATCCCACTGTCCAATTCCTCACTGTGCTTAACAATGTGAGTAACTTAGAGGAAAAAATGTAGATTTCTATCATTAAATAAACACTTGGGTTGTTTTCTAGATGACTAAGAACATGGGGAATATAAGATCATTTAAAATATTAAAAATAACAAAAAGCTTCATTCAGTAACATAATATAAATAGCATTTAGAGTACATGGAATTTTTAAAAAAAGATTTATTGCACTGCCTTTGATATTAGGAAGGATAAGGAAGGTCAGACTCTACTTGAAGGGAAGAGAAGAATTTTCTGTTTTATTCAATCTAGCTCCCTAAAAGAAATACTGTCACTGTAACTCTACTGAACCTGGAAGTAATAAACAACTTAAAATTTCAACAAATATATCAAATTAATAGTTCCCTTTACTTAGTAATTCTCAAGTGAAGTTTCTTTCTCATTAGATTCATACCTAGAAATTTCTGAGTTTCCTGAGAGTGAGATACACATTTTTTTTATTACGACCAATATGTGAACTTGTTTTGCTTTACTATGCTTATGTTACATGGAAGGTTTTGTTTTTCAAATGTGTATATGAGAAACAGTGATAGTGATGCAAAAAAGAGAAAAAGAAAAAAGTCACTGCAGCATTTAGAAAGACAGCAAAGAAGGTAACAGAAAGAAAGCTAAGGAGGAGATAAAGGAAGGCTTTGAAGCTAACATGTCAAATTTATTATATTCTTTAAAAAATCTAAAATATACTGCTGAGATCATGGTTTCATATATAATCTTTCTTTTTTCTCTCTGTGAATATGGAATTGCTCATACTTGTTGACTGACAAATTTTGAATTACAGCCCCCATTCACATTTTTAAAAGAAGTTAACCATGGAATTCCAATCTCTCCAACTACGTATTTTCTATATATTTTAAGTCTCCAGCAGACAAAAACATCTTTGTATCCCCCCACAGCCTAATGAAGAGTGCAGTAATAGTTACTTACGAACTTCATGCAAAGTTCCCAATTTCTAGAGGATATTATTCTAAACTTGATGGCCACCTAATGATAAAATGGAGGACATACCAAGGTACTGTCCAATCTCTCTCATTCTGAAATGTAGATATATACAGACTTTAGAGATTCAGAGAATGGAGATATGCTATACTTTTTAATCAGTACTCCCCACTCCCCCCACCAAAAAAAATCCAGCCAGGCTGATCCATTTTCCAAGCTCCATATCTGAAGATATAAATATATATGTGTATACATACACACATATATGTACATATATATGTACATATATATATATGGAAATATAGCTCTTTTTATACAGCACTTTAAAACAACGAAAATTTAGAAAGCACCTATGTGCCATATCCTCTGTATGCTAGATGCTAGGGATATAAAGACAAAAAGGAAATATTCCCTTACCCAAAGAAAATTTATACACATATAAATAAATACAAAGGATATGCTTTACAAGATAAATAGAGAGATTTCAGAAGGGAAGGGAGAAGACTGAGAAAATGGAAAATTGGGAAAGGCCTAATATAGGAAGAGATGGCACTTTAGCTGAGCTTTGAATGGAGCTTGAAATATTAAGGGGTATGAACGAAGAGAGAATGCATTCTAGATGAGGGAAACACAGCTAGTGCAAAAAGTTCCAGAGACCAAAGATGGAATGTTATATGTGTGTGTGTGTGCATGTGTGTGTGTGTGTTGTGTGTGTGTATATGTATATATGGAATAACAAGCAGGCTATTTGGTTAGGGAGCAGATGCTTCAGGGGAGTAATGTGAAATCAACCTAGAAAAATTGGAGTCAGACTGTGAAGGGCTTTCAATGCTGAAACAGAAGAAGTTTTAGATTAGCCTACAGGCAAAAGGAAGCCACTGCAGTCTCCTGAACAGGGGAGCTCCACAGCCAGAGCTATGCTATAGGAATAATATTTCAGCAGCTGAGTGGATGATGGATTAGTGAGAGGGAAAGACTTGGGGCACAGAGACCTATTAAGTTACTGAAATAGTTTAAGTGAAATGTGATATAATGCCTTGATCTAGGACTGGTGGCAATACTAACAGAGATGGACTTTGTATTCCACAGAAGTGGAGAGGAAGAATTAGCAAGACCCAGCAACCTATTTTGGATGTGGTAGGTAAAGCAGAGAGAAGAGCTGAGGAAGACTGAAATAAGATCTCTCTTTTGCTTTAATCAAGCAATCCTTGATCAATCCCTGTTGAAGGACCTAAATTCACAGAATTAAACTGGTCCCTTTCATCAATCATTTAATTTAATTGTTCTTAAACTATATGAACTTGTCTAATAATATTTTTATAACTATTTCAATATAATTGGTTTCCACTGTAATCTTGTAGTTTATTTTATATATTTAAATGGATTATTGGGAGAATATGCTTTGCCAGACTGGCAAAGGGTTGCATGATACAAAAAAGGTTAAGAATCTTATTTGGTCTAATTCATGCCGCCTAAATAAGCCCTTCTATAATATGCCTGACAAATGGCCATCCAATAAGTAGCAGGTTCCACTTTGATTAAAATCTGTGTGATTTCTAGGCAAGACATTTAACTTGGGCTCCAGTTCTCATCTATAAAATGATGACGTTGGACTAAATGACCAATAAGGTCCCTTGCAAAGCTAAACCTATGATTCAAATTTTAAAGCCTACCGCCCCCTTCACATCATTATAAATAAGTCTCTTTACAGAATATTTTTCCATCTTTTGAATTCTTAGTTTAGTGCCTTAAAGTGCTTAAAATAAGTTTGAGGAATTAAATGTCTTTTGGAGATTTCTAAAAGTAACCACTTTTTGTTAATTAAGACAAGTAGTACTGGAGTCAAACTGGCAACACTTTTCAGTCTTACAATTTGGCACCTATTAAAAGAATCAATAAGAAACTTACATAAGGATAATGTTCCTCTAATATTTTTGGAACTTTTCTATGTAGATCAGAATTTTCCATTTCAGTGACCTGTAAATTATTTTGCTAAGCAGATGTCTTAAAAAAAAAAGACACTACCTATCCTTAACTTTTTTTTTTTTGGTAGATCTACCTTAAAAACAAAACAAAACGAAACAAATGCTCTAAAGTAGCATGCTGTTGATACAAGGGAACTTCCTCAGGTGGAGTTGGACAGATGCTTTCTCTCTGATTCTCAACCATCTCTATGTCTGTTTAGTAGGTCCCAAAAGTTTTCTTATTCTTAAAACCTATAAATTATCTTTAAAAAAAACAAAACAAAACAAAAAAACCAACTTGTGACCAAGACATAGATGTATACATTTCTCTTTTCTTAAAAGAAAAAAAAGATAGCGCACAATGCTCTATTAGAGTACTAAATATGCATGTAGCAGGTAATTTCTTGAAGATTGTTGGGATTATGTAGATTTATAATGTTGTTTTCAAATGTTGCAGGTCAAAAATTTGTTTTAAATAGAAAAAAAAACATTTTACAAAACTTTATTTTTAAGAAGTTATCTATGCAATCCCCTAACTACTCTCAGTCTAATTTCCTTAGGTAGATTATTCAAACATGCTAATAATTAGTACTGATTGTATTACACATGGAAAGAAAACTTACGGCAAGCTTCTTTGAAAACTGAATATATTAATAATTTTGTTGGTTTGAGTATGCTTGACAATACCAATTCTCTGTAAACTACTGCTGAAAGCCTAATTTAACCTGACAATAATACCATATTTCTATTGTCTTAGCACAGTAATCTTTAAGATCAGTTTCTTTTTAGAAATGCTACTTCAGGATCTCTTAACTACAGACAAAAACTTTTAAATCTACACGTGCATGTGGTGTGAATTCTTGCTTATTACGCTTCTTAAAAGGGACAGGTATATATGTTAGAGTTCTTGCAAATGAAAGGGTTTACACCTTTCTAGTTGTAGAAAAGTTATTTTCTAAATTTTAACTGTTACTCATTAGCAGAAGAATACATGAAACATAATAGTTTGTCAATGGAAAGTAATGTGGTGAAGCGTTCACTTTGTCATGTTTATTTTTAGGAGACTATATTACCAGTATATGCTACCTGTGAGAATCTTTATTCTGTGAACCTAATGGTACAGTTTTTTTCAACTCACTTGTCAGGCAATTGTCTAATGCTTTTTGTTGCTTTGTTCTATGATGAATTGACAGCACTGTTGATTATATTCTAAACCATTTCTAAAAGCACATGCTCGCCTAAGTTCACCCTTTTATTTTATTTCATAACAATTAAAAACACTGCCCTGATGATAGTATAACTGACAGAAATGATTGTACCAGTTGATAAAGTAATAAAAATGTGAAAGGAAGGAAAAATAGGCCTCTTTCCTTTGTTATTTTTTTGAATGGTGTCTATGTGAATATTACTGTAAATTTTAGAATTTGGAGATCCTTGACCATTTTTGAGATGAATTAAATAAAACAGTAATAGGTTTTACGCAGTTTAGAAATTTGATAAATTAAAACATTTTATTTCGGCATTTAGCATTGTGATTTATATCTAATAGTCATGTATGACTGTAGGGCATATGTGAAATATTGTGCCATAATTTTAAACTTTGGATATAATTTTGAATGTGGAAAAAAATGCTTTATGAAATTTTATCAGCAACACTATAGTCTACATGAAAATTTATGAGATTCACAATAAACCTCACAGCCAAAGTACCTAAACGTACACCACTTGTATGCCTAAGTCACAAAACTTGTACAAATGCCATGACTATATAACACCTTTGATTTTGAACATGATGCTATATTATCTGCTGTTGTTTCCACTTGATTCTGTAAAATCTGAATTAAAGTAAATGTATCTGCAGTAAAAGAAAAGTAACAGCATGCCAGGGGAAAAATCTACTTTTTTTAAAAAATGAAAATTGGAACTATTTTGACTTAGCAACAGACTGAATGCAGAGGGGGGAAAAGTCATTTATTAGGTAATAAAGAAAAGGCAAAAACATAGCAAATTTTTATTTTGTTTTCAAGTTCAAAATTGGGGTATTATTCTAATTTTTTTTCCTGAAACAGTCCACATATTGGTTGCTGGATTAGTCTCTTATTAATCATCTTTTAGCTATTTATAAATCTTATAATCTGCTAGAAATAAATCTTAAATCTTTCAGGTAATCAAGCTGGAAAAAAAAAACCCACCTCTGATTTAAAGAATTCTATTTATATGCATGTATGGATGTGAAATGTGAATGTATGTATATATGTATATAATGAGTCATTTTCCAACTGATAAATGGTCAGATCTATAGTCATGAAAAAATGCTCTAAATCATTATTGATGACAGAAATGAGAATTAATACAACTTTGAGATAGCATCACAGATCTATCAGACTGATTAAAATGATAGATTTCCTTCAATTGGGGAACTGCTAAACAAGTAGTAACATATGTTTGTGATGGAATAGCATTGCACTATAAGAAATTATTGATTTTGCTGGTAGATTTTAGAAAAACAGGGAAAGACTTGGACTTGTGAAGGAAGATGTTATCCATCTCCAGAAAAAGAGCTCATAATTAGAGTATGTACAATATGGTTTTACATATGTACACACACATGCATATATGAATATATATATACATATATGTGCATGTGTATTCGCATTTAATTGTAGCCTTTCTTAAGGTGAGATTGATGCACAGCACAGAGAAAAATATTCAATTTTTGCCTATTCACTTAAGACTTAGAATTTGAAAAAAAAAATCACTTAATTTAATGCCTTTTAATTTCATCACACACCAAAAACAAGTACTACTTATATCTTTATAACTCTTGAAATATCAATTCATCTGCTTTCAACAGTCTATTTTATGCAAATGAGAAGTGAGTAAAGCAATTTTAAAACTATTTATATTTGCATCCAGAATACACTAGATTTGTAGACCAATTGATCTTCCAAATGATGCTCTGACTAGGTAAATAAATATTTTACTTTTCCTGAGCACATAATAGCTAAGAGTGCCTGTGGGTAAAGTAACCAATGGAAACCAATCTTCAATTATAAAATATTACATCTAATTCGCCTGGGGAGTGACTTGCATGAAGCAGATACAACTAATTTTTAAAAACACAGATTCCTTTCCATTTTACCTCCCTCACTCAAATTAAAGTCAACCTCAAGTCATGTCATCATTTCCCTGATGTCATGGTCCTCTGAAAATGAGGACAAACACAACAACAATAGGTAGTAATACAGACAGAAATAAGCAAGAAAGGAAGGATGAAAGGACAAGAGGTGAGACAGAGATGGATCTTTGATGGAGGAGGAAATATAGTACCACTTTTTATTCCTGTCAAATGCCTTTCTCCAACATTAACAAGCTGACTGACCATGGGTAAGACTCTCTGTGCTTTCCTTATCTGTAAAATGGGATTTAATTCTGTATTATGTATCATATTATATATCACACTATGTTGTTGGGAGGCTCAAGGGAGCAAATATAAAGAGCTTTATATTCTGTGAAGAATTATATTCTCCGAAGAATTACATCAATATCAGTTGTTACTAAGCTCCTGTGAGTTCTCTATAGAAAATCTACCCAACAGCTTTTAACACTTCTTGAGTACCAAAGTAGCACTCACACTGTCCATGTACCCTTGCTCTTATTATACAACCAGACCACATATTTTTCCAATCAGTTCCTGGATGAAAATCTTAAGATTTTTGGATAAGATTCTTTTAGCCTATTTGCAACTCCCCAGTGTCTCAGGGTCCCTCAGAATCTATCATATCCCAGGACTGCTACAGCAGTAGAGGCTGAAATAAATGCAAGCTATTATTAGACTACCTTAACTGATCACGATGGTTGAAGCAACTAAAATATTTTGAAACTGACCACCATTTGCAACTCTGCTGATGGCTCTTATTAAACCTTTAGGGAGAAAACTACAGCTCAGCATATCATAGCACCCCCATCCCCACCGCCACCCAGCATTATCACCTATAAAGCACAACCTAAGGAAATCAAACTATGGCACACCTATCTGTTACTGGAGTTCTCAAAGTACTGGTCATACAGTAAATACTTTAATTGGTAGAGAAGTATAAAAAATAACCATGATGAAAAGGTTCTCTGTCAATATAAATCCATTCAACTAACTAGAATGCTCCTCCTCTTCCCATTACTTGAAGCTTTTCTTGGTAATCCTTAGTGTAACAAGTTAACAGTTCATAGTGATAAAAAACACTACTAAATATTGGAGAATTTGGAAAACTAAGAGGTACCCCCGATCAACATGTCAAAGTCATCTGTTATGTAGATTTCTAATTGTTTCCTAAATATAAAGAGGTTTTAAATACTAGTTAATATTCTGAGACTGGAATGAAGGGTAGACAAATTCATTTATCTATTAATTCAATAATTATTAAGCAGCAATGATGGCAAGGCACTTAAGTTAGGTGGTATGAGAGATACAGAGCACAATCCCTGATTCTAAGAAGCTTATAGTAAGTAGAGTTAGACTAAAGCAAAATTATTACACAAGCCAGGAAACACAGGGGACAGCTTTCATGTGTCTGGACTTGTGCCTTGAAGAATGCTTATAGAGTAGATGGGAAAGAGGAATTTCAGGTCTAGGGTACACTGTGGGTAAAAACAAGAAAGAGAAGGATGAAAAGGCAGGAAGGTCTTCAATGTCTAAGTATAGTTAGGGTAATATTATTTGCTAAACAAAAAATTTTGATTTAAAGTTCACAAAATATATATATAAGCAAAATTTTATTAAAATCATGGTTCTTTCCCCCTGAAACAGAACTGTTCTGGAAATCCTTTCCAGACTTTTCCAATTATACTATACTACCCTGGTTCTGTAGTCTCATCCCAGAAATGTGATCATACTATGCACACCAGTCATAGATAGGTGTGTGCGTGTGCGCGTGTGTCTGTCTCTCTCTCTCTGTGGTCTCCCTACAGATTTCATTCAACCTCACTTTTCAAATTCACATCTCTGACCTTTTTCTCGAGTTCCAGTCCAGCATTTCCCCAAATGCTGAACAATCTGGATGCTCCATTATCACTTAACCTTTTTGGGCCTTAGTTCCTTAATGTGAACAATGAGAGTTTGTATAAGATTTCAACAATTTTACAGGCTCATAGATGTGGAGATTGCACAGGCCCTCTAGTCCAATTCCCTCCATTTCTAGAAGAGGAAGCTAGGGCTGAGGAAGGCCAAGTGTCTTGCCTGAGGTCACACAGTTTAGAAATGTCAGAGATGGGTTTTGAAAATAGCAATTAATATTTACATAGTACTTATCATGTGCCATGCACTTTATAAATACCTCATTTGATTCTCACAACCTTGGGAGGCTGGTGCCATTATTATTCCCACTTTATAGATGAAGAAACCAAAGCAAATGGAGGGTAAGTGCCTTGTCCAGGGTCACACAGTAAATGTCTGAACCTTGATTTGAACTCAAGTCTTCCTGGCCATGTCCCCTAATCCTAGAACTCAATGTTTTTTTCATTGTGACACAGTCTTCAAATTCTATGACCAAAACTAAGCTTATCATTTCTCTCCTCCCATTAACATCCTCCCTTCACAATTTTCCTCTCTATGACGCAATTCATCACATATTTACTATCTCTCAACTTTGTACAAGGCCCTAGAAATAGAAACACTAAACAAAAATACAAACATCTTTGATTCTTCTCCCAATGAATTAAACATGTAAGGTCCACAGTGCACCAGGCACTGGAGTGAAACACAAAGTTTCTTTACAACACTATCAATTTTGGACATAGCACAAAGCTGGAAAGACAGCTAATACACTGGGTGAGTCAGGATTCAAAAAAGTCTTGGCAAGCTAAACACCATGCTGAATCTAGGGGAAAAAATCAATACCAAAAGTCCAAGACAGGGAGGCTCATCCAGCCAACCACACATCTGAAAAGGGTATGAGAGGTAAATTATGACTATTCTGTGAGAAATAATGAATATAAAAAAGGAAAAACATATAAAATGATATAAAGTAACATAAGCAGAACCAAGAAAACTCTAAATAACATTGTACCTCTGTTCATTTCTCTACATAAGTAGGGGAAAGTGAGTATGAAACAATGCAAACTGTCAGACTTTTGGGATATGTTGTTGGCTTTTCCCCCACCTTTTTATTCTTTGATATAAGGGAAGGGGAAGAAGGAGGAATACACTGGGAAATATAAGTAATAAAAAATGAAAGCTATCAATAAAAAATTTATTTTAAATAAAAATAAACCAAAAAGTAGTTTATCAAGAAAAAAAGATAGAGGAATTTTAGTGAACTGTAAACTCATCAAGCTGTGATACAGCAGCCAAGAAAACTAATGCAATGCACTGAGAAGCACTGTGTCCAAGAATATGGAATTGAGAGTCCTAATGTATCCCTTACTTGGTCAGACCATAGCTGGAGCATGTTCAGTTCAGGGTGCATTTTAGTAAAGAAACAGACAAGCTAGAGAACATCTAGAATGGTAAAAAGTATAGTAAGGAGTCTTGAATTTAACCTGTAAATGAAGGAACTGGGGATATTTAGTTGGGAGGAGAGAAAACTAAAAGTGGACCTGATAGATGATTCGAAAGTACCTACAAGTTAATGCTCTGGAAGAGGGATTAGATTTATTCTGCTAGGCTCCAGGGGGCAGAGCTAGGTGGCATAGGTGGAAGTTGCAAAGCTAGAGATAAAAGAAAAATTTCTTAAATCTAATAGTAGAATGGCTTGCCTCAGGCATTCTCCTCACTTGAAAGGTTTGCCAGGGGTGGGTAACCTTAAGCCTTAAGCTCACATGTGGCCTTTTAGGTCCTTGGATCCAGCCTTTTTTCTCCAATTGTGTGTGTGTGGGGGGGGACTTATTAAAGTTGAACTGTTTACATTCCTACATATTTGTAAACTTAGGAGACGTTTTACAGTATTAGGGTAAGCAAAGTATATGAAAAACAGAGACCCAAGGTCATGTATAATCTTCTTTTTCTGTTTGACTACTTATGTGGAAATACTCTTTTTTTCTGATTAAGTTCTGAGCTTTTAAAAGAAAAAAAGAGAAAGAAAAAGTTCAGGAGGGTCAAATGAGTGCCTACACTAAGCTAGGAGAAGTGGGAAGAGCAAGGAATACAGATATGAGAGGTACAGGATATGGTAAGTGACTGGATAACAAGTGAGTTACACAAAAATAACATGTATATATACCTAAAGTAATGTACTAACATCACCTCATTTGCTGCTAGTGATCTTGTGAAGTACTATTAAACTAAAGTTTATGAGGGTACATTGTGAAGATAAGTGACTTTCCCACCCTCACACAACAACAACTTTATGGCCCATAAAAGAATGATGAATATGAAGAAATCAGAAGCATCTTTTATAAACTGAAGCAAAGTAATTATAACTAGGAAAAAATGATATACTCAACTACATATGGAAAGAACAGCAAAAAACATAATGACCAAGACTGGCCCTAAAAAACAAACAAAAATGGTAAGAAAAAAGGTCCCTCCCTTCCTTCTTTGTCTTCAGAGGGGTGACACTATGGCAGTAAAACATTGTATAAGTTTGGCTGATATACTGGCTAGCTTTGCTCAGTAGCTTCTCTAGTATTTCTTTTTCACTCTTTGTTAAATGGGATGGCTCTAAGGAGAGAAGGAATGAATAGATTCTTATTATAGGTGATGTGAAGAAAACATGGCAGAAAAGTTGGGAAAGGAGAGTTTGAGGTGAAAGATGGATTATCTTTTGGACACAATGAATTTGAAAAGGCAGTTGGTAAGGGGAGTCTTGAGCTGGATGTATAAATCTGGAAATTATCTGCATTTAAATAATAATTTGGGGGTGTGCATAAAACCACCAAGCAAGATAGTATAGAAAGAGAAAAGAAGAGTGCCTAGTATAGAGTCTTATGGTAGACCCACAGAGAGTGGGTATGACCTAGATGAATATTTAGCGAAAGAGATTGAGAAGGAATGGTCAGACTGGAGAAATAGGATAGAGCAGAAATAGGAGAAAGTAGTGCTCCCAAAACTCAGAGAGAAGAGAGTAACCAGATGAGGGTGATCAACAGTATCAAAAAGTAGAGAGAAGTCACTTAGGATGAGAATTGAGAAAAGTCCATTGATTTGGTATAAAAATTTTGGAAAAAGCAGTTTAAACTGGATGATAAATCAGAAGTCACATTACAGAGTTTATGGAAGACAGTATAAAATAAAAAGCACCAATGCCAACTGAATTCTCAATCAGTTTAGTGGAGAACGTAAGAAAATAAGATGATAGCTGGTGGGGATGGTTGGATCAAGAGTTTTTTTTTTTTAAGGATGGGGAAGACATTGTCATGTTTGTAGGTAGCAGAGAAAGAGTCAATAATACACAGGGAGTGTGGAGGATGGTACAGACTTGAATTGATCCACCAAAGCATCAACACAGGAAAAAAATACAATCAAGCCTGCAGAAGAAATGGGATATCTTGTCACAGTGAGAACGAAGAACAGGGTCAGAGAACATAGTGCACAGGCAAAAATGAAATGATAAAAGAATCTCGGAATTCATGAACATGGAAGAACACTTGTGGCAAGTTCTAGGGCACAACTATCTTTGTGTGCTGATAAGGTGTAATGGAGGAGTAGGTCATGGCAATTAAAATAGCTTAGGGAACTGCAAAGGTAAGACACTTGAGGAAATATAAATGTCTAAGTCCCGTATAAATAAGTACGAGGGCAAGAGCTGGGACAGAAAGGTAACATAACTTACCTCATTGAAGAAGGAAGGAGAATGTTCTAGGGGTTGACAGATAAGGCTACAGGGTTTGGATGGGAGACAAATAAGAATAGCATGAACCTCAAAGGAGAGGTTGCTAAGTAATGGTGGTAGAGAAAGTCTGGACTGGCAATGGACAGCAAAGAGCACTTTGACTTTCCCACCTTGAGCAGAGGTGCGGGAGGTGTGTGTGAGGGCTAAGAATGAAAGTGCAATCAGTGCTAGCCAAGGATGGAGCATAATCATGAGGGAGCTGGATTCCCAGCAAATGCCAACATATGGGTTTATTACGAAAGCAAGCTTTTAATTATGGAGTAGGCTTCCAGAGAGTTAAGAATTAACATCAAGATTTCAAAAAAGAAAGACACAGGTGAAAGGTGATGCTAGTGTTAAAAACAGAGATAAAGTCTGGACTTGCGATTTTATTCACATAGGGAATTCCCGGATGAAGAAACTCCTACAAGTGCACAGAACAACCTTTCTACAATTCAGTCTGAATTGCCTTAGGGCAGTGAGAAGTTAAGTGATTTGCCCAGGGCCCTACAGCCAAGCTTGAACTGGAACCTTCCAGGCTTGGAGGCCAACTGTCTACCCACATCACAGCGCCTCACGTGTGTATGTACACTCATATATATGTATACAAAGTATCTGAAACTAGATACTCTTTATCCCTCATCACTTACTACATAATTCGGAGCTGGAAAGGGCCTCAGAGGTCAACTCATCCATTTTTCTCATTTGTGAAATATGAAAACTGAGGCCCAACTACACAAATACCAAGTAGAGGAGCTTATTTTGGAAACTGGATCTTCTGACTACAAATCTAGCACTATTTCAACCACACTAAGTTTCTGGAGGCAGGACATAAAACAAACAATTAACTGCAGTGTGTTTTTATAAAGGAAATTTCTTTTTTTTATCAAATGGCAGCTTGTCTGGGGGTCTAGCTCCCCATGGCCTCCAGTCAACAAACACCCCACGCATTGTTTTAATTCTGAATTTTAGTACTACACTATTAAAACACATATTATCATCTAATGGAAAATTTTCCAAAAAACATAAAAATTTTTATTTAAAGTAATTCTCCAGTGAATATTTTTCAAGCAAATATCCTTAATTTCATAATTTAAAAATTCTGTGTGTGTTTTAAGTAGGGCATACTAAAAAAAATACTCAGAATACTTAGAAAGATCAATTTAGGCCATATATTATTCACAAATGGCATAACAACAGATAAAATGTGACTTTAAAACAGTATTCAAAAGAAGATCAAGGAACAAAACAGCTGTTTGTTGGTGCTAATCATCCCCAAACCTGTCTGCAAGTTCTACTTTTATTTTTTTAAGAGTTTTGTTTCACTGGAAATGGATAGGTAGCACAAAAATAAATAATGAAATTAGCAATCTGTAGTATTTTTTTTTTAACAAGGTCATGCTAAAAGCTGGAAGAAAGTAAAATAAGAGAGAAAAAAGACCAAAAAAAAGTATTCAGATTAATGACAAAAGCATAATGATCTATGTACCTAAGTTTCAACTCTGATTACAAAAACACAATAAATTACAAATATGGTCCCCCAAAAGCTCAGGTGAAGATCAGTATTTCCTGTGTAAAAGGGGACATTTTAAATAATTCAACTGAAGTCCCAGGCTCATTTTCGTATTCAAAATGGAGATACACTTTGTAAGTTAAGTAACATTCAGAAACAGGTTTTATCTGAAACAGGGTCATGCATATACAGCTGACTACTTAGGCACTGGTTGCTTCATTACTGAAAGGGATCAGAGACTATTTTAGAACATCTGTCAGTAGTCCCTAAAAGGCACAGCAGATTGCCCAGTTATATTCAACCCTTAAATTACCAGTAATGAAGTTGTTTGCCTCCATTTTACATATATTCACATCTTTCTTGGTAATGTGTGTGCTTGGTTAAAACAAGCCTTTGGATAAATCTGGAGGGAAAACTGCTAAGTGTCACATTTAAAATACAATGCCACTAAAATCTGCAGTCAACATTAATAACAAGTACCAGTCCTTCATTATAAGCCCATTGGGTATAAAGCACAGTGGGGTAGGCAGGCACAAAAATAGACCACTGTCTCATCCCTCAGGAAGCTTACAACCTAGGAGGGGAGATAATACACAAACACAAATTATTGTTAAAATACCAAGCAAAAATGTAATAGCAGCCTGACAAATTAAAAAAAAATACTTAATACTGAACAAATATCCAGGCTCTAATTCTGGGTACCAAGCAAAGTAAGTACAAGATAGCTCAAACCGAAGTTCTTACCACTGCAGACCACTTAAACAGCCATTATCTAAGGGTCAATTAATTACGCATATAGAAGACCTAATAATCTTTGGCATCCTAATTAAATCTTGGCTTTTCTACCTAAATAATTATGTGCTACACACAAGTGAATTAGAAAACTGGAATTGAGAATTTCAAAAGCATTCACAGAGGATATGAGCTACTCATACATACATATATACACAATCTCTAAAGCAATAAATAATAGGCATTTAAAATAAAATTTTGGTATTTGGGATTTTGGTTTTCTTTCCTTTTTTGCACCTTAACGGAAACTCCACTACCATAAGTGTGTTACTTGACACCACCATTTAGATACTGCGAGCTGGTGATAGGGAAAAAAGTCAAATGAGTGCACAAAAGTCCCCGCCTGCTGAACCAGCCCCATGCCCATCCTCACCCATCCCAAACCCTAGAGATCCCCGAAGTTTACCCAAACTTCCAGGAGCACTGCACCGAGGAGCCTAGTTTTCGTCCAGACACTCCTGGGAAAGCCAGCCAGGGTCAGATCCAGCAACACCAGAAGAAAAAGAGGACACCCCCCCCCCCCAACTCCACCCACCAAGGCGGCGGGGAGTCCGGCCTGGCCACAGGGACCGCCACGGGAACCTCCCAGCCGTCGAAAGCCCCGCCAGAGAGCGCCTTGGAGAGGCCGGTGGCCCTCCTCTGCCCCCGCCCTGCGACAGCCCCGAGGGAAGGGGTCGCCGGCGGGGGCAGGGTGAGGCGGGGGATGGTTTCCGTTCGCTCCCCGCCCAAATCCTAGGCCGGGAAGGGAAGACGAGCACTCCCTCCCGGCCTTCCTCGCCTCCCCGCCCGGGCCCATAATCGAACTTCCATCCCGCACCCAGACCCATAACTCACTTGTCAGTTCTGCAGCGGCCCAGCTCTGTCCCCACTCACCGCCACAGCCCCTGCTCCCAGGGCCGTCCCCCCCCCCGCGGGCCCCAGCCGCCCGCCGCCGTCTCTTCCGGGGCAACGAAAGTAACCACTTCCGGCAGGTCAGCGCAGTGTCTCCAAAGAGAGGGTATGCAAACCAGCGCCGACCCGCCTAGCCTCTCGACGCCTTCTACCAATTGGAAATGCGCCGCGTACGCTTACCAATCATTATGCCCTGCGGCCGAGGCTAAAGCCCGCCCCCCTCCCAGTTTTCCCTCTCTTCAATTTCCACACAAACACTCTCTATGCTCGGAGGAGGGGGAGGAGGGGCACGGACCGGACTGGTGCCCAATCGCAGTCCAACTCATGCGTTCCTACAATTCCCAGCATGCAACAGGACGACCCAATTTTTCAGACCTAGTTGGGGTGGGAAAGACTGAAAACAGGATGGCAGGGTCGAGGGCCGCATTGCATGCTGGAAGTTGTAGTTTCTTTTTAATGAGTCGGGCACTGGGGCAGCTGGAGTCACGTACTTTCAAAGAGGAGAGATTGCAAAGCGTGGGGCGCGGTTTTGGTGCTAATGAAAATACAGTGCTCTCAAACTAGCAGCTTCTGTCTTTTGGGGAATGTTACAGCGTACTCTGGAAGAGTTGCTGTTTATCTTCCTTCGATTCTTTTTCCCTATATTGGTAGTGCATTTACTGATTATGATAAAACTACTTAGAACAGACTAACATATTTAGTTTGCTTTTCCTACACGGTGTTTTGCACTGCTTAGCTGTACCTGCCGGTTCTTTTAAATTGCTTCCTCCCCCAACCTCCATTTTTTAAAAATGATTAAGTGATTTAAAAATTTTTTTTTCCACTTTAAGTTATTTTTCGGTTTTCAGTTTTCTACAGTCACTTCCATATATCTTAGATTTTTTTCCCCCACCCTCCCTATTCCCCGCCTCCATTCCCTCTCAGAGGCGGAATGCAATCTTATATGAGTTCTACAGATACATTCTGATTAAATACATTTTCACCTTAGTCATGTTGCATAGAAGAATTAAAATGAAAGGGAGAAACCATAAAACAAAACAAAACACAAGAGAAAATGGTCTGCTTCATTCTGGGATCCAATTCCATAGTTCTTTCTGGGCATGTGGAAGGCATTTTGCCTCAAGAGTTCATTGAGAATTTTTTAGGTCCTTGAATTGCTGTGAAGGACTAAATCTACCAGAAAAATTCCTCAAACACTGCGGTTGTTACTGTATATAAAGTTCTGGTTCTGCTCCTTTCACTCAGCATCAGTTCATATTATAAATCTTCCCAGGCCTCTCTGAAGTCTTCCTGTTCATCATTTCTTATGACACAATAGTATTCATATATATACACTGCAATTTGTGTGTTTTGGCCACCACTAAGAGAGCCACTATAAATATTTTTGTGCATGTTTGGGATACAGTCCTAGAAGCAATATTGCTGGGTCAAAGGGTATGCATATTTTTGTAGCCCTTTGGGCACAGTTCCAAATTGCTCTCCAGAATGTCAAGACTCATTTTTAAGGGCCTGTGGATGTTTGTGCCCCAGAGGTTCTCAATCAAAATGCCTCCGGAATGGGCATTTATCCCCGTGAAAATATTTATGTAATTGGGAAGAATGAAATAAAATTTTTTTTCCGAACTGCAAGCAGTCGTTGTGTCCATTTCAATTTTATACAAAGTTTTCTTGAAATTGATTGAGGTTCAGCTTATCAAACCGCTGGCTTCAAACACTTATTGTAAAATAAGTCTTTTAACTGTAACAACCTGACTGTTTACTATACCATTAGGAACAGATGACTGGGGGATGGGCACAAATAGTGAGACTATTTTCAATCTGGCCATCCCCACCCCCATTATCAAGGTCTATTTTTTTCTCTGAACTTCCTTCTCCTTTCCTCCCTCATTTCCACCAACTCTTAAATTCACTTCCAAGCAGAGTTATGGATGGAAATAAGTGAAACCTTAAAAAGGATAAATACAACAGAATTGATCTAGGACACCTCACCAGCTTGAGATTTAGTGAAAATGTGGCATTGGCAGCATGTATTTTTTGCAAAAACACATTAAAATACCTATTTTGCTACTCAGAATATTGTGATTATGTTATGGGAGTGGGGGCGGGGGAGGCGCGGAGATTGTTATCTATCTTGGAATAGAAGTTCTTTGGTGATAGGGGCAGAGAAAACATTTTTTCTACTATTATTCTCCGTATGGTATGTTTCCCTGCTGCAGCTATAAATGCCTAGTGCCTAGTTCATGCTCAACAAATGTATGATAGAAGAATACCTAATAATAGTAACATTTAACCATTTACAGCAAGCAATGCTTTATAGACACGTAGTCAACCAAATTAATATAAGTAATGTATTAGAAGGAAATGAGACTGGATCTGTGATTTCACTGATTTAGCTAACTTCCATATAAGGAAACTCCTTCTACCAAAAGATGTAGCACCTTCTCTGCAGTTTATAGTCTTAAGAGAGTTGCTGAGAGCCCTGAGAAATTAAAGGACTTCCCCAGAGCCACATTATCAGTACTGTTAAAGGCAAGACTTGAAACTAGGTCTTCCAGGCCTCCTCCTAGATCTTTCACTATGTAACGCTGCTTTTAGAAGTAAAACACTATTAAACACAAAACGACAAAATTTTGAATTATGTTAATGAAATAATGAAGGATTTTTAAATGTTATATATTTTATCAAAAATAATTTAAACAGAATAGAGTTTAAAAAAGAATTAGAAGAATTTAGGAACATGAGATGACACAAAGAATTTTCATCTACTTTGCTACAGAATCTCAATCAGACATGAGAACTTACTAGAGGGCACCGAAATGTAAAGACTGTACCATTTTTAAATAAGATTTTAAAAGTTCATACACTTTTGATTAACATTTATATTTTGACAGTATTTTCATTAGATTGTGAGTTCTATGAGGGCAGAGAATGTTTTCCTATTTCTTTGTATCTCCGAGCTCTTAGTATAGTATTTGGCACTTAGGAAACGTTTAATAAATGCTCGTTGACCTTTGCAGTCCTTTCAGAGGATATAAATTAGGTACCAAAAATAATTATACTAGGAAGCTACCAGATGGTAGCAGGCAAAATATTTAAAGGTCCTACTCTGTATTTCTTAAGGCAGGAGCCTCATGGTATTCCAGGGCATTTCCCCATAGAGTAGTTGGGATTTCTGGGACCAGAACAGAGATTTTTTTTCCCCACTGTGGTTGATTTGAGAGTACTTTTACTTATTGTGGGTGCCAAAACTGAAAGTTTTAGCTTTCCTCTGATATTTTAGGCATACACTAAAAAGCAAATAGTGTAGTTGAATGAAAGGGATTGTCATTTCAAATTACAATTTCCTTGAGGACTCTTTTAATGTAAATAAACGTGACCCCTAAACTACTTGTACTAGATGAATTAAATGGTGAAAGTCAGTTTAATCTTGGCTTCTTCAGCAACAAACCAATAATCATAGTAATAATCATCATTTATTCCTTGAGATTCAAGGTTAGCAATGTATGTAAAATTGTAAAATATGTAATAATATCTACTGAACTACTGCTTCCATTGGAAGTATCCTCCACTCCTCCAGAATCTCCTTCTGATTTGCTGGTTCTTCCTGAAACCTCCAACGTAAGGACACCGCCTGACAACCTTCCCTCTTTTCCACCTGCAGGACTTCCCTTACTATACCCCTGTGCAGGGTACCTGCACCACAACCTTTGTTTCTGCCCTCTTTTGTGTTGTCTTCCCACCTTAGAATGTAAGCTCGTTAAGGGTAGGGGACTAGCTTCTTTTGCTTTTATTTGTATTCACAAAGCTTAGCACAGTGTAGAGCGAGTAGCGAGCACTTAATGAACGTTTATTGACTGATGGACTGACTTATATGAGTTTGCACCATTCTTGGAATAAGAATAACCATGGGGATAGAGAGAGAGAGAGAGAGAGAGAGAGAGAGAGAGAGAGAGAGAGAGAGAGAGAGAGAGAGAGAGAGAGAGAGAGAGAGAGAAAGGCGGGCGTGGGGGTGGGGGAGACGGGACGGGGGACACAGAAACAGAGAGACAGACAGAAAGATGAGGAGGAGGTTTTATTGCCTGAACCAAGCCCCTTTGACTGAAGATGTATTGGGAACTGCCGGTGGGTCAATATGGCTAGAAAGGAGAGTATGTGAAGAATAATGTGTAGTCTAAAGTAGTAAGTGACCTGCAAGGACTTGGCTGGAGCTGGACTGAGGACTTTTAAACGTCAGAAGAGGTGCAAAACCACCCGCTAAAAACAACCCAAGGAAAGAGCGGGAGGGAAAAGCTGACTAGGAATTACAGACATTCCCAAGCTAAGAGTACAAGGCAGGACTATCTTTTGAAGAGCCAACCTAGAACAGGTAGTTTTTCCTACTGAACCAGGGGACGCACTAACCCAAGATTTACACTTAAGTCTCGGTTGAGCTCACGCTTCTGTTGGATGAGCTCAGTCCTGCAGGGGCCACGCGCGGGAGCCTCTGCCTTACTGGACCGGACCCCTTGTCTCAGAACTGTGGGGATTAGGGAAGAGGAACTGTGGGGAAGTTGTTACATAAACAAGTAAGCGGTTTCCACACACAGATTAGCTTGGGGACGATGCTGAAATACTGGGGCTTTTCCAAGGTTATCGAGTGCGAGCGACCCCACTACTTCCTCGTGCACGCTCTGATTTTGCGAGAAGCATTTTTGCCCCCTGACGTCACGCCTAGATTTGCTTCTTGGCCGTTTCCAGCCATCGCTCAGTTCTGGCCTCTGGGCCCAGGCGGTATTGCTTCCGTACACCCATCCACAGGACACCTTTCCAGGCCTCAAGGACCGGGGCTTAGTTTTCCTGTTCCTGGCGTGCGGGCTCCGCTTCTTCCAGGCCTCCTTTTCTCCGGCGCCAGGCGTTTCGCCCAGGCACAGCGCTGCCAGCGGCGGCTCCCCGACGCTCTTTCTGCGGCACTTGCGCCGCGGCTTCGCCGGCCCGGCGGCAGCGCTCCTCCAGCCTCGGGAACTTCCGTTTCGGGCGCGGTTTCCGAGGGGACGGGAAAGCCGCAGAGCCACCGGCCGGCCCAATCGCTCGGCTGAAGCGTCAGGGGGCGGAGGGGGGCGGGGTGTCTGCGCCGGGGAGACCGGGCCGCGGCGGGCCGTCGATCGGAAGGGGCCCGCGGTCACTGGGAGCGGGAGAGATGTTGCTCCTGGCCCTCGGCGGCCCGTTGCGGCTCGGCGGCGGGACGAGAATCAGACCGTGGGCGGCGGCGGCGCTGCGGGGTCGCTCGGCCCCCCGAGATCCCCGGGAGGCTTCCGGCCCGCACCCCACGCGCGCGGGCAGCGATCGGAGCGCACGCGCAGCGCCACCGGGCCCGGCGCGAGGCCTCGCCCTCCGGGCCCCCTGCCGAGAACAGGTGCCGCCCCCGCCTCCCGGCCCGGCTGGGGGGGCGGAGGGTCCGGGAGTGACCGGGGCCCTGGGTTGTTCCCATTATCCGCTAGATCCACTCCAAATGAAGGCCGTGGGGGCCTCCAACGGGAGAGTCAGGTTTAGAGGCACGGAAGGCCTCGTGGGGCACCGGGTCAGCCTGGCACGTGTCGGTAAAATCCTCGGGATCCGATTAGAGGCCGACCCTGGACGGCACTGTTTACTCATTTCCCGTCTACCAGCGCGACCCACGTGTGACATAGAAGTTGTTTTCACGGTGGCTCAAGGATCTTTTCGGATCGGTAGAAATCTGTCCCGAAGCCCCCTTCCTTCCCTACACCGTGCCCCTCCCCCTTCCTCCTGCCTTGGCCCAGGGTCCGGAGAGAGCAGGACTCCCCTAGCTGGGTTTCGGAGTGGGGGTCTGTTTTCTAACTAATGATTTCCATTTCCAGGAATTCCCTTGTGTGAAAGTTCATCTGTACGGATGTACTTTTCTACCTCCCCAAGGGGCTGCAGTCGGACTTGGGATAGTGCATGAAAGGAATGACCTTAATGGGACTGGGAAGTAAAGAAGCTTGTTAGTAAACAGGGAAACAGGGCAAGATTTTGATTTTGTAGAAATTTTAAAATTAATTCTACCCTCTGAGGAGACAGGCTTTCCTGATTATATTGGTTTTTCTTAGCAAGAAAGGTCATTGCTGTCATGTGCTACAGCCTCCAATTTTCCTGAAATTTAAGACGGCATCAAGTAAAAGAGATGATAAAATGATTATAAAACAGAGGATCCGTCTGTTGCATTTACAAAGCCTTTAGGAAAGTTGTTGCCCTCCTATTCAATACCAGTAACAACATACTTATTTTTAGTTTGACATATTTCTAGTTTTGCTTTTTCCACTTAAAAATGAGGTAGATACAACTATTTATAATTAGAATTTAAAGGGTGATCATTTCATGTCCCTTTTGATTTTCTGATCATAGCCTGGGTTTTGTAGGTTCTTGGATTACCCCGTTTTTGTAGGTGCTGAATTTTCCTCTTTCTTTTTTGAAAATTCACCTCAAATTCTATTTCTTACAGAAATTTCTTGTGATTAAGCAAGTTTTTTGGGAGCATTTTGAAAAACATTCAACATAATAAAAAGTTCTTCCAGAATGGCTAGATTTGTACACTATACACTAAACAGTTTTTTTTTTCAATTATGTAACATCACAATGTGTTCTTATTCATTAGACAGCTTTTTCTTCTGGTGAATGTGTTCGATGCATTCATACTCATGCCTATCCAGAGCAATCAGAAGATGGAAGACTGATTTATACAGGGAATATGGCAAGAGCAGTATTTGGTATGTGATTAGAATTGAGATGTTGATTATTTGTAACTTAAATACTTCTTCATTCCATTGCTTAAAGAGGATTGTTGATAGGAATGAAATAATGTGGTGGTTCAAATATATATTTTTTAAGATTTATAAAGTTTTGGTTTGGTTTTTTTTAAAAAATCAGATAATAACCATCTTTTTTGTGTGATAAGCACTATGTTAGATTTAGAGCACCTAAAACCAAAAATGAGAACAATCCCAAATCTGAAAGAATTTGCATTCTGTCAAGGGAAACCGGCACATAAGTAAATATATATGTATATATAAAGTAATTTGAAGATGTGACACTAATAGCTGTAGGGATCAGGAGAAGTCTTAGGTGGAGGAAAGGAAGGGGTCAAGTAAAAGTAAGGGAATAAAGTACCTGCCCTTCACTTTACAGATGTTTTTTCATTTAATCCTCACAAGAACTCCTTGAGGTAGGTGCTTGTATGATCCCTATTTTACATCTTAAAATATTTTACATATTTATGAGGAAACTGAGGCAGACAGGTTATGTGATTTGCCCAGGATAACACAGCTAGTAAGTACCTGAGGCTGAATTTAAATTCAGGTCTTCCTGATTCCAGATCTGGTGCTCTGTCCATTGCACTGTCTGGTTTCCTCAATGTGTAGCGTGACACTTGAACTGAACTTTGAAAAGAGCTAGGGATTCTAAGAGTTAGAGATGAGGTACTGGAGCTTTTTGAGTCATGCCATGATATGATTAGCCAACAACAGTCAATCAACAGGCTTATTAAGCACTTACTATGTGCCTAACTCTGGGCTAAGTGTTGCTGAGACCTATGATTTAGTAATATCTCCTTGGCAGTTGCATGGAGGATGAATTAGAGAGGGGAGAAACTGGAGATAGACCAATTATTGATTAATGCAGTAGCTGGGGATAGATTTTAAGGGCTTCTTAGTAAACATCTATTAAACACCTATTATATGCCAGGCACCGTGCTAAGCTATGGGGATACAAAAAGGTCAAAGACAATCAGTGTCTGCCCTCAAGAAGCTAACAGTCTAATTGGGGAGACAGCAAAGTTACATTACAACATGAGTAAAAAATAAGGAAGGCACAAGAATTAAGAGGTTGAGATAGGCTTCATGGAGAAGATGGGACTTTAATTGAGACTTAAAGGAAGTCATTGTTAGGTAGAGATAAGGAAGGAGAGTATTCCAGGCATGAGGGATAGTTGGAAAATACCTCAAGCTGATAGCTGATTGTCTTGTTTGAGGAATAGTAAGGAGGTCAGTGTTATTGGGAAGAATACACAGTGAGGAATAAAGTGTGAGAGGATTGGAAAGACGGAAGGGGGGCAGGGAATGTTATAAAGGGTTTTAAATGTGAAAAAATTTTGAATTTGATCCTGGAATCAATAGAAAGTCACTTGTTTATTGAGTAGGGGGCTGATGTAGTTGGACTTTTACTTTAGAAAAATGACTTTAGTTGATGAGTGGATTGGAGTGGAGAGAAGCTTGAGGCAGGCTGATCCACCAGCAAGCTATTTCACATTCGTGGTGTGAGATAATGAGGGTCTGCGTCACAGTGATGGCAGTGTTAGGAGAGAGAAGAGGGTTTATTACAGAGATGTTACAAAGGTGAAATCTGACAGGTCTTGGCAACAGATTAGATATTGGAGGGTCAGAGACAAGAATTGAGAATGACCTCTAGGTTGGGAGCCTGAGGGATTGGGAGGATGTTGTTGCCCTCTACCGTAATAGGGAAGGTGAAGGTGAAATGGTAGGGTTAGGGGAAAAGATTACTAGCTCCATTTTGAAGATGTTGAGTTTAAACTATGTACTGGATTTTTAGGTTGAGATTGAAAATCATTGAGATAGATAATGAAATCCCTGGAAGCTTATGAGATCAACAAATGAAGTAGTGTAGAGGGAGAAGAGAAAAGAGCCCAGGACAGACAGAACCCAGTGGGATACTTAAGCTTACAGGGTATTATGTGGATGAGGATCCAGCGTAGGAGACTGAGAAGGAACAGTCAGGTAGGAAGAGACCAAGGAGAGAGTAGTGTTCTGCAAACCTGCAGAGAAGAGAATATCAAGGAGACTATGATGAATAGATCAGTAGTACCAAAGGTTGCAGAGCGGTCAAGGAGAGTGTAGATTGATAAAGATGCAATTGAATTTAGCAGTTAAGAATCATTGATAAACTTTGGAGAGAACAGATTGATGAGGTGGGCACCTGGATGGTAAGGGGTTAAGAAGGGAGTGAGAGGGAGAGGAGATAAAAGTGCAGGCACCTGATGTATATAGTCTTTTTAAGTAGTTTAACCACAAAGCTCAGGAGAGATCTAGGATGATTGAGGATGGGGAGACATGGTGATGTTTATAGGTAGTAGGAAAGAAGCCAATAGACAGGAAACAATTAAAAATAAGTGACAAGAGTGAGAAAAACAGAGTAATCTGTTGGAGGAAATGAATGGAATGGGGTTAATTGATCAGGTAGAAGGTAGCTTTGGTATGAAGTAAAGCTACCTCATCATGTGAGACACAGGAGTGAAGGAAGGTTGTGGCAGAAGGAGACCACCTTTGTGATAAGAGATGAGGAAGAAGGGAGAAGAGTGAGCTAATGGCAGATGGCCTCAATTTTTTTGGTAAAATATGATATAAAGATCTCATGTGAGAGAGTGAAGGGAGGAGGACTCAAGGGAAGTTGGAGGAGGGAAGAAAAGGCTTACAAGAACTGCAGTGGAGACTGGGGTAGTGATTTGATGAGGGAATTTTAGTATGATTGCAAATCCCTTGTTTGTGAAGTTTGGATTCAGTCAAAGTACATTGAAGACCTAGAGGGCCACATGTGGCCTTGAGGAGGCAGGTCCCTAACCGTGGTTCAGTACTGCTAGAGAATGGCCCTGTAGAGATCCTTTGTCTGTTGGACTGCTAAGAATACCATTGTTGTGGTATTTGGAATGGAAAAGTAGAAATAAAAAAATATGGGAGTAGCATCATGTAATGTTAATGAGATTTATATTAATGGAAGTTAAAGAAAGATCTTCCCTACATATTAATAGGCCTCACTTGGAGCCCATTGGGGGAGGAACTTGTTTAAAGGGAAAGTTTGCTTATGTTGTTGCGGTTTGCTTGCTTGAAGACTTTCAAACCTTTTGGTAATTAGTCACTGAAGCACAAGAGCTGTGAGGCCTTCTGGCTCTCCATATATTCTGCGGTTAGCATTTTGTTTTGGGGCTTATTCTTTGAAAGAAGGTTCTTGTGCCAAATGAGACTCTGGATAGCCATTAAGGAGCCCCCAGGCCTTGAAAACCTGGATGTTGGTGCTTCTTCCTTTCTCTAGTAACTATATATGTATGTAGTGGTCAGACAGTTGGATCTGTCTGTTGATCTGTGATGCATGTATTGCTTGTGGTCAGACAATTAGAAGCCCTGTCTGTTTGTCTTTATTTCTCTGCTTATATTTTTCTCTTGGTATATGTGATTAAAGAAGATTGTTGACTTCTCAAAAGTTGCTTTCCTTAGAAAAGCAGATCTAAGAACCTGTGCTAGCAGGCCATCCTGGATGTGTCAGGGTGCTTGCTGCTACACATCAATAGGACATATTGAACTTATTGAATATAAGAGGGAAGAGTCAAAGGTAGCACCAAGGTTGTGTACTTGGGAAACAGTTAATGTTGCTATAGGCAGAAATAGTGAATTCAGAAGGAAAAGCAGGGTTATGGCCAAAGATAAGGGAGCTTAGTTTTGGACATGTTGAATTTGAGGAACTGGTGGAGATGTGCCATAGGCAGTTGAAGATAAAGGTCTGGATCCCAGAAAAGAGCTCAGGGTTGGAGGTAAAGATGTGGGAGGCTTCTGTAGTACATGTGATCTTTGATGTCTTGAGAGAGAGTGGGCCAAGGACAGATCCAAGAAGCACAAATATGAATGGTTGGGAAGAAGGTAAAGAACTAGAGAAGGGTATAAAGAGGCAAGACGTGGGCTGGGGAGAATGTAGTATCTGAAGCCAAGGAAGAAGAATGTATTGTGAACTACAGGGAAACTGGAAAACAAGACCATTGACACCAGCAGTCGAGAAGTCTGTGATGAGGATAAAAATTGAGTTCCAGACAGATAGTTGTATTTTATATCTCAGTTCTAGAGATACAAAGAAGCCCAAGTAAGGAAGAGGTCTGGAAATCCTAACTGAAATTAAGTAAACCTTCTTAGAATGTTTATCTTTAAAGTAACTTGCATGCTAGCACTCTTTAATCCATTTGCGTCAGAACGTTGTCATAGAATGAACACACATTTGAAGCTGAATACAAAGACTGACCATAGCCACTGCCTGTTAAAATAATGAGTAGTTATAAAAATAAATGAGTACCTAAAATAATCCCTAGAGATTCAAGCACTTAAATAAACAGTTAATGGGTTTTGATCTAATAAAAGTTTTAAGATCCTAGCTCTACCGTTTTGTATATCAGAGATCTCCTACCTCCCCCACCCCAGCCCCCTAATTTTGAAGGAAGGAAGGAAGAAAAAAGCAGTTATTAAATACTATGCTTCAGGCACGTTTTAATTTGGTAGACTTGACTTCGGCCTCATCTGTTTTGCCACTGAGAACCTTCCTCAACGTTTGTGATGATTTGCCTATTTTTCTTTCTTTGCTCCATTTTGCTAAGATGAATGTACAAGTACATTAATATTGGTATGGATAGAATATTTTATTTAGTATTAAACTTATTGAAGTGTGAAATTGCAAGCCAGTATATAATCCAAAATATCCTGTAGTTTAAGCTATAGTTTAACTATATTAATTATCTCTTATTAAGTGTGGTTGTAGAATTGAGCATTCTGTCTCTGAAATCTCAGAATGATACTATGCTTTGCAATACACATAAAAAAAAACAACCCTCAGGAATAATTTAATATCTGATAATTCAAGGGGCAGTTACTTTGAGGTCTCAAAGTAGCATAAGATCTTTACTTTGTATACTCTGGATATATGAATGCTTTTTAATAAAATTCCATTCAATAAAATGTTAAAACCGGTTTTCATTTCTTAATTTCTTAATTTTTTATTATTAACTTAGATCTTGTAATAATTTGAAAACCTTACGCAATTTTTGTCATATCAGGAGAACAACTGAAAATGAGTGAGATAAAGTGATTACTTTGTAACTTAGAAAAACACTAACCAATTTTTGTTCTTTTTTAAAAATTCAGGTGTAAAATGTTTCTCTTATTCGACAAGCCTGCTCAGCCTTGCATTACTGCCATATATATTTGGACAAACTAATATTGAATTTGGAAGTCTGCCTCTGAAAATTGCATTTTATGGAGCTTTGGGAACTTTTACATTAATTACTCCAATGCTGCTTCACTTTATTACAAAGGGATATGTAGTTCGATTGTACCACGAAGCCAAGACAGACACATATACAGCCATTACTTATAATGTTGTTCTTTTAGAAAAGAGAACAGTGTTTCATCAGAATGATGTAAAGGTTCCAGATATCAAAAGTATATTTACCTCATTTTATGCAAAAACAAAATCAATGCTTGTTAATCCAATGCTTTTTCCACATCCTCAAGATTATAACCATCTTATGGGCTATGACAAGCCTTTTACTTTTGACACTGAAGAAACCAATGAAAATAAATAGCATGAAGAAGATAAATGTGACCCTCTTTGCTGTTGTGTAGCTATTCAACTGTATGCTTTTTGTATTGTAAAATAATAAATTATTCTTTTATTGTTAGTACCTGACTTTTAAAATAGTTGGTTGTTGTCCTTTGTACTAGAAGAGGGCCAAAATGACATTACTATGCTAGAATCAAGTTACAGTGTTGCCCACTGACTGATCAGACCAATACTTGCTTGGAATGCTCTACCACAGGTCAGGCACAGGTAGCCCATGTGAACATTTGGGGTGGATTCTCTAAATTTGTGCATCTTGTTTCTTTTTGAACTACTTCAATTTTGCTTTGCTCATAGAGCTCAATACCTACTCTGATACGGGCATGCCATGTTGAGTAATCTTGGGCTAGCGTCTCCCATGTCACACAATCAAATCCAAAGTTCTTAAGAGAGACCTTGAGAGTATCCTTTTATTACTTCTAACCACCATGTGAACTCTTTCCCTATATGATTTCTCCATAAAATAGTCTTTTTGGCAAGTGTATGTTTTGCATTTGAGCAATGTGGCCAGCCCATCAGAGTTACACTCTCTGAAATAAAGTTTGAATGCTTTGCAGTTTAGTTTAAGAAAGTCTCGAACCTCAGAATCTGGTGTTCTATCGTGTCAGGTGACCTTCAGAGTTTTCCTAAAACAATTCAAATGGAAGTGATTCCATTTTCTGGCATGGCGCTGGTATACTGTCCGGGTTCACAAGCATACAGCAATGAAGTCAGCACAACAACTCTGCAGACCTTCAGTTTGGTAGTCAGTTTAATACCTTTTCTCTTCCACACTTTTCTTCGGAGCCCCCCCAAACACTGAGCTGGCCCTGGCAATGTATGTGTCAACCTCATTATCAATGTGTATACCCTGGAAAGTACACTATCAAGGGTAAGTGAACTTATTCACAGCTTTCAAAACTCCATTTGCTATAACTGATGGTTCTATGTATGGATGGTGTGGTGGTAGCTGATAGAGCACTTGTATTTTCTTGGTGTTAATTGTTAAGCCAAAATTAGCACAAGCAGCAGAGAACTGATCCATACTCAGCTTCAGAGGCTGCACAGTCTTCTCCAAACAGAAAATCATGCACCAACAATCCCTTCACTTTGGTTTTGGCCTTAGGAGCCAAAGACCTATAGTGCATCTCAACTACTCAGAGCTGATGGAGCCACGCTGATTAGTGATAAGGACATGATCCTAGAGAGAACTCTTCCATAGTTTTCCCAACAGACGATCATCAATCAACGCTGAAGCCATTAACTCTTTACCTCAGGTTGAAGTCAGTCTGTCCATAGCAGAAGTTCAAACTGAAGAAGTTTGGAATTCGATTAAGTTCTTTTTGTGTGGTGAAGCACCTGGTGCTGATTCTATTACAGCTGAGATTTACAAGGTAGGTTGTCCATTGCATATACAAAAGATGACTGAAATTTATCTCGTGGGAGTTCAAGGATGCCTCTGTTCTTCACCTCTATAAAGGTAAAGAAAATAATGTCATGTGACAATGGCATCTTTCTCTTAGTCATTGCTAGCAAGATTCTTACCAGAGAATACCTATCTATATAATAGGCTGATCCTTCACCTGGAAGATGGTCATATACCTGAGAGTTGGTGTGGCTTCAGAAAGAGCCAAGCAACAGTTGATACAGTGTTTGCTCCATGACAATTCCAGGAGAAATGCCAGAAGCAGAACAGAGGTTTGCACACAATGTTTATAGATCTGACCAAGGCCTTTCATCAGTATTGTGCATTATTTCATGATGGCATGTTTCCCAGGTTCTGAATGATGGACGGTGCTCTTGTGCTTTCCCAGTCACTAGAAGAGTAAAACAAGGCTATGTGCTTGCTCCCACGTCTTTTAGCATGATGCTTTTTCAGCCTTGTTGTCAAATGCCTGCAATGAGGACAAACATGGCATCAAGGTCAGCCACCTCACTAATAATGAATCTGACTTTAAAAATAATGGTATAATAAAAAACATGAAATATGTGGAGGATATGAAGTACAGTGTTAGTTTAATTACAATAAGTCACAGTTCTTTTATTGAAAGCTAGATTTGTTTTTAAAAATTCTGAATTTCACAAATCAAAAAAAGAGAATGTTTCTATCTACAAAGTAGAACAGAGATTTATGTTATGAAACTTTTATTTGTAAAACCAGATATGCTAAAAATGAAAACTATCCATTATGTGATACCTCCTCAGACCTTTCCATGACCTTTTCAATTACACTTTTTAAGGTTTAAAAATGCTTTATACACATCTTACATCTTTACAATGACCCTGTGAGGTCATTTCACTTCTTTTTTATACAATTCTGATGACATCCTTTACGTTACTTTTCCTGTACAACTCTTCCCTGGTAATACATTGTCTGCTCATGCCCATCAGGTACCCCTCACTTATCCTTAGGTAATCCACAACTTTAATTCTTCAGAGATTTTGATGTGTGCCAGTCAATAGCAAAGAATATTGATGTTAGAAAGTTGCCTTTTTGTTTTCAATTGAAGCTTAGGAATCATCAAAACTACTGTGTAATTCCTCTAGGCAATCCAGTACATTTTGCTTCATTCTGGACCTGGTACCATCTATCGACAGTATCTGGCCAGAATGTATGTAATGACAGATCAACTCCAGGTTGTCTGTTTAATGGCATATCATAATCTGAGCAATAGATAATCAATTGTTTTTCCCTATGTGTATAATGATGTTGAATTCTTGAGTGATAAGTTCATTTAGGAGGTTTAGCTTGAAACAATCAACAGGCACTTATTAAGCACCTACTGGTTACTAGGCTCTAGGAATATGAACAGATAGTCTCTGCCTTTAAGGAACTTATACTCTGTTATGGGAATTCAACATATTCATAAATACTGAATATAGAATGGTGGGGGAAGTCAGGAAAGGCCTTTGAAGGAAGCATTTACTTGAATTGAGCTGTGAGAGAAGTTAGATACTCCAAGAGACAAAGGTCAGGAAGAGTATTCCAGGAAAGAGGGATGGACGGCAAAGGAATGAAGGTGGGAGACAGGATATCAAGTATGAAGAACATCAAGTAACTACTTTATCTGGAGTGCAGTGTATGAGGATGGGGAGGGTAATGTGGAATCAACTTGGCAGAAAAAGTTGGAGCCAGATTGTGGAGGGCTTTAAATGGAAAATAGGAGTTTGAATTTTATCCTAAAGTAAGGTTTTCTAACCTGGGACACATATACTTGTCTCTAGGGGATATGGAAAGTTGTCAAGAAGGCACAAGAAACATTTCTGTGATTTCTGACAAACCAATTTTATATTATGAATTTATGTGCTGAATAAAGCCTTATTAAAAAACATGCATATTTCCTTTCAGATTGAATGGGATACAGGGACTGAAAAAAGTTGGGAACCCCTGTCCTAAGGCTGCAACAATTATACAGAAACCTTTGTATATGGAAGATGTAACCATTTATAAGGAATCTCCCTTTCTTTTATACTCTGCTGGACATCCTCTGTGAAAGTAGCAAACACTTTAGACAAATATAATTTGTGTTTCATACATTTCTTGACAATAGATCAGGTGGTTACTAAAATTTTGACTGTTACATCTTTCAAAGAAATTGATTCTGATCAATCGACCTTGGAGAAGTCTTTAAGGTGGCATTTTCCTTACTGAATTAAATGCTTTTTTAAATAGTAAGCATGAGGTTTTGTATTCTTTATACTCTTTGATGAGCTGTGTAACTTTAAAGATTTGTTTTCCTGTAGAATATTGCTTGTGAAAGCTTGCCTATTTCCTTCTCATTTCTTCTGTGGATTATATTCACAAAAGTTATGTAGAGGTGAGATAATAGAATTATGGGTTGGGAGTTATTGATGTTTTGTGGTAATATTTCTCCTATTTCCTCTCACCCCTGGTGTTTTGTAAACAGATTTGAGAATTTAACTTTCAGTGTCCTCAGAATTATATCCCTCCCAGTCCTGACCAACTTTGAGTATGTCATCGAGTTAGTTGCTGTTCCTGTCTTTGTTTTCTTTAGTACCGTTTAATGCATATAGATTGTGATCGAATCTAAACGAATCCAAACATGACTAATGGTGAGGTGTTTATTATGAAAACTCCCATAGATCTCATTCAGTTTTCATGTTTGATGTGGGCCCTCTTTACTTCATATTCATAGATAAGAGGCAGCAAATTGGTGTAGTGAATAGAATGCTAGACATAAAGTTAGAAAGGTCTGGGTTCAAATCCTGCCTCGAACACTAGCTATGTGACTTTGAGCAAGTCATTCAACCTCATGCCTCAGTTTCCTCATCTATAAAATGAGGGGATTAGACTGGTTTCTAAGGTCCCTTCTAGCTTTAAATAATATATCTAGATATAAGTATATACTCACACATGTTTATGTGTATATATATATGGATGTGTGTATATAGCATGACTAGATGATGTCCTTGTGTAGCTTTTAAAGTTTTGAAAACAATTCCAGAAGAGGACTTCCAAAAGTATTTTGAGCTATGGCATTTATTGCTTTATACAATATGGTCTCCCAAGAAGCCTACTTTGAAGATACTCATTTGAATGTGTACATTTCTAGCTAGCATATTTACTTAAAATTTATTCTTAAAATTCATATACCTAGGTTTTATGTCTATTTGCTATGGGTATAATTAAAACAATGTAAAACTGTGCATAGCTGAACAGTAAAGCTTCTTTAAAAAATTAACTTGCATATATTTCTTCTTTGACACATTCCAGTTAATTCCCATCTTATATGTGTGTATGTATGTGTGTATTTGTATGTGTGTGTAGCATAGAAGGTGGGAATGCTTACTTTAAATCTGTGACACAGTAATGATATGGGGAAGTCATTTTAAATCTGTAGTCTTGGAAAGTTACTTGGGAGCTTTCTCACAGACAGAAAACTGAGAGGTTAAGTGACTCTTCCATGGTCACATGTTAAAGTGAATGTCCAAGGCAGGAGTTGTAACCAGGCCTTTCTGACTTCAAGGCCATCCCTCTATTCACTGTGTCAAACTGCCTATCAAGTTCCATCTATATATCTTTATTTTTTTCTGTTTCCTTCTTGAGAACTTTTTCATCTAAATGCACTAATTTTAAGCTGATTTTTTGGTAGTACATATATTTTTTAATTTTAGCTGATTCCTTTTTTTTTACTTGCCATGTTTCTAAAAATTAAAATTTTGACATTTAAGTTTATTTCATTATTAGGGCTCAAAAAGAGTGAGGAAGAGCCCACAATCTCTTAGGATAGTCTATTGCACTTTTGACTGACTAATTGTTAGGAAGTTTCACCTTATGTCGAATCTACATCTGTCTCTTTGTAACTTAGACCCACTGTTCCTAGTTCTTCTATATGGCAGTCATCCAAATATTTGAAGATAGCTGTCACATTATCCACCCTTCCCCCAACATATACCATGTTTTCTCTTCTTTAGGTAACTTATCTGCGGTTCCTTCAACAAATCCTTATATAGCATGACTTCAAGGCCTTTCGCCATTCTGACTGTCCTACACAAACAAGACATTTCTGGCTCAACATGCTTGAGCCCAATTGCTCTGTCTTGAATGCTTTCTCAAGCAGAGGCAAGCTTTCTCATAAGTACCTAGCTAGTTATATTGTCTGTCCTCAGAAGATAAAACCATGTTGAAGGAAAATGAATTGTTCTTTTCCATGTTCTCTGGCCACTGTCCAAGGTCATAGGTTTTAGAACTAGAATAAACCTTAAAAATCATCTAGTGATTCTACTCCACCTCCTTTATAAGATTAAAAAAACTGAGGACTAGAGAGGTAAAAACTAATTGTCCAAGGAATAAAGAGAAATTAAAACTATCACTGCTTGTCTAATGTGATTGACCATTCAGAGAACTAGACCTATTGGTGAAATGAGAGAGTGGACACAGTCTATTTGAAGCAAATTGCCATCGTACCTCGCCCAATTTCTCTCTTCTACAAAATTTCTACATGAAGTTGTGACTGCTGATTTTTTCTGGTAATGGGAAAGATTTTTCTTTCTTAAAGCTCAGATCATTATTATTTTTCACATTCAGTTTCATTAGGTATAGTGAAGTGTTGTGTTAGGTTTTTTGTACATCCAATGTTAAGTGGCTATTCTTTATATATATAAAGATAGCAAGAGCAAATATGTAGGCATGTATTTCCTCCCCTCTCATCTTACAGGGATTGCTTACTGGAAGGCAGTACAAGTACTGAAAATCAGAAAAACAGGAAATAAAACTGAATAGGAAGCCAGAAATCATGTGACTGATGACTAAGTCAAACTTTTTCTGCTTGCAGACCGGGAAGACTACGATACTAATTCACTGCTCTCCTATTTTCTTTCTGAAAGCTTTAAAAGATACTTAATTATGCTTCAGATTGTGTTTTTCTCCATCCTGTTAACATTAACATTCATTGAATCAATGAAAAATATGTGGATCTGCAACACCTCAGATGCAGAGCTAACATACTCTTCCTGTGGTAAGTGTATTACAAATTTCACCCTATCAATTGTTTTGAAAGTGAGTTTCACAACAACAGTATTTAGACACTTGCAGGGTCAGAGACGGCAAATGCTTTGGTTGTTGCTACTGGAGAAAAGGCCTGTCTGCTCATTGTACCAGTAGCCCCTAATCCTGGCTTTAAGGAAATTTCTGTCCTTTACATGAAACTAATTTTTCCAACTTGTGTTACATTTAACCCTAAATGATAATTCCCTCCCCCACAGCCTCCAGTGGTCAACTTACTGTATCTTGAGCTCAGTTCAAGATTCCATCCCATCACTCTAATAATTGCCTGCTGTTATTTTCCACCATCCCTCCCCAACTGTTATACTTTCTGTGTTTTTAAGTGTCACTGACGTGGTAGAAACATGGCTAGTTCTCCACCATTCTTGATTTCTGAGCTGGGCTAAGGTTTCTAGAGGCTCTGTGAACTTTCTCACAATCCCCAATTTGGTTACTCTCCTGGTTTTTTGCCCTCCCTATTTTTAGGAGGGTGAAGAAAAGAATTTCATTGTGTTATGGACAAACAACAAACGGGTAACCAACTCTCCTCTCTGATCACTGCAACTACCCCGACTGGCCACTTTCCCTTAACCTTGTCGCTGACCCTGAGAGTGACGACTGAACGCTTCTAGAGATGGGACTTCCTAAGGCAATTCATTCATTCTATTTGTTGATAGTTCTAAATTGTAAGGAAATTTTTCCCTAAATTGACTTGAAATATACTTCGTATAATTTTCACCCACTGGTTCTAGTTCTGCCCCAAACAGACAAAAAGAACAAGCCTAGTTCTTCTTTACAGCAACTCTTTCGCAAAGTTTCAAGGAAGGTATATTGAACCTATATTATTAGATGGTGTTTTCTCACCCAGGAGTTCCCTAATCCATGAAATCTCTGATCCTTTCCTTATCCCTATTCATATTCACGTCTCTCTTAAGTCTTCTTTTCTCTAGGCTAAACATTTCCAATTCCTTCAGTTGACTCTTTTATTTTGGCCAGGTTTCAAATCCCGGCACTGTCCTGACTATTCAGCTCTGCATATTCTCTGACTTGCCTGTTACAAAATCTGATGTCCAAAACTAGATAAAAATACCCCAGATGTTCTGCACAGGCCAAAATATAGACTCTTTGGCTCTGGCCTCTGTGCTTCTGTAGCTGCAGCCTAGGATTTCATTAGCTTGTTTGGCTGCTGACTCTTAGAAAGTGCTATTGACTTTGAGGCAGCTGTGTTTTGCTGCCTCATTCTCAGAAATGGGTTGGGGGGAAGGGGGTGAGGAACAGCAAAGAGTAAAATAAAATGCTGGACCTGTGATTTGGAAAACCTGAATTCAAATCCTACCTGCGATGCCTACTAACGCTGTGACCCTTGGTGCCTCACTTTCCTTGCTTGCCGAATGGGGATAACAGCACTTACCTGAAGGTGGTTGAGAGGTTCAAAAACGGTAACACATCTAAAGTGTATTGTACACCTTGAAGCACAATATAAATGGTACCTACTATTATTATTATCATCATTACCATCTTAAAGACCATGTAGTCTAAATCCCTCATTTTATAGCTGAGGAAAATGAGGACCAGAAAAATGAAATTTACAGTTACAAGTAAATAGCAGAACTGATAGTTGAATCCAGGACCTCAGGAACAGAATACACTAAAATTTGTAGATATTTTTTACATGATCTGCTTTCTGGCCATTGTAGCACCAGTGTGATACCCACAGCAGCAGCTGTGGATATGCATGTATATTTCTAGGGTAAATTTGCAAAATATAAACTTTCTTCCCCAAAGAAAAAACCACGACATTTATTCAAATACCATAAAACCAAATCCATCATAGTAACAAAGAAATCTATATACATTATCAAGGCAGGGAGCACAGCCATCCGCAAGCCTTCCCTCCGTCAGACCTCCCCACAAACAAGCTCCCTTAGGCTAAATCACTTGCTCAGTCATGCTAGCTGCTTGGCTGGGTTCTGCCTCAGCTCCGCCTCACTCTCTCCCAGCTCCACCCATTCAGCAAGCTCCTCCCTCCATCAGCTCCTTATGACTCAGATTGTAGGCTGGGCCAAAGTTCAAAGCAGGTCACATGAGCCTATTAAGGGGCAGGGAAGATCTTCAAATTCCCTTAACATTATAGCCACATATTCTCCCTTGTATGTGCAGAATACAAGACTCACAGAATTAAAGAGTTTGAAAGACCTCAGAGGTCATATAGTACAATTTGTACCTGAAATAAATCTTTGCCACATATTAATAAGTGATGAGACAATTTTTGCTTGAAAAACTCTAATAAATGGAATTAGGCAAATAGCTTTCCCTAGATCACTTTTTGAAGCAGACCATTCGATAGCTCCAATTGTTAGGAAATTTTTCCTTATGTTAGGCATTGACCTGTTTATATCTTCTCATCTTATCCTCAAGGCAATGATTTATCCTACTCTGCTGTTTTATTAATCACTCCCTTTTCTCATCCCTCTTCCTTCCCACACTCTAAAGAAATAGAAGCTAAGTCTAGAATGACAAAGGAAAGGAAGAGGAGACATCATTAAAGGTCATCATTCATGGATATCATGAGAGACTGACAAATATCTCACTAAAATCTAGATGTACCATGTCTGTCTATAGCAATGTTTAATCAACCTGGATAATAAGTGATTATGACAAACTGATAGAAATGGAATCCACATTTCATAAAATTAACTAGAAAGACACTATTAATTTTCTCTATTTTACAAAGGAGTAAATGGGGCTAGAGAATTATATGTATTATCTGCCCAACATTACCCAGCAAATTAGTGGCAGGGCCAAACCTGAAACCCAGTTCTTTTGGCTTTAAGTGGTTGAGTTCAGTTTATCCATTAGATAAAATTTTTAAAGTGTCAAGTGAGTGCTGTATCTTCTCTCTAATTAAGAAAAGGGTCAAAGTGCAAAGAAGACTATACATCACTGCACTCTTGACCTCTGGGAGTAGCCTAACCCTGGCTCTAGCTTGTATTGGCCCCACAAGCAAAAGAAATTCAAGGTCCTTATGCAAGTAGGCAAATTTGACTTTATGATATTACTGAGAAAGGGTAGAATAAAAGACCATACATGGATTATGGTTCTCTATAGGTATATCTTATTCAAAAGAAATAGGATAGGTAAAGGGAAGGAACTTAGCATGTATATTAAAAGGGTATACTTACGTGAGGAAATTTAGGGGATAAAAAGAATACACATTGGAGGTCACTTGAGTAAAAACAAATAGAAGGAGAAACAAAAGGGACTTTTATCATTAGAATATACTATACTTCTGTTTTCAATCTGATTTTCATGAACAGAGAGGACTTGGTTATTTGAAGAAGTGGGATTCTAGGTGGGGAAGGGGAGAAATGATAAAGGGTAGATTGGGAGTAGAAGTGGGATGTGGAGAGCAGGGAGAGGGTAACCAAAAAAAAAGGAAAAAGAATAGAAAACCATCAAAGAATTTTAAAAATGCACAGAATAATATACTTAGGTTTTTCTTTGAATGATATAAATCTATCACTTTTCAAAATATGTAGAATAAAACAGAAAGAAGTCCAGAAAGAATCAAAGTAGGACAGCCTTGAAAGTTATATTTTTAATTCATTATTTTTTTTTCTAAATCAAACTCTATATTATAGAAACCAACAGTGTCAGGAAAAATTATCTTTTTCCATTCTACTCTATATATGGTGAAGCCCATTTTATTTAGTATTTGTAAACTCTGAAAAAATTTGATTAAAAAAAAAGCAAGTAGATGTTTAAAACAAAAGAAGGTAAACAGACTTTCTTCCTGTCCAGAAAGAGAGATTTCAAGCATCCACAAAGCCTGTTAGCCCAAAAAAGAGAAAGGGGCATTCGTCTGGTAAGGATTTCCGTAACATCTGTGTCCAAATGGCTCCCAAAGTCTTGTTCCCGGAATTTTCTAACTCCTCTCTGTGTGTCCCTGAACCTTTGTTCTCTCAGTTTCACATTTCAAGTTCTGTGGGCTTTCGATCTGATCTGCTATTCTTTAGCCCATAATACTGCTTCCTATTTAATTTACTCAAAGGACTTGTTTGCTTCTCATAAAGGGATCACTTCATAAAGAGCTCCAATTGTATAGTTAATTTAACACTGAATTATCAGCCCTTTCCCCCTCATTAGATACTTGGTTTCCAGGAGCATTCCCTTCATGTGTATTGATTTTATCTGATTTAACAGCATTTTCATAGGAGAAGTAATGATAAAAATAAGTTTAAATGTATACTTTCCATGTATTTAGTACAAAAGAATAAATAAAGTAAAAAATAATAATGGTTATTTGAATAGAATGATTCCACATGGAATAGGCATTGAAAAAGTCATTTAGGTTTTGCTTCTTTTAAAAGATGGGAAACAGTCACTAACATTCAATAATTCATCTGTCATCCATCTATCCATCCATCCATTCAACCGGCATTTGTTGCTTATATGTTTGGCTGACAGTATAGTTCCATTTACAACTAAAACTGAAATAGATCCTGGGGAGTATGAAAAGGAGTAGATCAGAGGTGGGGAATCTGTGGCCTTAAGGCCACATGTGGTCTTCTAGGTCCTTAAATGAGAATTCAGTCAAAAGGCTGCACTTAAGGATCTAGAAGGCCACATATGGTCTTAAGACCAAAGGTTTCCCA
Organism: Bettongia penicillata ogilbyi; assembly: GCA_023548195.1. Taxonomy (NCBI): domain Eukaryota; kingdom Metazoa; phylum Chordata; class Mammalia; order Diprotodontia; family Potoroidae; genus Bettongia; species Bettongia penicillata. The sequence continues at coordinate 872,164 of JAJHZJ010000520.1, read as the reverse complement.
CCCCTGGAGTAGTTAAAAATAAAAGTCCAACTCTGGAGTAGATCATGTCATGAATAAGATTTTTCCAATCATCTTTAACTGTCTCTGAACTCTTCTCATAGCGAAATTTTCAACTTAAAGACTTGTGGGGTGAGTATCTAAGTCTGGGAATTTGAAAAGTTGTACTAATGAGTATAAGATAATCTACTGGCATTGTCTTTATTCCATTTAGATGACAAGAAGCCCATACCAACAATAGATGTTAGACCCTGTTTTAATTGGAAAAAGACTAGAGGAAATTTGTCTTTTTACTATGTTCCACGTAAGTCCACCTCTTATGTTGTCTTTGAGTTAAAAGAAACATCCTTGATGATGCTTATAACCCAAATTGTGCCATTAAACTATTTTATAGAGTTGACACATACTAATTTCCACTGTGTTTAGATGTAAATTGCTAGGTTAACAGTAAGCCAAAAGTAATAGCAAGAATGAAAACTATTTGTTTTTTTTAATTAATTAATTTATTTTTAGTTTTTAGCATTCACTTCCATAAATTTTTGAGTTTTAAATTTTCTGTGCCTCTCTTCCTTCCTCTCCTCCAAGATGGTGTGCAATCTGATATCGTCTCTACGTAGACATTCATATTAAACATATTTTTACATTAGACATGTTGTAAAGAAGAATCAGAACCAAAGGGAGGAACCACAGGAAAGAAGAGGCAAAACAAAGAGAGAGCAAATAGTCTGCTTTGATCTGCGTTTAGACTCCATAGTTCTTTCTGTGGATGTGGATGGCATTTTTCATCATGAGTCTTTTGGAATGATTTTAGATCCTTACACTGCTGAGAAGAGTTAAGTCTATCAAAGTTAGTCATTGCATACTATATCTGTTACTGTGTACAATGGAAAACAATTTATTTTGAGACCTATAGACTCATAAGATCTTAGAGTTAGATGCAAGTTTGGATCCAATCGGAGCCAAAGATCCAATTCCTTCTTATATTTTTGAATCCCTTCTTCAGTTCAATTTAATTTAATTTAGCTTGATTCCATTCATTTGACAAACATTTATTAGATACTACTATGTGTAAGGCACTGTGCTAGGTACTTGAGTAAAATGAAAAACAATCCTTTCCCATAAGGAGCATAGGGATGAATGCAACATATACCCAGATAAGTAAACATACAAAGTAATTTCAATAGGGAGATCAGGAAAGGTCTGGTGTAGGAGATAGCAACTGAGTTGTATTTAAAAGAAAAATAAGGATTCTGAGAGATAATGGTGAGAAGTGAGTGTATTCTATAAGTGTGGAGGAATATCTATGCAAAAGCATATTAGTAGGAAATAAAGTGTTACATATGGGAAATAGCTAGCAGGTGAGTTTGTCTGAGACAGGTATAGGTAAGGCATTGATGTGAGATATGACTGGAAAGGCTGGTGAACAGCCACATTGTGAAGAACTTTGAATGGCAGGCTGAGAATTTTGTATTTTACCTAAACTCAGTAAGTACTCAAGATTATTGAGTAGAGGAGTGCCATGGTAAGAACAGTGTTTAGGAATATACACTTGGCAGTTGTGTGGAGGATGCTTTAGAGAGAGGAGAGAATGGAAGCAGATTGACCAAGGTGAAAGTTATTGCTATGGTCAATCAATCTAAAAGTCAATCACCAAGCATGATTAATCAGCTTTCATGCACCAGGTACCATGCTAGATATTAATTTTCAAAATAACATTTTAAATTGAAACCTAATTAAAGATATATTTCTTCTTTATTTTCCTCTTTGTCCTCATATTTTTCTTCTATTTATAGGCATAGAATGTATATATTTTTTTCACTCCTAAGCAGTTTGTGATAATAGATTAATAGAGTTTTTTTTTAGGGAGAGACCTGAAAGACCTATATTTTAATATTCATGCAAAATTAAAATCATCTGTAATACTTCCACTGAGGAAAGAAGTCTTATGCCATGGGAGTGATGGTGATTACTCATTCTGCAGAGTTTTAAAGGGAGGTAAGCATTTGTTTCATTTTATTTTTACTATATGAGGCAGCATGATATGAGATCTAGAGAACCAACTTTGGAGACAGGACAACCTGGATTCAAGTTCTCCCTCTCAAATCCACTGGCTGAGTGACCCTAGACAAGTCATTCCAACCTTTCTGCTCCTTGAGTCACTCTATACAACTGTATATTGGTGAGCAGTTGCTGATATAATCAAGTATAGATAATTCCTTCCACTGATGAACTCACAGATCTGGACTATCTAGAATTGTATCTATAACATATCTATCAATATCTGTTTATATCTCTACCAGTTCCATCTCTATCCCTATCTATATCAATATCATCTGTCTACATAGCTATGTCTACATTGATGTCATCTCTATTTATATCATCTCTCTCTCTCTCTCGCTCTCTCTCTCTTTGTTGCTCTCACTTTCTGAATTCCTTCCCCCGAAGAAATCACAAGTCTGAAAAGTGTGTGTATGTGTATACATCCATATGTGTCTATGTGAATACATAAATGTGATCATGGATCCATCAAAGCATGTAGCCCTTAGAAATTAGTAAAATAATATTTTGAAGCACATTTAAATTTTAAAAATGTAATTTTTAAAAGAATATTGAATTCAAACAGATAAATATAACCTATAATATATAATTTATGTTTATACATGTGCATAGTATTATTATATACATATTCAAACACATACATATATGTAAATGCATGTGTATGCATATATGTCTCAATGCATGTGTGTATCTATATATACATACACACATATATGAATATATGTGTGTGTATATATGTATACATGTTGTTTAGTTGTTTTTTTAGATGTGTCCAACTTTTCATGACCCCATTTGGGGTTTTCTTGGCAAAGATAGTGGGATGGTTTGCCATTCTAGCTCATTTTACAAATGAGGAAACTGAAGCAAATAGGGTTAAGAGACTGCCTGGGTAATAAGTGTGTGAGGTCAAATTAGAATCCATAAAGAGGAGTCTTCCTGAATCCAGACCCAGGACTCTATCCACACTGCATCATCTATCTCTGTGTGTGTGTGTGTGTGTGTATGCACACACTCACATACATAAACCCACATTATTTCTCCTTTGGGATACTGCCCCTAACTTACACTTGCACTTGAAGTATGAGTACCCTATGGGATTGTCCTTTTAAAACTAATGCTCATGAGCCCCCACCAGTGTGCTTCTTCTTAACATGGTCAGCCAGAATGTGCAGTTAGCTTTTGCTAAGAAGAGTACCTCATCCCATAAACACAAGGTATGGTAAACATAAACTAAGAGCGCAACAATAGAGAGGGACGCTGAAGTTGCTCATTGTTTTGGTACTGTGAAGCATCAAAGTATATTGTCTCTAGTGAAATCCTTACAAAGCTTCTACCAAAGCTGTGCTTGTTCTGGTTGGCTTGCTCACCTAGGTCCACAAGGTCTGTTCATTCCTGCAGCCACAATCTTGGGAGAGCTACCTCTAGCTTTCTTCTCTCCTATCAGTGGTCACGTTTCTAGACACTGCTTTCAGGCTCAGGTGACAGTTTCTCTAAGAGCTGTGTCATTTTAGAGTGTGGGTCTCTACTCCTTCAAATTAGCATCAAATTCCCTGAACTTATTCTATAAATGCTGAATTGGCTTGCTACTTCTGGATGGGTAGCTCTGCTGTTAGACAACATGGCCAATGGGTAGGGGAAGGAAAGAAAATCCCCCAATTGTCCCTCCTAAGAAGTGAAGAGCTTAGTTCTAGCTTCATAGCTAGCTATCTCTTATATTTTTTGATTCATAGAAACTGCTAAACTTTAGCTATTGCTAGGGCTTAGCTATCTAAAGCTTTGCAAGGGTGTGGTCACTTTTTTAAGCCAATAATGCTCATACGTAGAAAAAAGTATGAGATGTGTTAACACCTTGTCAATATACCTCATCATCTGTGATTCTGTCAACTGACTTAGGTATTAGGGAAAATCCATAGACAGATTTATATACCTATGCATATTTTATCTGCATATAAGTTCTTTAATGATATGAAATAAACCCTTTCATATTTTCCAATATGATGAATTTTGGGGGGTGAGGGGCTGCACTATGAGATACTTTTTAAATTCTTTCCTAAGTAGTTGAAAAATACCTTAGGGGTACTTTATTGATTTATTGTTGGGAATACTAAAATGGCTATATTTTATCCCAAAATTCAATTATGGTGTTTTATTCTTGGCATAAACAGTAAAAGCAATATGCAGTACGTAATAATAGCTAGCATTCATGTAACACTATGTGCCAGGCACTTTGCAAATATTATCTCATTTGGTTATCTCAACAACCCTGGGAGGTAGGACTATTATTATCCTCTTATAGTTGAAGAAACTGAGGCAAACAGAGCTTAGGTGACTTGCCCAAGGTCACACATCTAGTAAGGGTCTGAAGTTGCATTTGAACTCAAGTCTTCCAGACTCCAGGCCTCTCCATCCACTCTATCCATACCCCTATGTATCTGCCTAAAAAAAATATCTGTGAAAGAATGGATGATGTAGTTGGTAGGGTGACATCTTTGAAGTCAAGAAGCTCTCAGTTCAAGTTCATTCCTGTCTTATACCATCAGTATAGCCCTGGGTAAGTCACTTAACCTCTCTGTGCTATAGGCAGGTCTCTAAGACTTGTAATCTGTAGAAGTAATAGGGAGCTACCAGAATTTATTGAGTAACTGTGACCCTAGGCTTCAGGAAAATCACTTTGGCTGCTAAGTGGAGGATGAATCGGGACGTTCTTGAAGAAGGGAAACTCAGTTAAGAGGCTATTGAAGTATTCCAGGAGAGTGGTGATGAAGGCTTGAACCTGGGTGGTGGCTGTGTGGGTGGAGAGAAGAGGACTAAGACAGATGTTATAGTTAGACAGCTGGATAACAGTAGATGAATCAGCTGGAAGCTAAAACACACACACACACACACACACACACACACATGATGTGAGGGTGGAACACAGGCTTGGTTGTTCTACCATAGCAACTTTGGCATATCGAATGGAAGATTATTTTCTATTCTTTCTATTTTTAAAAAATAAATTTTAATTTTTTCCATCAGCAAAACCATATTCTTTCTTCCTCCTACATTCCCCTTCCTTCCAACCAAAACTGTTACTTTTTACTCTTGCTGTTTTCTCTGTTAATTATTATTTTTTGTAGTATTTGTTTTAGCAAAAATCTTTAAACACTCTTCAAAGACATAAGGGTTTAAAAATATTTCCACCACCCTTCCTCTCAAGATTCACATGAAAATTTAAAGAACACAAGAAGGAAGAAGAGAAACATTATTAAAAAAGGAGAAAAGAAGCAAATTCCATTTATCAGCTTATTGTATTCATTCTTCTTTAGAACTTTCTGGTTCTTGAATGAGTTTGAGATTCTCCCCCAATATATTTCAGGAGTGAGATTTCCATTTCTTCAGCACCTGAATTTGTGCTTTATTTCTACCTCTTTGTTTTGCTTCATTGGTCCTATTTTTATTGGCAAATCTCCATTTTCAAGATATACAAATCCAATTTGCCATCATCCTTATTTCCAGTAGTCTTTAGCCCTTGCAAAAGAATTTCTTGTAAACTCTGATAATGAGATTTTCCTGTGTAGCCCAATAATTTTACTTCTTCCAAAAATGTAGCAATTTCATCTGGCTTATTTTTCTCAGGAAAACACTTGTCCATCAAACTTGCAATATTTTCTTGGTGGCTAATTTTGGAATCTCTGATGTACTCAGGATATTTCAAATTATCCTCCCAAGGCAGATGACCACTGAGTCACTGGATCTTATAGTGACTTATTATTTCCAAGTCATTCATCTTGAAGATGTCACACCCTTATGTGCATCAATTCTTGTATCCTCAATAATTCTTTCATGATACCTTTTAGGGTCTTCTTTGTATTCTTTATGAACTCCTTCTGGACAATATTGGTAATCGAGGTCATAATCTACTAAATATACCTGGTTAGGATTCTTATAACTCAGAAGAATATTTGATATCTCCATACATATTCATACTCATGGATATATTCCTGAATATTGAGTGTATAGAGTTAAGCAAACCAGATTTCTGTATTGACCATGTGAAAAGGGCTTACATATACATGTCTCATTTTGTAGACTGAATCTTTCATCTCTGTGTCAGGAGGTGATAAGAGGAACTCATGGGAAAGGTAAATAATAGAATGCTTGATCTGGAGTCAAGGAAATCTGAGTTCAAATCCAGTCTCAGACATTTACCAGCTGTGTGTTTCTAAGCAAGTCACTTACCCCCTTTCTACTTCAGTTTCCTCATCTGTAAAATGAAGGTAATAATAGCACCTATTTGCCAGATTATTATAAGGATCAAATGAGAAAAAAAAGTGTTTTGTAAACTATAAAGAAGTATGAGAGGTTGCTTTAGGGTCTGGGGAGATGAGGACTTTATGGAAATTTTCATCTTCTATCTCTGTGCCTCTGCATAAGGTATCCCCCATGTCTGGAATGCTCTTCCTTCTTACTACACCTCTTACCATCCCTGCCTTCAAGTCTTAGATCAAATGCCTCCTTTATGCAACCATGCATCTTCTCTTGCAAGGAATATCTTCTATATATCTTTTTATGTATGTATTGTCTCCTCCTTTAGAATGGAAGCATCTGGAGGTCAGACTATTTTTCCCCTGCTTTTTTCTTTGTATTCTTAGGGCTTCATAAGTACCTTACAAAAAAAATATAAGTGCTTATAAGTGCTTTGCTGGTTGATTGGTTGACTCATGGGAAAGCTGGATGTTGAAGGAAGAGAAAATTTTAGTAAATGCAGGTGGAAGAAGAATGGAGCAACCTGAAAATGTACAAAGTTGAGAGAAGGCAGAATGAGATCAGGGAACAAAGAGCCTGTACTCCTGTTTGTGTGGGCAATGGGGAGCCAGTTTTTGAGCAAAAGAGCAACATGGTCTGATCTGTACATTAGCAAATTTATTGTGTTCATTAGACAGATTCTTTTTGCAGCTCTGAGATGGATGAATTGGAGCGGGGGGGGGGATTGTGGAGGTGGAGAAATCAGTAAGATTATTACAGTAGTCCAAGCAGGAGGTAATAAGGGTCAACTTGGAAATGGTGGATATGTGAAAAGAAATGATGAGAAAGGGAAAAATCAAAGGTAATTCTGAGGCTTTGAACCTGGATACTTGGGAGGATGATGGCCCCATCAATAAAAATAATTATGTCCAGCCCCCAATTGGGTTTCAGGTCTGGAACTTAGTGGCAGTCTCTCACCTGGATAGAAAGTTCTGGAAGTCATCTGTGCAGAGGTACTAATTGAAGCCATGGGAATAGATGAGCTTGCCAGGAGAGAAGATTGTAGAGAGATAAAAAAGGAGGGCTGAAAATAAAATGTGGAGGGATTCCCCATACTTAGAAGGTGGAAGAGGAAGTAAAGGAGTGAAGGAGACTGAAAGGGTAAAGTCAGATGGATAGGAGGAACTGGAAAAGATGGGCAGGAGTTTCTAACCCTAAGTCAGATAGTTTTCCTGGGACAATGGACTCTTGTTCAGTCACAGATACAGGAAATCCAACAATTATACTAAATTAGAGTCTAGGAGCTCTAATTATCTGACTGGCTGACTGTTGTGTTCAGAAACTGCTTGACCCAAGAAGGTCTCTGGGAACTAATAGACCATTCTTCTTAAGGAAAGACTACTTTTCCTTGGCTTGATGACTGTGTGTGTGTGTGTGTGTGTGTGTGTGTGTGTGAAGGGCCTATTTGCCAAATGGGAAAAGAGTAGCTTAGTTTGTGGACTCCAAAAGAGAGATGTCTAACCCTCCTCTTATAAGGAAAGAGATAGCACCTTAAGTGAGGACTCCAGCAGAAGCCAAATGGGTAACAGCAGTGAGAATAACTTAGGAGAGAGAGACAAATAACAGCAGAGATACCAACCAGTTGGAAGCAGCAGAGATAAGACCTGTTACCCAGATGCAGACCTGGCAGAGAAAAACCTGATGATGCCACCAGAAAACAGATAGCCCTGCAGAATCAGAAGTATGAGTTTATTACCTTTTCCTTCATGGGCCCTGGTCATAAATGTTCCCTACGTGTGTGCACATTCCAGTTTGCCTATGGCAGGCTCTGCTTAAGATTGCAGTCTAAATCCTATTAGATCAGTTCACTTTTCTCCTGAGGAAAATATGTTTATTAATAAAAAAACACTTTTTGTTTTGTAGAGACCGTCAATACAACAGTGTCCTTTTCCTTCTCATTCCTAAGGTTTCCTAAGGTATTTTTCAATATAAATTTCATTATTTCTTAGTCAACTGGAATAATGTGTTAAAAATGTAAAATAATTAATTTTGTTTTCCAAAAATGACCATTAAAGATTAACGTCAAAAAGTTAGCTTGTGGTGATGTTATTAGCTAGATAGGAAGTATGGTGTGATTCAGTGGATCCTTGTGGGTCACATATTGACTTAGAAAACCACATATTAACATTACCTATGTTCTGTTGTATTTTTAATTTTGGTTAATATTTCTTAATTTTATTTTAATCTGATTCAAAGTTCACTCCAGAGTGAGGTGGGTGTGACACTTTTGATGTAGAAGACGGAGTGATGGAATTAGAAGCAGCATAGACAGAGTTCAAGCCAGTCACTGTCTATAAGCAATCTTCACAAAACCTTTTGAGACTTGGGATCACACCAATTTAAGACTGACAATTAGGGATTTTCTCTTTCGAAAACGTGGTATTTCTTCTTTCTGGAAGACGGAGGGAGAAGATAATGCGAAGAAAGTTCTTTTATGGTGTATTTTTTTCTTCCAACTTATTTGACTAAAAATGATTCAAGCATACTTTGGAATCATATTTTTATATCCAATTATTTTGGGATCAAAAAGCTGCAAGTCCATTTTGTGTAACCTTCTATGGCACTTGAAGTGATTCTGAATATATATTTCATTGCTTAGTCTGATGAAAAAACACAGCATTTTCTTACCAAGTTAAATATAATTCATGTGTGTGTATATATATGAAAGATTTTATTATCAGACATAGACTCTCAGGTTTACAGCTCTGGGGGAGAAATATACAACTTTAATGAATACTGTAAATGTGGTTGTATATATATTATATAATATATATGTGTTTTTAGTGTAAACTTCATAAATTTCTTACTTTAAGTTACTTTTCTCTATAAGAATAGAAATTTTCTTAACTTTCCAATCCTTCAGTCATAAATAATTCCTAATGTTTGAAATTCCAAAGACTTAGTGAAAAAATGGTAAAATATATATATTTACAACTTTCCTTTTCCCACATTATTCAATTATAACAGCTTTGTGGTAGAGGTCCAGTGCAGTTGCAACCAGGGATGGGGAACCTGTGGCCTCAAGACCACTTGTGGCCTTCTAGGTCCTTGGGTGTAGTCTTTTGACTAAGTCTAAATTTTACAGAACAAATCCTTTTATTAAGGGAATTTGTTCTATGAAGTTTGGATTCAGTCAAAGGGCTGCACTTGAGGACCTACAGGACCACATATGGTCTTGAGCCTGCAGATTCCCCACTTCTGTGTCTAACCCATGCCACTGGAGAAAATTCCTGGACCTTGGATCCTTAGCTGCATCCAAGAAAGAGGCAAAGGTATACTTTTGGCCCTCCCCTGAGGAGGTGAACCAAGAATTTGAGTGGTGGGATTCTTGAGCCCTAGCCTTCTGAGCTCCTGAAATCCACCCAGTATAGGTTGATGATCTCCTTAAGTGGTGGTCTTCTGGCTCTTGTTGAGTTCCCAGAGAATTAAAGGACTCAGTTGTATAGAGAAGACAAAGGAGAATTCCTGGGTACTGTAAGACTCTTGAAAAGAAGAAGATCATGCATGTGGCCTTGAAATTAAAAGAGAAGCATTGCTAGAGCAAATGATCTTGACTCTATTTTCTGAGCTATTTGGACAGTATAGGAACTCTCTTCATTTTCAGTTACATGACTGAGAGTGTATGCAACTAAAATATGTTCTTGCCTCAAGGCAGTCATTAGAATCTTCTAGCCTGGGACATGGGAAGGGGGAAGAAAGCAACTATATATGTGCAGTGTCTCCTCTCCCCTCCCCCACTCCCCAGTGGACTTCAGCTCTTTGTCTCTGTGGTCTATGCCCAACTCTCTCAAGATGTCTCTGAAAAAGCAGAAAGGGCCAACTCAACAACCAAGGCCCCCATTTTATGGGAGTTATTGGATATTCCCCAGTTACTGGGATTACTGGGTACAGCCCAATAGATATCTCCTAATTCTCTCAGTGAGGTTATCAGTGGCTATGGCCACACTCTTCCTAGTAAGTAAGAAAAAAAATCAAAGCCCAGACAAAAGTTTACTGAGTTGTAGTATCCTCAAGCTGATCAATTGCCTACATTTATTTCAAAATAAAATTTATGATCACTGTATGCAAAGATATAGTTTTAGTGCTTTAGGAATTGAGATAATTATAATTAACTCAGAATTGAAATGGTTTACTCTTAATCTTTCCAAAAGTGAAATATTTGGAGAATGAAATGGTTTTTTAAAAAAAGGTATATGCATCAAGTACTGTATTAATTATATTCCACATTCTTCATTTTAGGGACTCTATATTCTTATTGCAGAAGCCTTCTCTGGTGGTATGGAAGATTCACTGTTTTGTTGTAATATTACACTCAAACTCAAATAATAATTTTATTCAAAAAATAAATTGATTTTAGAAAAGTTAAATGACTTTTCAATCAACAAATATTTATTGAGTTACAGATACTGTAAGGGGATAGAAAAGAAGTATATGACATGCCCCGATAGGGAAAAGATGAACAAATATAAAACATTTAAACTAGTTTCTGTGATAAAGGCCTCATTTCTAAAACATATAGAGAACTGGGTGAGATTTACAAGAATACAAGTTATTCCCCAATTGATAAATGTTCAAAGGATATGACAGGGAATTTTCAGCGGAAGAAATTAAAGCTATCTATAGTCATATGAAAAAAAGCTCTAAATCACTATTGATTAGAGAGATGCAAATCAAAACAACTCTGAGGTACCACATCAAACCTATCAGATTGGCTGACATGACAAAACAGGAAGATGATAAATGTTAGAGAAGATGTGGGAGAGTTGGAACACTAATCCATTGTTGGTCAAGCTGTGAACTGAACCAATCATTCTGGAGAGCAATTTGGGCATAAACTATGCCCAAAGGGCTGCAAAAATGTGCATACCCTTTCACCCAGCAATATCCGTTCTAGGACTGTATCCCAAAGAGATCATAAAAATGGGAAAGGGTCCCACATGTACACAAATATTTATAGCAGCTCTTTTTGTGGTGGCCAAGAATTGGAAATTGAGGGGATGCCCATCAATTGGGGAATGAGTGGACAAGTTGTGGTATATGAATGTAATGGAATACTATTATGCTATAAGAAATGATGAACAGGAAGACTTCAGAGAGGCCTGAAAGGACTTATATGAACTGATGCTGAGTGAAGTGAGCAGAACCAGGAGATCATTGTACACAGTAACAACCACAGTGTGTGAGCAATTTTTCTGGTAGACTTAGCCCTTCTCAGCAAGGCAAGGACCTAAAACATTCCCAATGGACTCGAGGCAAAATGCCATCCACATCCAGAGAAAGAACTATGGAACTGGACCGCAGAATGAAGCAGACTATTTTCTCTTATGTTATGTTTTGTTTTGTCATGGTTTTTCTCATGGTTTCTCCCATCCATTTTAATTCTTCTATGCAACATGACTAATGTGAAAATGTGTTTAATAAGAATGTATGTGCAGAACCCATATAGGATCGCTCACTGTCTTGGGGAGGAAGGGAGGAGGGAGAGGAGCGGGGGAGAGAATCTAAGACTTATGGAAGTGACTGTAGAAAACTGAGAACAAATAAATTAATACTAAAAATAACAAAAAGAAACTGAAGAAATGGTTGAGTTGTCCAAAACAAATACAAAACCAAACAAAAACCCAAATAGTGGTATGGTGAATATGTGCCCTCAGCAAAAAATAAAAACAAGCAAACAAACCCCTCTACCCCCCCAAAATTTTTTTTTAAAAATAAAGCATTTGGAAGAATAATATGAGATAACAATGTTAAGGAATAGATTGTACAGGTTCTATCTGCAAATGCTATATTTGTTCAGAAAAGGAAGAGATTAACATTTTTAGATTAGGTGGGGAAGGCTTAATAGATAAGGTAGGACTTCTCCTTGGGCTTTCAAGAATAGGGAGGATTTGGATAATAGAGAGGAAGAAAAAAGGACATTCTGAAAGAAGGGAATAGTTTGAACACAAGTAGGAGTGAACATGGTGTATCATTTTCAAGTTTCAAGATTATAGACACAGATTTAGAAATAAAGGGGAAATTAGAGGCCGTCTAGTCTAATCCCTTAATTTTTTAGATGAAGGAACAGAAGTCAAGGGAAATGAAATGTGTCATCTAGGGACAATTTTGTGACTAAGATAGAACATGTATGTATGTATGTAGGTATGCGTACATATGTATACACACACATATATGCAACACATTGGTTGTTGTCCTTCATCTTCAAAGAGGACCAGCCAACCAAACATACATATGTATGCATACATGCAAATAATCAATCCCTGTTTACATATACTGTCGACCTCAGTCACCCCATCATCTTTAGATAACACATTTCATTTTATATATATTATATTTAATATATATTTTCATTATATATGTACACTGAGATCTCTATCCACATGTATCTTAGTATATATATGTGTATATGTATGTCTGTGTGTGTACACATACATATATGTAATGGAAAGACTATGAGACCTGACCTAGATTTGTCATTTAATAAACAAATTAGAGGAGCAGGGAAGAAGATACTGTCATAGTTTTGGAGAGGGGTAAAGTTCTTGACCAAACAAGACACAGAAAGAATCTCAGGAGATAAAAATAAGACAATTTTATGTATAAGAGACTGGCTGATGGGAGACCTCAGAGCATGTGCACTGTATTTTGCTTCCTGCCAATCTATGTGCAAGGTTAGTTTGTTTTGGAGGGAGAAGACCAGGCAATTGAGGTTAGGTGACTTGCCCAAGGTCACACAGCTAGTACATGTCAAGTGTCTAGACTGGACTTGAACTCAGATACTCCTGACTCCTGGATTGGTGTTCTAGTTGCTGTACCACCTATCTACCCCCATGTATAGGGTTTGTTGAGCTGACTTCTGGAAGCCAGCTTACAGTGGAGGGACCCTGACCCTTGAAGATATGCTATGACTTTCCTGTCAACTTACTATATGGTGAAGAAAAGCTTTTTTATTGTCTTCAGAGTTGGAAAGAAAGAGCATACAAGAGATTTTAATGGGGAAAATTAGTTTTTTTCTCTCTGTAGAATGGATTTTGAGCGAGAGAGAACAATGCTGTAAGTCTCTGGGTAGAGAGAGAAGCCTCAAATCTCATTCTTCTCACTTGGGTTGACAAATGACTGTAAACACTTTGCCTCTTTGTATCTGTTCTTCCTAGTGCTGAGATGAATATTTATAGAGATATAGTCTGTGAATGTGTAAGTTTCTCAAGATGTATCATTAAGCACCCCAACATACACAGAGGGGTCTGCTACCACAGTTTCTTTGATCTGCTTCTCTAAAAAGGAAAGACAACTTTTGAGGGATTCACAATAACTTTAATCAAACACAGGTATCACAGAAAATCAAAAACAAAATTTCAGGGAAATAAAAAATTAACAGACAACACTTCCAAACTGCTTCATCATTAACATATATACATCTTTACCAGAGAGAGAAGCAGCAACATTTGGCAGTTTTCAAAAGCTGGAATGCAAGCTGTCAACAATGCTCTAAATTGCTAATAAGAAGAATAGAAACTAAAACAATCCTGAGGTTTCACTTTATTCCCATTAGACTGGTAAAGATGACAAAAAAGGAAAATTATTTCTGTAGGTCTTATGAAAGCAGAGACACAGTAATGCACTACTGGTGGAACTGTGAATGGGTCCAGCCATTCTGGAAAGCAATTTGGAATGATACTCAAAAGGTCATTAAATTGTGCATATTCTCAGTAGTAATACTAGGCTTATAACCCCAAATAAATTAAAGACAGAAAAGACTCATATGTATACAAATATTTATGGAAGTACTTTTTGTTGTAGCAAGAACCTGGAAACAAAGTGCCATTGATGTGTTGAAGGGAATGAAGAAATTAAAGCACATGCATTTAGTAGAGTATTATTATCTCTTAAGGAATGATAAAAAGGAAAGACTTAGAAAAACCTGGAAGGATTTAGATGAACTGATGCAGAGTGAAGTGAGGAGAATCAGGAAAAGCCATTTCTACAATTACTACAACATTCTGAGAGGAAAAACTAGTGAAAGACTGAAGAACTCCTCTCAGTGTAATGGTCAGAAGACAAGTGACTAAGCTTGCTTCCCACCTCTTGGCACAGCAGTGATGGAATAGAAATGCAGGTGAATTATATATTTTCAGACACAGCTAATGTGTGAATTTTTTTTACTTGTAATAAATAATAATGTATGTAATAATAATAATAAATGTAATAAATACTCATTTATTACAAAGGAGGGTTTTTAGTGGGCAAGGGGAGAAAATGTTCAGAGTATAGTGATAGTTATAAAAAAAACAACAGGAAAAAAATCATCTGTGACTCTTTAAAAAATACATAGAAGAGAAAGAAAGTTCAGTGGAGGGCACAGAAAAGCAGGCCAATGTTTGTACTACTATGTTAAATTCAAGTTAAATTCAATCAAAAAAGATTATGAGACATATAGGACTCCTTTGTGAAATCATATAGACCCTAAAGTCTGAAAAGACTTTCAGGAAAAAAAATGTAGACATCTTAAAAGCTCTTTAGTTCATATATTTCTTTTAAAATAATATTTACATTTAGCGGGTCAAGATTGGGCAAAAAAGTATTTCAAAACAACATTATTTTTCCTTCAAAATGTAACTTGTGGCCCAGAACCTCCAGCCACAGTAGTACTATAAATCTGGAAGATTACATAGGTCCCCAGGGAGCTAGGACTTAACCATAGGGGAGGGTTATTTAACTCTTCCTCAGTGAACTTCAAACCTCCTTGAGGAGGTACAAGGGATTCAGAAAAGATTTAACTTCTCTTAGCCATATCTCCTATACACACATGTATACACACACACACATACACACACACACCTATATGTATATGTATACACACATATATATATATTGCTTGCATTTTTTATGAGAGCTTAATGACTTTTTAAAAAATATTACTTAGTTATTCATTAAAAATACTTTGGTGTGTAAAAATGGGTTTGTGTCTTCTTCCTTTACAAAACATGAAATGAGAAAGTAAATGAAAGTGGAAAGCTGTGGATTCACAGCTAATGTGAACTTAATATTATGAACTTAATATTAAATATCAATACAAGTAATTGGAGATATGTGATAATTCAGGCATGATGGGCAGAAATACATTTCTACACATTCCAATAAATAGGATAAAGCATGTTATCAGAATATGATGTATGACTTGAAAAAGTCAACGTACCCCTATTTTCTTTTTTTGTTTTGTTTTATTTCTCATGGTTCCTCCCATTTGTTCTAATTCTTCTATACAACATGACTAATGTGAAAATATGTTTAATATGAATGTATACGTAGAATCTATATCAGATTGTGTGCCATCTTGGGGAGGGAGTAGAGAGGGAGGGGGAGAAAATTGAAAATTAATGGAATTGAATGCTGAAAACTAAAAATAAATTAACTTTTAAAAAAAGAAAAAAGTCAATGTACCCCCTTTAGTAATGCAGATGGCAACCCTCTTGCGTGACTCTTCACCATGTTCATCTGTAAGTCCATCACAGTGGCTCCATACAACATGTTTGGAAGAATCTTGTAGGTCAGAAGTGTCCTATACCACACTCCCAAGTGGAGCCAGATCAAATTAAAACGTCACTGGGAAATATTTAGCAAAATGAATAAAAATCGAATTTCTTCAGTTGTTTTCAGTTGCCTCTGACCCTTAGTAAACCCAAGTGGAGTTTTCTTGGCAAAGATACTGGAGTGGTTTGACATTTCCTTCTCCAGCTCATTTTATAGATGAGGAAACTAAGGCAACCAGGGTTCAGTACCTTACCTAGCCAGTGTCTGAGGCCAGATTTGAATTCAGGAAGATGAGTCTTCTGGATTCCAAGCCTGGTGTTGTATCCAGTAAGTTCCTTTTTTCTTTCTTCTCTTTTTTTTTTCTTATTAAGCCTTAAATACTGAATGGGCATTGCTTCAGTCAAACTGAGACTTTTTAAAGATTCTAGCTTGAAAAGGCCAAGGTCCCCCACTACATCCTGAGGCATTCTTGTTCTGTATTTGGCTACTGGATCCAGATGGGTCTGGAGGAGAAAGTAAGGCTGGTGACTTTGCATAGCCTTCGCTCACTTAAATTCAATTTACTTGCATGTCACAGCATCACCCTGATGTCAAGGTCCTCTTCGAGACTGAAGGACAAACAACACCAATCTTTCCCAAAATACAATAAAACTTAATATTACATTTGAGAACTAAATCAGCATGTGACCCACCTCCTTATGTATGGATTAGCAGCTGTTTCTATTTGAGTTTAATACCATTGATCTAGTTCTCCTGACATTTTGTGGATATGAATGGAGCAAAAAAGATATCCATAAGTTATCCTTCACTTAGATAAGATGAACAGCCTTTTTTTAAAAAAAAAAGTCAGAATGATTTTTTCATTCATTGTCATACATTTTGCCTCCCATATGGTTATAGTATATGCTGTTTTTTGCTTCTGCTTAAAAAACAAGCAAACAAACCAAGAACTTTGCTTTATTTCATAAAGATTTTTCCAGATTTAAAAAATATTTTTCATATTTGTTTAAATTGCATTATGGTTTTCTATTTGGTTAGAGTTGACCGGATACAATTATTTTGAGAGATGAGAGGATAAGTACAGGCTGCAACCAGTAGGTGTCAGAGACCTGACAAACCCAAATCTTTCTTCCTCCAAGGCTGCCCCTATTCAGTACACCAAGCTTCAGGGTTTTTTGTTTTTTTTGTTTTTTTTGGATCTGGGATTAGGGTGGAGAACTCCTCCAGTAGAAACTACCTCCTTTAGCAGATATGCAACTAACTGGTTGGACAGTTTGGGATGATGGGGGTGGAGGTGCATTAAGAGGTGAGTTCCTCTTGATTACAAAGCTACTGTGTCAGAGGTAGGATTTGAATGCAGGTCTTCCTGACGCCAAGGCTGCTCTCTACATACTATACCAATCTTCCTTGTGTACATTTTTATACCATAACTTAAATAATATGGTCCCCATTGCTAGACATTTAGGTTGTTTCCAAGTTTTTGCAGTTACAATTGTTGCTTGCTGTCAACACCTTTTAAAAGATAGTTCTTTAAAAAAAAAAACCCAAAACAAAAAAAAAAACAAACACAACAATTTCACATAACACTTCCAACAATAGAATTACCGAGTCAAAGAATATGAATATTTTTGACAATGTAACATACTGTCAAATTAATCTAAAAAAAAATCCAAAAAGGCCTTAATTTGAGATTCTGTCTTTTTGGCTGTTCAAATTTTCGTCTCTTTAAATATCAATGAGCTGGGCTTCTTTTTTCAAGTGATTATTAATAACCTGTTTTTTTTTTTTTGAAAATTACCCATTCATATCTTTGTCCATTTATTCACTGTAGAGAGAGAATTTAAAATGTTAGTGGTTCCTTACATATTTTCAATATAAAGTTTTTTTTTCATGTTTTACTTGCTATGATTTATCCCCCACTCCCACCATGCATCTCCTTCTTTTCCTTTGGAACATGAGACCTTTTTTCATCCTACCAACATCCCTCCATCTGTCCTCTCAA
This sequence comes from Bettongia penicillata ogilbyi, assembly GCA_023548195.1. NCBI lineage: Eukaryota > Metazoa > Chordata > Mammalia > Diprotodontia > Potoroidae > Bettongia > Bettongia penicillata. The sequence goes on along the minus strand of JAJHZJ010000520.1, from coordinate 854,289 downwards.
ATTATTGTATATCTAAACTTCCATGTGTAGTCATTGCTCCCTGGAAAGAATGCAAATTCCTCAGGATCAGGGTCTGTTTCATTTTTGCATTCTATCTCCCATAGCCTGGCACAGTGCTAGACGAAGTGCTGGCTATCCCCCGATGCCTGGCATAGTGCTGGGCACTCTCAATAAATGCTTACCGACTGATTGATTGTGCATAACTTTATTTTGCAAAATCAAGTGTCTCTCGTCCCTGACGACTGCTTTTGTATGTTTAATAGAAACATTTCTTTTACTTCCATAATTAAATACTACTTTCCATTTTCTTTAATTTTTAAATAGTTCTTTTGCCTTCTTGCTGTAGGTGTCTTCTTGTATGATTTTCAGTATAGTTTTTTCATGCATCTTTTTGTTAATGACATTTTAGAATAATTATCCAGATATGACTTACTTCACTTCAGTGCTTACTATTTCATCCCATATCTTTAAAAAAAATCTGTTTCAAAGCACATTTGCACTTGGGGATTTTCTTTGTCCTTAAAAAAAACCCAACATCTTCTAACAGTTTTTTTCCCAAGTATGTATATCCTGCCCTCAGCCCCTTTCTTACTTCTCCTTTTAAATTAATTTTCAATCCACCATCAAGTTTGTAGTCAGTACACACTGGGGATTTCCACACTGATCCATGAACTATCAGGAAAAAAAATCTTCTAGTGAAGTTATTAACTAAACCACAGACAGTAGGCTGTGCTAGCTGGCACAAATGGTTTTAAATTACAGGCTTTATTCTTTTTGTTTTTTCTTCTCTCTTGTGAATGACTAGAGGGACAGATGGAAAAGAAATCTACTCCTTCACCTTCCTTCCTTTAATTCCTTCTCCCTTACAACAAAACTCAACCAGCCATTCTTCCCCAATCTTGGGGAAAAGCAACAAAGCACTCATTCTTGTTCTCATCATTACCCGGTCATAGGACTCTGAAAATTCCCATTGTTATCAGCATTCTAGTTTCTCACTTTAGAAAATAAAGCAATAAAGGAAGGCAGTTTTTAAGTCTATGGAAAACACGTCAACACTGAGAAGTTACATACTGTATAAGGCAGGAGTGGGGAACTGTGGCCTCCAACTTCACAGAACAAATTTCCTTAAAAAAAGGATTTATTTGGTAAAACTTGGACTCAGTCAAAAAGCCACACCTAGAAGGCCACATGTGGCCTTGAGGAAGAAGGTTCTACACCCGCTCAGGCTGAAATATTTAAGATAAATCTGAATTCATTTACAAACCAACAAAGCATGGAGACCATAAAGGTCTTTATTAGATCAGGATTGAGAAAATTGAAATTGTGAAATTCAGATTCATTTCTTTATCCCCCATCAGGGCTATCTGGACTTAACCTTAGGACTGGGATTTCTTTGAAATCTACTACTGGAAAATGTCCACCAACAAAAAATGCAAAGCACTTCGAATTGTATTCTTTCATTTAAAAAATTAGCTTCTGAGGATGTTGTCAAGTTGAAAAAATAAAGAAGGGTGGAAATTTCCATAGAAAAATCTCCCAGTCCCAATTTTTTTTTGTCAGACCATAAGATACTTTTCCACTGAAAAGTTTAAAGTACTCTACCAATAACTTGCAAAATCATACTTTATCTCAGGAATGGGCAAATTTAATTCAAGTGATCATTACATATGCTACTGTGGGCAAAATCCCTTAGAAGAAATGGAGTAGCCTTCAGAGTGAATAAAAGGGTGAAAACAGCAGTACTGTGGTATAATCTCAAAAATGACTGAATGATATCTATTTGAATTCAAGGCAAAGCATTCAACATCACAGTAAGAGGCCAAAGTTAATCATTTCTATGAAGACCTACAATATCTTCTAGAAATAACACCAAAAATAAAAGATGTGAGAAACAAGAAGTTCTATTTCCTCAGAGTCTTGACCTAGCATGGTCAGGTAAAGGTCAGAAACTTCTATGAGCTATTTGAGGGAAAGTCTATCAGAGAAGAGAACATGAACTCACATGGCCAGGGGACCATGGCCCGGGAGATCCTAAGTTTGGAATATGATAAGAAACTTACATTATTCTGAACATGTTGTAGTCTTCAGCAGCCATGCTGGAGACCACCCGTTCATTCAAAAGAATGAACATAGAGGGCCCTTTCTCTTCTAAACTCCATTTTAATAAATTTTCCTTGATACCTTTTTGTATGTGTCAAGTTTGTCTCTAACAAGATGTCACATTCATCATAGGGGATTGGAATGCTAAAGTAGTAAATCAAAAGATAACTGGAATAACAGAAAAGTTTGACCTTGGAGTACAAAATGAAATAGGACAGAGACTAATAGAGTTTTGTCAAGGTGACTCAGATCATAAAAACAACACCCTTTTTCAACAACCCAAAAGATAATTGCACACATGGAAATCACTATATGGCCAATATAGAATTCAGATTGATTATATACTTTGCAACCAAAGGTAGAGAAATTATGCAGTCAGTTGGAACGAGACCTGGAACTGACTTTGGCCCAGATCATGAGCTTCTTATTGCAAAATTCAGACAAATTGAAGAAAGTAGGGGAAATCATCAGACTGAGAAGTATGACCTAAATGACATCCTTTATGAATATGAACTGGAAGTGAAGAACAAATTTAAGGGATTAGATCTAACAGATAGAGCGCCTGAGGAACTTGTGGACAGATGTTCACAAAATTATGTAGGAGGTATCAACAAAAAACATCCCAAAGAAAAAGGAGAGCAAGAAATCAAAATGGCTGTCTGATGAGGTTTTACAAGTAGATCAGGAAAGGAGAGTAAAAGTTAAAGAAGAAAGAGAAAGATATGCTCAGCTGAATGCAGAATTCCAGAGAATAGTGAGGAGAGAAAAGATTTTCTTAAATGAGCAATGCAAAGAAATAGTAGAAAACAGTAGAATGGGAAAGAGAGGAGATGTCTTCAAAAAAATTAGATATATCAAGGGAATGTTTTGTGCCCAAGTGGGCACAATAAAAGACAAAAATTACTGAAATTTAGTAGAGCAGAAGAGATTAAGAAAAAGTGGCAAGGATACACATAAAAACTATACAAGAAAGAACTTAATGTCACCAATAACCACAATGGTGTAGTTACTGATTCAGAGCTTAGACATCCCGGAGAATAGCCAAGTGGGCTATAGGAAGCATTGCTAACAATAAATCTAGTGGATGTCATGGAATGCTAGCTGAGTTATTTAAAATCCTAAAAGATGTTGCTGTTAAAGTATTGCAGTCAATACACCAGCAAATTTGGAAAACTCAACAGTGACCACTGGATTGGAAAAGATCAGTTTACATCACAATCCTAAAGAAGGGCAATGCCAAGGAATGTTCAAATTACTGAACATTTGAACTCCTTTCACACGCCAGCAAGGTTATGCTTAGTTAGGTTTCAGCAATATGTAAACTTAGAATTACCAGAAAAGCAGGCTGGTTTTCAAAGAGGCAGAATAATTACAGACCAAATGGCCAACATTTACTGAATTATGGAGAAAGTAAGGGAGTTTCAGAAAAACCTCAACTTCTGTTCATTGACAAGACCAAAGCCTTTGAATGTGAGCATCACAACAACAAAATGTGGCAAGTCCTCAACGAGATAGGAATACCAGGTCATCTTCCTTATCTCCTGAGGAACCTGTATGGAGGTCAAAGAGCAAGTCAGCATCCAATATGGAACTGATGTGGTTTGGGTTGTTGGGAACCAAGAAATGTCAGGGTACAGAGCAGCATCCTCCTGGAATGAATTCACACAGTAAACTCTTCTTGCAGTCAAGGTTTATTGTAATGACAATAGTAGGGGGGTGAGTCCTAGTGAACCTTCAGTTTAATGGTGGGGAGTATGATGCTAATATACAAAAAGGACAGTGAAAAGAATCAGGATGGGATTGAGTGGTAAATTGTTAGGTGGGCCAGATGCAATAGTGAAAGGAATGTCAAGTAAGCTAATCAAGTGGTGGGGTAGGGAGTATGAAGTGCCTTGGGTGGAGGTGCCAATGATTTTGGGCTGCTGAAATGTATGGGAAAATTCAGGGTTTGGGTTGCTTTCAAAGACATGGTCTTTTCCTTTTAGGTGTCCAGGTCCCATCACCCCATCAGAGCAACTGGCTGGCCTAAAAATGGAAAAGGATTATGGCAAGGCTATATATTGTCACATTATTTATTTAAGTTGATGCAAAATACACCATGCTGACTGGATGATTCAAAAGCTGGAACTAAGGTTGTCTGGAGAAATATCAGCAATCTCAGATATGCAGATGATGCCACTCCTATGACAGAAAGTGAAGAGTTAAGAAGTCTCCTGATGAGGGTGCAAGAGGAGAGTGTAAAAGCTGGCTTGAAACTTAACCTCACAAAAGCTAAGATCTTGGCAACTGGCCCCACCACTTACTGGCAGACAGAGAAGTGTGGAAGAAGTGTCACATTTTATATTTTTGGGCTCAAAGATCACTGCAGATAGTGACTGAAGCCATGAAATTAAAAGACATTGCAAATCTGGGTAACAGAGACATCACCTTGCTGACAAAGGTCCTTACAGTGAAAACTATGTTTTTTTTCAGTAGCAATGTATGGCTCTGAGAGTTGGACCATAAAGAAAGCTGAGTGCCAAAGAATTAATGCTTTCATTTTGAGGTGCTGGAGAAAACATTTTCGAGTCCTTTGGACAGCAAGGAGTTCAAATAAGTCAATACTTAAAGAAATTAATTCAGGCTATTCACTGGAAAGTTAAATACTGAAGCTGAAGCTTAGATACTTTGACCATGTAATGAGAAAGACAGGACTCATTGGAAAAGACCCTGATGTTGGGAAAGATTGTACATAAAAGGAAAAGGAGACAACAGAGGCTAAGATCTGTAATGTCATAGAAACAACAAACATGGAAAGCAGATTGAAGCGTACTATTTTTCACTTCATTTTTTTAAAGTATTTTTTAGTTTGTGTTTTCTTTCACAACATGACTAATATGGGAATATATTTTACATGATTGTCCATCTATAACCTATGTCAAATTGCTTACCATCTCAGGCAAGGGAAGAGTGAGGGAGGGAGGGAGAGAGTTTGAAACTCAAAATTAAAAAAAAAAACCCAGATGTTAAAAATAGTTTTTATATGTAATTGGGAAAAAATGAAATACTATTTTTTTAAAAAAAACAATGAACACGAACTTGGATGAATTTCAAGAGATGGTGGAGGATAGAATGGCATAGGGTGCTAAGATCCATGGGGTCACAAAGAGTCTGACAAGACTGAATGAAAAACCACAAACCTCTGAATAGTCATTTACACACATGTGTACATGTACATATATGGCATATAAATGTACGTGGCATACATTTATACACACACACACACAATGTATACACATATGGCAAGAGATAGAGAAGGGTTTGGTCTCTTTCACCAGAATCTAATTCAGGGTCTCACCCTTTCTCCCCTGGTCTATTGTAATTATCTCTTAAATGACTACCCTGCTCATCTCCCTCTCCCCCAAGCCAAATTAGCAAAATCTGAACAGGTTATTGCCCACTCAGAAAAGCTCCAGGGGTTCCCTATTACCTCTGGAGGGGAGCAGAAAACTGTCCTGTCTGGTGTTTAAAACCTTTTGCCAGAAAATGATCAAACCCAACCCCAGGAAGAGGGATGATGAATCATGCTGCCCATTTCCTTATAGAGATGCAGAATGAGATATGCATTTTTGGACATGGCCAATGGGGGAAGTTGTTTTGCTTGCTTTTACATATTTCTTACAAGTATTTTTTTTTTTTTTAATTTGCAGTTGGAGGGAGAGAGTGCTGCCTATATGGTTCTCCTGTCTCCAAAAGAGAAGAGAACAGAAGGAAGATCCCTTTGTTATTCTATGGGCAAGCCCTGATCTCTCTAGTACAAGGCTTTTTTCTGTTCCAAACCCAACCAATTACTTTGTATGTATTTTGTATTCATCTTTGTACATGTTGTTTCCTTCCCTGAAAAATGTTTCATTTTTGTCCTTTTATCCGCAGCATCCAGCTTAGCACTTGAGATAAAAATGCTGATTGAATTTTTTGTCTTTTCCCAGCAATGATTGTTGAAAGTGATGGAAGAGGAGTACAAATGACTTTATTTTGGCAGGTGACATTTTTACATCCTTATTTCTTTATTTAATCTTAAATTTTACTGGCTTTTAGTTTTTGGAAGCTGCAAAGCGACATAGTGCCTATATCAAAAATTAGTAACAAAAAGCCTTGTAAAGAGTGTAGCCCTCTTAGTAGTGTGTATATATTGTGCAACTGTGTCAGAGTATGATTGCTATCACGGCTTTTTAGGGCATCTTTCTGTCTGTACATCCTTCTTACATATTACTTCCCGCCACGTACTCTATTGATGAGCCAGATTGGTCTTTTTGGGGTTCCTCACCCATGACACTATATTAGAGGGACAATGCAGCATATTGAATAGTGTGTTGCAGTTGGAGTAAAGAAGACCTGGGTCCAAATCTTGCCTCTAATACTTCCTGACTGCATGACTTGGCAACTCACTTAAACTCTCTGAGCCTCAGTTTCCTAATCTGTAAAATGAAGGTGTTGTTCTAGATTACTTCTAGTGAGTGATCTGTGATCTTGGGCTATTACACCAACTAGAATGAATTCCTTCCTATCTCTGCCTCCTTGAATCTTTGACTTCCTTCAAGGTTCAACTCAAATGCCATCTTCTGTGGAAAGAATTTCTGGTGCCTCCTCCCCAGTTCTAGTGCCCTCCCTCTAGGGTTCCTTTATATCTATTCTATGTGTATCTTGTGTCTACATCTTGCATTCACACACACAGTTTGAGAGGCCCACTCCTCTCAAGGTTCAAGGAGAAATGTTGAGGGCTGTCTTCTACTTTATATGCCACATCTTCTACTCTGTGATCCAGGTACACTAGGCTCCTTGCTGTTCTTTGAACAAGAACCTTCATTTCCTAATTCTCTGCATTTTCATTGGCTGTCCTCCATGCCTAGAATGCCCTCCCTTTGCTCTCTGCCTCCTAGCTTCTTTCAAGTTCCATCTAAAAATCCCCCCTTCTGGAGGAAGCCTCTCGCATCCCCTTCAATCCTAGTGCCTTCCCTCAGTTGATTACTTCCCACTTAGCTTTCATATAGTGTCTTTGTACACCGTTGTTTGCACGTTGCTTCTCCCATTAGACTGTGAGCCTCTTGGGGGAGTAAAGGACTATCTTTTGCCACATAGCAGTGCCAGGAACATAGTAGGTACTTAATAAATGTTAGTTGACTGACTGGCATGTTCTCCATTAATAATCTGTCAGCCACACTGAAAATGGATTTATTAAGAAGGCAAACCAACAATACATGGTACCAAACATTCCCTCCTTCAACCTTGGACGCACTCTTCCACAAATACAGATGTCATCCACGGGGAGAGTAGACTCTATTGTAGAATGCAATGGTAGTGAGGCACACATGTGGAAAACAAATGTGACAAAGAGTTAACTCACAATTCCTGTATGGGAAGTTTTTTTTTCTCACTTTGTATAATTCTTGTGAAGTTCCTCTTGGGTGTAGGTAGTTCTCTGCTAGGCTCAGTGCCTTTCTAGAGTTCATCACCAGCAATTGGTGTTGCCACGAGGGGTCATGTCCTCTGAAAATGCCTTTCCTCAGCTAAATTCCCTCTTCAACCTCACTTGACCTTGGTGTGTCTCTCAGGCCCTGATGCAGTTGCTTCCATGGCTGATGTCTCGGATGCTACTCTTAGTTCTGGAGGATGCTGTCAGTGATGTCTCAGCTGTTGCCTGCCAGGCCTCTCTGATCATTTGGCTCTCCTGAGGTGGTTGTCAGGGCAATCCCTTCATGACGTACTCATTCTCCTCAAATCAGGGGAAAACAAACACAAAGGAACAGAGAGGGCCATGTGCTCGAAGCTTCCATGGCCAGATGGGAGACAGGGCAGCCTCTCTTTCCCACCATGACTCCCAGCAACATGTGAAAGCAGTCCTGCTTCACTAGAAGTCACACAGGAAGCATCAATGAAGCCACGCTGCTTGCCTGTGCTGCGTACCTTCTGAATTCTGGCTCAGTGACCTCTGAGTCATCAGTTCTTCTAGGTTCAGCAGTCAATGACAGAACTTTTCATTATTGTACAGTGCAAACCCCTGCGTCATTGTGGAAAGAAATAGGCTTATCCATAAGATTCCACATGGTTTCTTAGAGTGTGCATTCTCTAAGACCGGCCCCCATAAGCCAGGGCCCTTTCATTACACTCGTTACCTCAATGTTAGTACGATGCCTGGCACACATAAGTGCTTAGCACATTCTTGCTTTGTTGATTGACTGCTTCGACTGCTCCTTTTTCCCTTTGACAGGTTTAGTCTAGTCAGTTAGCTGAGACCCAGATAGGCCAGCAGTGGAAATGGCTTTAGGGATAGTCAGAGTAGGACAGCAGCTACAGTATGTAAGAAATCTGACTGATAATTTCCCATACATTCTAGATCTAAGGATGTGAGATCAAGACTTGGGCTTTGTGGTCTGAAATCCAAGCTTTCCTTCCTAATATAATGGAGTTTTGGCAGATGCTCAGATCACCTAAGATGGAGACATCTACCTGGGAAACATTAGGGACCCACTTCTTGGAGAAAACAAATCTCCAATCCCTTACTGAAATGGACGGACTGAGAATGAATCATAGGCAAAAGTCAATTAGGAATTTCGAGAGCATCATTTATTAGCCAGGTTGGCAGCTGCCTCATGGAGAAACCCAGAGGAGACAGCCTCGAACTGAGGTGGGTGTGTGCATTTTAAGTGTTTCGGTGCTACTTGGTACAGCCTTGTGGTTTCCACAACAAACAGTTCTGACAGAGCAAAGTGGGGTGGAGCTTGTTGTTAGGCAAGAACCCCCAAACAGAAGGGGTTGTCAGGGTACTGTTGGGCAGAGGACCCCAACAGAGAAGAGATGCCAGGAGAGGGATCCAATCAAAGACTGGTTGTCATTCAACAAACTAGTTGTCAGGAAGGGGAGGAGGGGCTCAGCAAAAGGTAGTTGCCTGGCAAAAGGGGTCTGACATTAGGGGGGAATGGTTACCATGCGGAGGGATTAAACAGAAGATGACTGTTAACAATTCATCAGATATTTCACAACCCAAAGGGGAATAACGTTTTGACAGGGGCCCAGCAAAAACCTGTTACTAGGCAGGTTATCCAACCCTGCCCAGTGACCTAACAGATATCTCTCAACCTAGGGGCCCAGGGAGGAATAATGTCCACTTCATTACTACATGGGTAGGAGCAGCAGCCTTTTCCATTGGCTTCTTAGCTGGAAAAGGATGTGCATTGAAAACTACTAGGCTGAGATCGTCTTGCTCTCTTTTTTTAGCAGTACCCAAAAGATGAAAATCCTGTTCATGGGCACCATGAACTATGCTAGGTGTAGGGAAGGGAAGGCTTGCCCTCTCTTTCCTGGACACTTCTGAAAAACAGGTTTTAGTCTATTTCCTTTTATAGTGGGTAGAGTCCATAGACCTGAGAGCTTGAGCTATGGGCACCTTGGAGCCATGATTGCAGACTGGATGTGACAGCAAGGACATAGAACTTTGTGGGACCGTGCTATGTAGAAACTAAGTTGAACTGGGAACCTAATCCTGGTCCCCTCCCATCCAACACCCCAGGCTGTGGGGGTCAGATCAGCCAATTACAGTTACACTAAAATACTCCTAATTGTGTAATAGCGCCAGCATCTTAGTTGTAAGATAATGATAAGCACTCTAATTCTCAGAGTTCTTTGCCTAGGTCCTGAAAACTTTGGGCCTCTAATTTTGTTGCAGTTCCATTGTGTGTGACTCTTCATGACCCCATTTTGGAGTTTTCTTGGCAAAGATACTGGAGTGGTTTGCCAGTTCATTTTATAGATGAGAAAACTGAGGAAACTGAGGAAAACAGGGTTAAGTACCTTGTCCATGGTCACATGGCTAGTAACTGTCTGAAGCCAGATTTAAACTCAAGTCTTCCTGACTTCAGGTCTAGCATTCTATCTACCATGCCACCTAGCTGCTCTTGGTCTCTGATGGATCTTTTTAAAAATACAGGTGAAGGGAGAGGGAATAACACCTTAAGTAGATATCACTTAGCAACTTAATGAAGACAGGTTCTCTAGTTCAAAGCTAGGTCTTAGGGAAATGAAACACAAAATGAAGGTGAGGGAAAATGAGAGATGATATGGATATGTTAAGGTAGAATAGATGGTGAGAGGCACTGATAGAGGAGGTGTCTGCCAATTTTGCCTACTTTAAAGTTTTATTGAATTCTAATTTTGTGTAGTGGAATCCTAAAGGTCCTCAGTACAAGTCTTGAGAGTTTTGAAAAGATTCAGTATCTGGCCCAAACTTTTCATTTAAAAAATGGGAAACTGAGGCCCAGAGGATTAAGTAATTTTTTCCAAGATCATACAACTTTGCAACATAGGTCTTATAATTTAGAGGCCAGGGCTATTTTCACTCTATCTTTTTTCCTGTAGATATGACAGAGAAGGCACTGAGAGACTTGGTGAGGGCCATAGGGCAAGAGATGTATGACACCTGAAGTCCAGCTCTAAATCTATTGCTCTCTGGTCCTAAATTGGAGGACCGTCATTGTCAGTGATCATTTTCAAGGTGTGGTTGAGTATGTCAGCAGTTTATTGTTAACACATGTCAGTAGCTTGTCACGGTTATAAACCTGAACACCGAAAGCACCAATTTGCATGTTCCCACATTTCAGAATGTTAATTAGCAAAATATACCACTTTGATTATTCTGTGAATCCATGATCTCTTCAACCCTGTAAATTGCAGTGCATCCATCTTTCCCCATCTTGTGATAATTTTATCTGTGTCCTTCTGTAGGTACCTCATAGAGGAGCTTCTCAACACATGAAGGCATTCCCTTGGGTTTTCACATATAATGGATATTAATTAAATGCTTAGGTGGTACATGTACTGTTCCTTATTCTCAGTATATAGCTTGGTTTACCTTCTTCTCCAGATGTATATGATCTATATTTTATATCAATATTTCTATCTCATGAGATATATAGATGAGAGGCAGCATTGGGTAGTGGATAGAGGGCCAGCCTCAGAGGGAGAAAGACCTGGGTTCAAGTCCCACTTCTGATATACATTAATTTTGTGACTAAACAACTCATTTGCCACAAGAGGAAGACTACAAATTACAAAGGAGTTGTTGACCAATTTTCATCCTCAGCGCCTAGCACACTGTCTGATACATTAATAAGTGTTTGTCGATTGATCTGCATTGGTAGATTCTTCTCTGAGAGCTGTATATTCTGATGAGAGAAAAAGATTGGACATATTTATATGTGCATACATTTGTATGTACATGGGGGAGCTAAGTGGAGCAGTGTCAGGACAACTCCTCTTTGTGAGTTCAGATCTGGCCTCAGACACTTACTAGTTGTGTGACCCTGGGCAAGTTACTTAATCCTGTTTGCCTCAATTTTCTTTTATGTAAAATGAGCTAGAAAAGGAAATGGCAAACCATTCCAGTATCTTTGCCAAGAAAACTCTAAATGGGGTCATGAAGAGTTGGACATGACTGAACTGACTGAACAACATATGTTGTACACATACAACATATGTTGTAATACATATTACATATGCACACAAATCACAGGGCATATGCAAACATATGCACATACATATATATTAAGCCTTATGATTTCCTTGGTGTAGAAAACTCTCAGAAAGGAAATTCTATCTAACTAACACAGATCAATTGATCACCAGAGTTAATAGTAGAATCTACAAGAAGCTGTAGTAATGGCTGCTCAAGAGTACCAGAGTGATGACAGAGCAAGCACCTACAGAGGTATGTGGAAAGATAATCACCTGAGGACATTGGCAGCTACAGGAATTGTGACCTTTTTATAACGGAAAAACGTGCCAGTTATGGACTATAGAAGATTGCTGATCCTCGAAGCTTAGCCCCACATGTTCCGTACATGTGTTCCTGAATACTTTTGTACCTTATTTTTATTTATTTATTTGACTTTTTACATTCATTTTCACAAAATTTTGGGTTCCAAATTTTCTCCCCTTTTATCCCCTCCCCCCACCCCAATACACCGAGCAATCTAATTTTCCCTATCTCCAATCTGCCCTCTCTTCTGTCATCCGTCCCTTCTCTTGTCCCCATCTTCTCTTTTGTCCTGTAGGGCCAGATGACTTTCTATTCCTCATTAACTGTATGTCTTTTGTACCTTCTTTTTAAGCTTACTTTCCCCAAAAACCTTGTATATACAAAAGGAGGGTATACCCCAATTTGGCAACATTATTTTGAACCCACTATTTTTGCTATAATTTTTTTCTAAATCCTATTTATCAAGACTAACTGATGCTAACTAGTTGATTGCTAATAGATAGCATACCAGTGGGGGCTCAAACACCAAAGTACTAGAAATACCAACCCTTCATTGTTACCCCTAGAATTGTGAGGGGAGTTGTAGTAAGCTGCTCCCTAGGGATACAACGTGATAGTGTATGTCCAGCTAAAAGATTAGCTCAGAGGGGCTACTGCTGCTCCTCTTCCTCACCACATATATGTACATATATACACATATATGTATGCATTCCCATATGCTCTATATACATATACACACATGTATATAGACACATGAGTATGATCCTCTAAAAATTTTTCCATTGTTATCTAGTAAGTATATGATAATTACATGTACATATATATATATAAATCTATAAAATATTGAGTTTATATTTTTAATGTAATCTGTGGCTCAGAAAGATAGTTCTGTGTTCATGCAAATTCATTTCAGACTGAGGAGCTTTTTGCTGAAATCTCTTTTGACTTTTTCCCCAACTGAAGTTTTCCTTGGGAATATCATCCCTTGACACTCTCTTCACAGTCAAAAGGTCTTCAGCTCCTATGCAAGTAGTCAATATAAAACTACAAAATCAACCATTGAATATAAGACAGACTTTATTTTAACCATCAGAAAATGCCAAGGACAAACATCCAAGAGCATAAACAATCAGAATAGCTTTCTTTGCTTCTCAGGAGCCAAATCTCCCCTAAGGACCTAAGTAATTCTCTTCCTTTTTAGTGCTGTTGTCTATTAAGGTTTTGCTGCAAGATGAAAGCACTCAGGGTTGCTAGAGAGTCCAGCCCTTTCTTTCATTACGTCAGTGATGGCCAAGGTCTGGATTTATACTTGCTTATTATGGTTCTGGCCCTTGATGGTTCTCAGCTTTGGCTGCAGTTGAGATTCAGAAACTTTCAAATCAAAAGAATGACCAAGTACTAGAAAAATCTTGAAGGAGAAAAGCATTTGGTGCTTTAGGTTAGTATATATGAATGAGTATGTTTCAGAAGTAGCTATAGATGAAATATAGAAATCTGAACTACTTGGAATGCAAGGTAGCAGAAAAAATAATTATACACACCTACTATGTGCCAAACACTATGCTAAGTGCTTTACAATATTCTCTCACTTGATTCTCATAACAAATCTGAGAGGTAGGTGCTGTTATTATCCCCATTTTATAGTTGAGGATACTGAGGAAAACAGAAGTTAGTTACTTGCTCAGGGTCACACAGCTAATAAGTGTCTGAGGTTATATTTGAACTCTGGTCTTCTTGACTCTAAGTCCGGCGTCCTATTGACCTTGCTGCCTACTTTCCTCTGTTTTCTTATCATGCTCAGACATCTAAGACATGTCATACTAAGACAATTTCATATGCTATAATCACCATCACCTTTTAATCGTACTCAAGAGTTGGCAAACAACTGCCATGTGTGCCAGGAGGTTGGCATAGTGAGCTTTCTTTCCAGTCCTTGGCCATTACTCAGTAGCTGTTGCCATGCTGCTCCTGCCTGTTTCACATTATTACTATCTTGGGCTTCCATTCACTCTCCCCTCCACACCTTTGCTTGATTGGAGCTCTGGGAACTGTCACTGCCACAGGCTCTCTTCCAAAACCTCATTTCCAAATTTCCTTTTGTCTGCCATCATCACTTGGTTTGTCATGCTGAGAGATGGAGTATCTTATTTGTGGAAGAGCCAGGAGGCCAGTGTCACTGGATTGAAGACTAGTGTTGGGGAGTAAGGTGTAAGAAGACTGGAAAGGGAGGAAAAGAATAGATTATAAAAGGTTTTGAATGCCAAACAGAGCCTTTTGTATTTACTCCTGGGGGCAATAGGGAGCTGCTGAAATTTATTGAGTGTGGAGTGGTGATGGTGGTGGTATTGATGATGGTGATGGAGATGTGATCAGACCTGTGCTTGAGAAAAATCACTTTAGTGATTGAATACAGGATAGATTGGAGTGGAGAGAGACTTGATGTAGGGTCATCATGATAACCCAGATGTGAGATAATAAGAGCCTACATTGGAGTGGTGGCAGTGTCAGAGGAGAGAAAGGGGTCATGCTCCAGAGATGCTGCAAAGGTGAAATGGCCAGACCTTGGCGAAAGATTATATGGGGAGTAAGAGATAGAGAGAACTACAGGATGACTTCAGGGTTGTGAGCCTGAGGGTCTGGGAGGATAGTTTTGCCCTCTACAGTAAGAGGAAAAATGGGGGTGGGGGTGGGGTTTAGAGGGGAAGGTAAAGAGTTCCATATTACAAATATTGTGTTTAAGATGTCTTCTGGACATCCATTTAGAAATATCTGAAAGGCTGTTGGAAATACAAGATGGGAAGTTAGCAGAGGTTTTGGGACAGTATAGATAGATCTGAGAATCATCAGCACAGAGATGGTAAAGGAATCTCCTGGACAACCGATAAGGTCACCAAGTGAAGTAGTATAGAAGGAGAAGAGGAGTCTGGGCCCAGGACTGACCTCTGAAAGACACCTACTGTTAGAAGGCATGATCTGGAAGAGGATATAGCAAAGGACACAGAGAAGGAATGTCAGAAAAGTAAGAGGAAAACTAGTAGAGACAGGTGTCCTGAAAAGCTAGAGTAGAGAGTACCAAAGAAGAGAGTGTCAAAGCTCTCTTATAGCATCAAGAGCCATAGAAGTCATGAAGAATGAGGATTGAGAAAAGGTCATTGGGTTTGGCAGCTAGGACTATCAGTAACTTTGGAGAAATCTGTTTTAATGGACTCATAAGGTCAGAAGCCAGATTGTAAAGGCTCAAAAAGAGAGACAAAGGAAAGTGGAAGCATTTATTCTGTTCTAGATGGCCTTTTCAAGTGATCCATGACAGTGGTAGAGATGGATCAAGGGAGGTTTTTTTTTTTTGGATTGGGGGAGACCTAGGCATCTTTATATACCATAGAAAATGAGCCAGTAGACAGGGAGAGAATGAAAATCGATGAAAGGGTAGAAATGACAAAGGAGAAAATCTGTGGGAGGAGATGGGATGAAATGGGATCACTTGAACAAGTAGAGGGGTTAACCTTGGTCAGAAGTAAGGCCACTTATCATGTGAAACAAGGTAATTAGATATGAATCATCTTTCAGAGTCATCCCATCACAAATAATTTGTCACTGATTTGAAGAAAGCTCGGTCAAGTCCCTGGATATGTGAGGGAAATTCCATGAGCACTACATAACTTCCTCTGTTTTCATTGGTTTGGGGAATTCCTGGGTAAGGAATCCCCCTCTTCTGAGAGTAGTTGGCACTTTCTGTTCAACTTACAGTTTTAGAGAACTGCCTTGGGCATGGAGAAGTTAAATGACTTGCTTAGGATCACACAGCCTGTATGAGTTAGAGGCAGGTAAATTTAGGTCTCCTTGACTCTAGATTATAGCAAGACTGCCCTTCCAGGCTAATACTGAAGAGAAAGACATTTAGATTTTATTCTGTTTCTTCGCTATCCTTCCCCTGTAATGTCTACAATGCAGCAGTGATCAATGCTAAAGACCTTTCTCTCCTCCCCAACAACATTCCTTTCCTCTGTTCCATTTCCTTGGGAAATGTCCCAGCTGGTCTTTGTGATTACCATATAAATCAGTTCTCTATGAGATGATTTTGATTTAATGTGTGAGCCCCTCAAGGTAAGAAGATATTTACATTGAAGCAGAACCAGTCAGGAAATAGGACTTTAACTCAATGGAATGATGCTAAGGTAGGAATTAGAATAATTTGTTTCTAGGCTTGAACTTTTGAACCATCTTTGACTCTGCTCTCTCACTTCCCACATCCAAAGGTATCCTGAAAGCACGATGGAAACAATTCTTTTTTATAATGAGGGAAGAAGATCTGGGGTAGCTAGGTGGTGCAGTGGATAGAGTGCCAGGGCCGGAGTCAGGAGGACTCATCTTCCTGAGTCCAATGTGGCCTTACTAGTTGTGTGACACTGGGCAAGTCACTTAATGTCTCCATTTCCTCATCTGTAAAATGAGCTGGAGAAGGAAATGACAAATCACTCTAGTATCTTTATCAAGAAAACCCCCAAAACCCAAATGAAAAGTGGAAATGACGGAATACAGCAAGGATGACAACGGAGAAGACTTGGAATAGACTTGGACCTTTTCCCTTCATTATAAAAATATTACATGGATTTGAGCCTCTTTCCCACAATATAAAAAGAACATCTCCTCTCGTCTTCACTTAGAGGGCCAAATACCACTTTCTGGCCTCAGCACAAACCTGATTATATCAAAATACAAGGGGAGAGGCAACATTAGCATTTGCCCCTCCTGGACCTTCATTCTCGCACTTTATTAATAAAGGGACACTTAAAGACATCATAGGCGATTGTTAAATAACGCACCATTAGAAACTTGAAATAAACAAGGCAGGAAGGGGCCAGTGGAAGAAGGCTTTTGTGTTGGGATCATGTTTCTTTCAGGACAGAGCTTATAGCCTAGTACTCATTAGAACAGCAGAAGTCACAGGCGATGGAGGAACTTGATCCCTTGGCACTGAACACTTTAAAATATCTCCCCTTCAATGCTTTTAAGAGACTATTAGCAGTGCATAGAGAAAAGGAAGAAATGCATTCCTGAAGATAAATATGAACCTAGTCAATGAATTAAGGAGGAACTTCCTTTCAGATCTCTAAATTATTACTGAGAATCAAAAGAGAAAACAATAATTCCGGAGAAGGAAGTAAATTGCTTCTGTTTTCTCAGGGATGTATCAGTGAAAAGGAGATCAGGTTGACATCAAATGAAAAGTTTCCTTATTGTGCTTAAATAATTGAGTGTTACTCGTTCATTCAGGCTTTCCCTCTCTACCTTCCCCCCCCACCCCTCGACTCTTGGCTCAAACAGACCAAGTCGAGGGTTGACCATGAAAAAGTATTATCTTTCTTTGCCTTATTGCCCCTTTCCCCCAGTTTGAAACTCCAGAGAAATCTGAATAAAGCGTAGGCATGGCTAATGTCTATGTTTCCCCAAATGTGGGTAACAGGTAGTCACTCCCATGAGAGGTATTCATTGTACAAATGGGTGTCAGGTATAGACCAGCTTTTATTTCCTCCACCATAAAAAATGCAGGTGATTAAAAAACAAAACAAAACATAAAACCCTCCCAGAACCCATGAACAAATACAGACACATAACGCAATTCCAGTGACACTTCAGACTTATTTGGCTCTCTCCAAGGTAAAGATGTTTTGTGGGACCATTGAATAAATTCTCCATTCACCTTAAACCTTCATTATTTGAGCAACTCACAGCAATGCTATGGAGGTCTGATGCAATCCAAATTCCCTGGCCCTTTGCGACAACATGTCCTTTCTCTTTTGGTTGCAGGTTAATCCTCTGTGGAAGCTACTTTTCTCCTTTTCCCTGTGAAGGGAAAAGCCCATTCTGGATTTCTAGTCTCTGACTTATGCTCAAAAAAGGAAACTAAAAGGCCCAGAAATTGAGTTCTAAATACTCCCTTCTCAAGCTTACCTAGGCAAGCACAGTCCCCTCACCACAGACTTTCCCTGCTTATTACCATCTTTTCTAATTCTGAGAGCAGGGAGGTAGAGAGAAATTCTTTTTCTGCTCTTGCTACATTCTAGTAAGCAAGTCCAAGGGAGTGAAAACAAGGGGAAAAAAAGATGAGTCATTTCATAGGTCACCCTTAATAGACCAATAATGCTTGTCTTCTCTAATAGGAGTCTATCCTAACGAGCTTCAGGAAACAGGTCATCAGGACGTAGCCCCAATCTTGGCAGACCAAATGGTAAAGGGTCAGGGCATAGATCAACTTCTCTTGAAGGTGTTCCTAAGATGGTTGAAACAAAGTCTATCGCCTGTAATCTCATCAGATTGATTTGGGGTTCATCAAATTGATCAGGGGCTTTTCTGATCAATCCTCCATTGCACTGGGATTAACGTAGCTCTAATAATAAAAGGCAAAGACAAGGTTGATTAAAAGCCTGAAGAAAATCATCAAAATAACTTCTCCAGTGGCTGCCAAGAAATGCCTCAGCATGAATGTGAAGTTATTAGGTAGCAGATTATGTTCTGGATTTAAATATTTTCAATTAATTGCGATAACCCATACTCCCTAAAATACACATTCTTTTTATTGACTTGAATACGAATTGGAAGGGATGCTAGTGGTCATTTGGTAATCAGGTGGTGCAGTAGATAGAGTATTGACCCTCCAGTAAGAGGACTCAAATCCAGGTTCAAACACTTACTAGCTGGGTGACCCTGTGCAAGTCACTTATCCTATTTGCCTTACTTCCCTCAGCTGCAAAATGAGTTGGAGAAGGAAATGGCAAACCACGCTGGTATCTTTGCCAAAAACACCTTAAGTGGGGTCATAAAGTCAGATACAACTGACAACAAGCAAGCAAACTAATGGTCATCTACAACTACCTAAAGTATTCACCTCCTCTAGAACATATGCTGTATGTGTTATGTAATGGGAAGTGGTGATGGTAATATATGATGGCACGTGGCTACAGTGTTGATTACTTAGCATCACAGAGTTTTGATCTAGAAAGTACATTAAGAGATAATCTTTTCCAGTGCCTTCATTATCATGAATTATTTTCCTTTGTGATGGACAAAATAAGGGAATAAAGAAGTCCTTTAGCAGGTCTAGTGATTAGACTGGCACAGATTAAGAGCAATGGAAAAACTTTATCTCTACTACTCTAAATATTTTCCCCATACAGTACAATTCAAAGTGGATGGTATGATTACAGATAACATAGATGATCTTTCTATGACTTAGAATGTAGTTCATCTGGGTCAGGTGATATGAAATCATCAAGGGAAACTAGTTGGTTTTTTTTTTTTTAACCACTTCCCTGTCTTTCTGTTTATCTTGGGTATCAATTTCTTGTTAGTAATAATAGTACATTGTCTATAATCATGTCATCAGTGACTCAGTTTCTTTTTTCTTTTGTTTCTTCTTCTAAGGAAAACAGCCTTTAGATAGTTATCATTGAAAGATCAGTCTAAAGACTTTTTACCTTAGAAGAAGAAAGAAAAGAAAAATAGAAGTTGAGAACAAAAGTGGTTAATGAAGTTGATATTTAAGTAAGAAAATAACAGGAAAAATATAGAATCTTCAAGCTAGAAGGGCCCTCAGAGGAAATCTCTTCCAACACATGTTGTTGAGTTGTTTGACTCTTCGTGACCTCATTTGGGGTTTTCTTGGCAGAGATACTGGAGTGGTTGCCCATTTCCTTCTCCAGCTCATTTTACATATGAAGAAACTGAGGCAGAGTTTTTAAGAGAAACTGAGGGTTGAATGACTTGTCCAGGGTCACACAGATAATAGGTGTCTGAGGCTGGATATGAACTCATGAAAAGGAGTCTTCCTGACTCCCTCTACCCACTGATCCACCTAGCTGCCAGTATTCCAACACATAATTGAACATAATTTGCCTTTGCAACTTATGTGGCAAGTGCTCGTTCAGTCTTTGTAGAGCTCCAGTAATGGGGAACACATTACTTCCGAAGGCAACCTATTCTACTCTTTCAATCTTTAATAAAAAAACAAAAACTTTTTTTTTTACTCTTTCAGTCTTCATCTGGACACATTCCAGGTTATCAATGTGCTTCCTAAAAGGCAGCCCCTAGTACTGAAACAAAATGTTTCAATGTGGTGTGACCAGGGTACAGCACAACGAGATTATCATGTCCTTATTTCTGGATGCTGTGCCTCTTTTAATAGTTGTGATTGCATGACGTTTCTTGAATAACATACTGGATATAGATTTAGTCTCCAAGAGGTCTCAACAGGCTAGCTTGGCAAGCTTAAACTGCCAAAACAGGATCTAATAGAAAAAAATATAAAGGGATCAAAAAATAAATTGGCTTGATACAGAATGGTGCCTTAATTGGTAGAAAACAGTTCATGTGAAAAGTCTCTGAACTTGTTTAACTTGCTCCAAACTCAATTTGAGAGACCAGAACTCTAGGAGCAAAAGGTAGAAGTTACAAAGAGGTAGACTGTAACTCCTTGTAAAAACTAACTTCCTTAACAAAATGAGCTTTTTCTAAGCTAGGGCAGCTTCTGGAGGAATCGGGTTCTCCTTTACTAGAGATCTTTCTAGGAAGGGTAGGCAATCACTTGCTGAAGATGTTGTAAAGGAGAATTTACTCTGTCAGGTTGTCCTAGATGACTTCTGAAGTCCTTTACAATTTTGAAATTCTGTAAGAGATGGCAGAGAAAGCAAGCAAGCAAACCAACAAATCCCCTGCCATCTTCGGTTGCATTTAAGAGGTTGGTTTGTATGTTTCAGAAGAAGGGAGATAATAATCTTTTTCTTTGTCAATCACATTTGAAGCAGTGTTCATTACTAGTCACTATCCTTTAAGAAGGACCCAATAAACTCTGGAAGGCAGCTATAGAAAGGTGACCAGGATGGTGAGGGAACTGTCATTTGGAATAAATGAGAATGTTCAATTCATCTCAGTAATTTCATTTCAACAAACAGAGGGGATATGATAGCTATTTTCAAGGACAGTCATGTAGAAGAAACATTAGGTTTATTCTTTTTGCCTAGGCAGAACTGGGAGCCATAAGTAAAAATTGCTAAGAAGCAGATTCTAGCTCTATGTAAAGAAAAACTTGCTAATAACTAGAATTATTCAAAATAAGAATGGGCTGTCTCAGGACATTGTTCAACCAAGTGCATGCTAGATGGTCCTGTTGCACTCAGACTTTGCCAGACCACTGTGCTGGAATGATCTCACCATCCACCTCCTCATTCCTATTTACATGCTACTGAATGGAGCTGGAGCAAGTCACACAACCAAGCCAAGTGGATCTTCTACAAATTTCTTATGTTATGTCCCTCAACAAGGCATTCTTTTCAAGTCTGTCTTCTAAATCCCCCTATTCTTAGTGGCTTTTCCAAACCTTATTTTTCTCTCCTTTATCCTGCTAAACCAACCTCTCCCCTGACTGCCATAGGTGAGGACCCTGTACTTTACTTAGAAAATAGTAGCTATTTATTATGAGCGCTCTCCTCTGCTTCCCTATCTCTAGTAAATCCTTGACATCATCCACCATTCTCTCTGCAGTTTCTGATGTCATGAAGTAGCCCTTTCCTTTGCCAAAACCAGCCTTAAACCCTTGATCTCAAATCTTCCTGTTTGTCACCTTAACTATCTCCTTTATCCAAATTAGAATGTCTCTCTATCAACTGCCTCTAAAATACTGAAGAGTTCTTCATCCTTCAAAAACTGTCTTGAGACCCTATTATCTTACATCTAGTTTTCCTTTCTCAGCCAAATTCCTAGAACAAACTGTATACAGTTGTTGCCTCCCAGTCCTCCCCTCTTACTCATATATCAGATCAACAGAAACAATAAAAGAAGAAAATAACAATTGTGAGAGGACAGGCACATAGGTGCTTTGGTGGGAGAGCTGTGAATGGACTTAATCATTTTGGAAAACAATTTGGTGTTATGGACAAAAGATTCTTAAACTGTACCTAGCCTTCCTTTGACCCAGCAATACTATTATTAGCCATGTACTTGAAGGATAAGGGAAAGAAGGAAAGTACCTATATGCATAATTTTGTTGTGGCAAGGAACTGGAAACAAAATAAGTGTTGCATATTTGAAGACCAATTGTACAAATTATTTGGTGGAATTTTATTTCACTATAACAAATGAGGACTATGACAGATTCAGAGAAATGTGAAAAGATTTGTGTGAATGAATGCCTAGTGAAGTCAAAAGAACTAGGACAATTTACACAATGACCATGATAATATAAGAAGAAACAACCCTGAAAGACCTCAGAACTTTGACTACTATTGCAATCATGACTTCAAAAGAGTAATGATGAAGCATAGCTCATACTTTTTCTTTTTTAAAATTAATTTTATTTATTTTCAACGTTCTACAATCACTACCATATAACTTAGATTTTTTCCCCTTCCCTCCCTTCTCCCTCCCCACTCCCTCCCGGAGATGACATACAGTTTTAAATAGGTTCTACACATACATTCCTATTAAATACATTTTCCCTATAGTCATGCTGTGTAGAAGAATTAAAATGAATGGGAAAAATCATATAACAAACCAAAACATAATACACACAAAAAAATGATCTGCTACATTCTATGATTGAATTCCATAGTTCTTTCTCTGGATGTGGAAGACATTTTGCCTTAAAAGACCATTGGGACTTTTTTTAAGTCCTTGCATTGCAATGAAGTTCCAAGTCTACAAGAAAAAAATCTTGCACATTATGGTTGATGCTGTGCACCAAGTTCTACTGGTTCTGCTCCTTTCCATCAGCATCAGATCATATAAGTCTTTCCAGGCCTCTCTGAAGTCTTCCTGTTCATCATTTCTTATAGCACAATCATATACCATAATTTATTCAGTCATTCCCCAATTGATGGGTATCTCTTTGATTTCCAGTTTTTAGCTACCACAGAGTGCTGCTATAAATATTTTTGTACATGTGGGACCTTTTCCCATTTTTATTATCTCTTGGGGATATAGTCATAGCATACTTTTCTTAGAGATGTGATGAACTACAGAATCAGATATGCAATCTCAGACTGGGCAATATCTTGATTTTCTTTGCTTGATTGTATATATTTGTCATAAGGGAAGGCTTCTACTTGTAGGGAAAGAGCATTAATAAAAAGAATTAACTGAGGGCCAAGGAGAGGTTAAATAAAAGGCAGCATGTAATAGAGGATGGCAGTCCCAGGCTGTCCAAAAAATGTCAGGTTGTCCTGACTCTAAAGACAACTCTAGTCACTCCATCATTTAGGTATTCAAGCATAGGCAAAGAAAATCAGAGTAAAAAAAAGTATGTCTATGCAATACCATGGCTTCTAACTAATGCCCAAATGATCCTGGAAGTTTCAAAAATAATGAACTGTGCAAATGGAAGCTGAATCACAAAATAAACAAGTCCTTTCCCATAACTGAGTAATGAACATTTATGTAGCATTTTAGATTTGGAGAGTACTTTGGGTAATTTAAATTACTTAGCTCTTCCAATTACTCTGTGGGGGAGGTGCATTATGCTGTATTTTTACCTTTTACAGGAACTTGAGGCATTGAGAGGTAATGGGACATTCACATTGTGGCTAACACCCAGTCTTGTCTTTCTTGTGTCTAGTGCTTATGCCAGTGACTCATAGATATCCCAGAATCTTAAGTGTTGGAAAAGAAATAAGAGGTCATCCAATCTAACCTTCTTCCTACTTGAGAATCTTGTCTGCAACATTTCTGTCAATGCCAAACATTTCTAGTGATGGCTACTTTTCTTTTTTAAATTATTATTTTTTTTTAAATTAACAAGCTGCTATCCTCTTTTCTTTCCATTTATCTTCTCCTCGGAAAAGAAAAGGTAGGAAAAACAACCTCTTGCAACAAATATGCATGGTCAAGCAAAACACATTTCTATATTGGCCACATCAAAAAATGTGCTTCTCATTCTACATTTTTACTCCTCTCTGTTATGAGATGGGCAGCATTCTATCCACAGGGGTAAGAAAAAGGATTCTCATATAAGCACTCAAGGTAAAAATGTATATCAGTTACAGGACAGACTTCATTTCACCCCTACGGAAAATAATTGAAACGCAGAATGGCTAATTCTAGTAATTTTGACTGGCAAAATGAGATGGGACACTAGCATCAGAAGTGTTTTGGGATCAGTTTGAACCAGCTGGAAAGAGCCCATCCAGATTTTCTGTGTATTTGTAGCAAGGAAATCAGCAAATAAATCAGGGCTTGATTTATAATTTTATTGATTGCCTTAGACTTAAGAAAGTGATAGAGACAATGTTAATAGTGCAAATTAAACCTAAAAGTTGTGAGCATTTGTATTTTTCCCCCAGAAAGTCAGCTGTTAAACATTTCCCAGCACAGCCCTCAACACTACTCACTTTCAGAGCAAGAAAGTAGAATTTTTCTCTGTTAGAATCAACATGGTATAATGGAAATGGGTATATAATGGAAATGGGTACTTAATACAGTGATAGAAAAACTGGGTTTCATTTTTCGCCTCTTCTTCTTACTATTTGTTAATGCTGGGCAAGTTTTTTCCCCTCTGTAGGCCTTAATTTCCTGATCGGTAAAATGAAGGGGGTGAACCAGGTGACTTGTAAACTCCCTTCTAGGTCTAAATCCGTTAATCTCTAAAAGAACACTTCAAGAACATCTGTAATTACAAATATAGATAGAATGAAAATGTTCCTTCTATAAAATTCTGGCAATTTTTAAACCAATATTTTAAAATATAAGGGGTTATTTTTTCTCAGAAAAATTAATAAGGGCAGGGTTTATTTTATCTGAATTTAGCATTACTCCAGGCACATAGTAAGTGCTTAATAAATACTTTTCATTCATTCATTTATTGTATCTCTTCTAACACAATACCCTGTGCACAATAGGAGCTTGATAGATGCTGGTAACTGTAAAATAATTATTTAGATCTTTGTCTCCAAGGCATCTTTTACAAAACATTGAAACTACTGTAGGCACAAATGATTGGGAACCAGTTTTGATTGCTTGCTGATCTAACTGAAGGCTAATTCTAACTGAAGGCTTAATAATTGATGTCCAGCTCTGTGCGTTAGTGAAACCTTTATTTTTTAATTTAACAAAAATATTCATTAATTTAACATTATTATAATGTAATATGTATAATATAATAATGTTAATAATAAAAATTATTCATGTTTACAACCAGATCTCCATTACAGCAAATATACATTACATCATTAGAAACAATGTAGAAACAAAAACTGCAGTGTTTTTGAAAGATGACATGAATATCATCAGTCTGAAACTTTGTAAAGTTTACTAAATTATTTAAATAGGTAAAGGATACATCGAGTATAGCAAAAACTCAAAGGTCTGAATATTACAAAAACTCTTAAATTTATAGAGGGGACAAAATATCCCACATGAAAAAGTGAGTTCACAATGAGTAATTTTTTCTAAGACAACAAACTATCTTTCAAAGATAATATAGTAGTAAATTTTAATCTTTGAACATGTGAAATAATATTTAGAAATAGCTTTAGAAATATATTGCATATTTGTTTAGTTATTCCCAAGTCAAAAGTATCTGGTTTGTGATTTTTCTAAACATGAAATTTTGGTCAAACAAGAAGCCAAAAACATATAGTATAAACATGGAGCCACACATTTTCCCTTCAAAAGATTTACTTCATTCCTGCTTTATCTCTTCCATTGCCCAATACCCCAAATATTCCCCTCCCCCACTTTACCCATTAACCTCAAACCTAGAGACAGTACATCCCACCCCCAAGCCCATGACCGACTCCCATGAGAGGTTGGGGTAGGGGGTCAGGAGAATCCAATCCAAGTAAACATGAGGTGAAAGTGAGCCTCTTTTTTGAAAAATATCTTTTATAAGACTCCTTAGCTTATGAAGTAGCTTAATTTGACTTTGGCAAGTTTTTAAGACATGGCAATTTTGGTGACCCATTGGAAGGCATGGTGTTATATAGAAAGAATGCTGGATTTGTAGTCATGAGAACCTCAAGTCAAAGCCAATTCTGCCACTTATCAGTGGTCTTACCTTTACCTTTATGGCACTAAGTTCTCTTATTCATAAACTATGGTTTGAGTTGACGAACTCAAAGGTTCCTTCTAGGTCTAAGTCTTATTCTCGAAGGTTATCTAGGTCTCCATGTTAGTAATGAAGACTTCCTTTCACCAAATTCTGGCAATTAATTATCTAGCTTATTGGAAGGCTACTCGTGTATAGGCGCACTGGGCCTCTGAGAAAGGCCTATTCTTCTCCAGAAGTTTTCCTCGCACCCACTGAAACCTGCCTCTCTGAGATTGCTACCCACTGCTCCAAGTCCTGTCCTCTGGAACCCTAATTTCTTCAGACTGTTATCTTGCCTCCCCCATGCCCCTTTCTGCTGTTCAGTCATGTCTGACTCTTCCTCACCCCATTTGGGATTTTCTTGGCAGAGATACTGGACTGGTTTGACATTTCCTTCTCCAGCTTATTTTTACAAATGAGGAAACATAGAGAGATGGGTTGAGTGACTTGCCCAGGGTCACACAGCTAATAAGTGTCTGAGGCCAGGTTTGAAGTCAGTGCTCTATCTATCCACTGTACCACCTAGCTACCTCTAGGTTCCCCTTAAGACTTCTCTTTTCAGGATTAATTCTTTTAACTGATCCTTACATGGCCTAATATCGGTCTCTTGTTCCACCACTGAAGCTATATTAGATACAAAGGAGTCGTGAAGACTCCCAGGGAATACTAAATAGGCAAAAAGCTCTCTCTACACACACACACACACGCACATGTGCACACGTGTATATATATACACACATGCATACACATGTATATATGTATATATACATATGTGTATATATACAGACACATATATACACACATATATTCTGAATGTCATAAACACTAAATAAAATCAGTATTTTCATATTCAAGATAAAACAGAAAAAAAAGATCATACATGAAACCAGTGTCTCTTTTGTCAAACTTCGTTTTTTTTGACCTCTGTACAGCATTTGCCACTACACTATTGACCACCTTCTCCTCCTGGAAATTCACCTCTCTCCAGGTTTTTGTGACTGTTTTTTCCTGGTTCTGACCATTCCTTCAAGTCTCCTTTCCCTTTTAAAATGTATTTTAAAAATTTATTTGCTTTAATTTGAACTTAACAAGTTGCAAATAAAATGAACAAAAATTTCCACATACCAAGTAGAATAGAAAAAAAAATTATACGTGAAATCACAAATCTCAATTACCTACAGTTTTTCTTTTTAAATATATAGTAAATTCATATATATATATGAAAGCTATCTTGTTTATTATCTGTATTTATTTCTGGCCCTCCTCTTTTGTGCATTTAAAAATGTCACTAATCCTTTTTTTTTGTACAACCTTATACTTAGTCACTTCTACTTCCTCTCCAGCTGTGGGGGAAAACCAACACAAAACCCCCAAAAAACCTTGTAACAAATATTCTTAATCAAGTAAAATAAATTCCCACATTGGCAACGTCCAAAAATGTTGTAGTCTATTCCTTGAACAACTGTTATGATTTCCCCAGAAGGCAAAGACTTTGTGTTGTTTTGCTGAATAAACATCTCATTCATCTTGGACCTGCAATGCCTGAACAGCTCACAGCAAAGTTATAGATAGCTGGCCAGGTCCAGATCTCTTGGCCCCTTATCATATGACTTTAGACTTTCAGCTGCAGGGTCATTTTATTCAGGGTTCTTTTCTCTGAGAAGTATGCTGTTAAGGAAAACTTTTCCCTCTAGAAAACTGACTCTGGAGGCAGGAACTCTTAAACTATGGCTTATCCATGAGAAAGCCCCAAAAGTAACTTCCAATCTGTGCTCAGAGAAAGGGAATCAGAAAGCCAGAAGTAGGTGTTTAGAAATCAAGAATCTAGAACTCTCAATTTCAGGTTTATTTTAGCAAAAGTAGGGTAGGCCACCCCTGCCATGTGATTCTGCTGTAAGTCACCTCTAAGAGATGGGGTGGGGGAATGAGGGAAGAGAAATCTTCGTCCTCCTGCTCTACTGCACTCCGTTCTGGAAGTCCAAGCAAGTTAGAGTGGTTGAAAAGAGTCCTAAGGATAAAAAGATGGAGTTATTTCACAACACGTTTTTCTAGACCACTGAGAAGATAGCATACTGACACAAGGTTGGCTTCCTGTGCCTCAGACAACCATTAATCAGGAGACAACCCTAGTCTCTGGGACCAATCAGAGGAGTCCTGACGTGTCCCAATCTAACAAAAATTCATGCCCAATAATTCCATCAAGGTGATTGTAGAGGGTGGCATTTTGATTAAATTCTCTTGATCAATCCTCTCCCACCCTGACCCCCTCTTTCCCCCCATTCTACAAGAGTTTGTAGAGAAAGTTCTCCTCACCACCTCTTCCCTTTTCGCTTTAATTATATTTGGCTAGGAATCCTATTTTGTTGTAGCTGGTACATAAAATTGCACTTGGTGAAAGAAAATGATAATGTTGGTGTAACTAAATAATTATCTTTAGCTTCATGTGACACTGCAAATAATCTGGAAAAACCATAACGTCAAATATTAAATAAGAGAGAACCAGCTGTCAGTGTTACTGGTTTCCTATGTTACTATTGATAAATCTCCAGGATCTTGGCGAGTCTGAATGTTTCTGTGGTTATAGGGAGGTGTTATTAAAATGTCATAATATCATATAAAGCATTCAGTAAAGAAAAAAGGGCAAACCTAAGTCTTGGTAAATTATATTCTGGCCAATAAAATGGGGTCATCCAGATGAGTAGTTCTAGAAATAGTAATATTCTTCAGTTGAACATTTTAGCTAACCTGTTTCAGTCTTTTCCAGAGAGAGTAAGTGGAAATCTCTCGAGCATCTTTGTTTTCCTTCCTTTCCGGAACCAGTACGACAGTCTACCCTCTCAGATCTGGCAGGGATAGAAATATACTGGGAAGTTATGGGAAACTTTCTCTGGGGATTGAGTAGATCAGAACCCTTTAGAGCTAGTGACTGATGGTCACAGGTTTAGTGAAAATTTTTTTTTTTGGTTCTCTTTCTTTCCACTTGTCTCTCTTTTACTAAGAATAAATGTGGAGGATGCTAAAGTTTCTTTCTGAATCCACTTTATGCTGCCACCTCTTACCTTAAATTGAACTTCCAGAGTCCTACTTCTGCTTGCTGCTGCCTTTTGTGAAGTACACATCTGCACAGGATACATCACTGCCTGCCAATGGAATGGACCTCCAGGGAAGACCTTGAATCTGCCTCTCCCAATTCACTTCTCTGTAACCACTGATACTCTAACTGCACGCATTCTTCAGTTCCTTTCATCCCACCCTCCTGCATTCTCCCCATTTAAATAATTCTGAACCCCTGAGCTGTTGATGTACAACCTTGATTCTTTTCTCCCAAATGCCTGCTGTCTTACTCTGTCTACCTCAATACTAATTCCCAATGTTCTATTTTAGATCTTCTACCCCTTCTACTTTGCCTTCTGGAATTACTGCTTTACAATGAACACACAGTTTCATTCTAAAGACCTGGGCAGCTAAGAGGCACAGTGGATAGACCCTTGGGCTTTAAGTCAGGAAGACTCATTTTCATGAGTTCAAATTTGACCTCAGATGCTTACTAGCTGTGTGATCTTGGGCAAGTCACATAACCCTATTTACCTCAGTGTCTCATCTGTAAAAATGAGCTGGAGAAGGAAATGACAAACCACTCCAGTGTCTCTGCCAAGGAAACCCCAAATGGGGTCACCAGGAGCCAGATATCACCGGAAGGACAACAACAAAGACCTACTCCTCAATCCCACTTTACCTACACCCAGGGATGAATACGATCTTGCCAGCATTCATCATTTTTCTGCTTCCATATTCATGAACTCTGAAATGAAACACTTAACACAGTAATTGGCACAATAGTAAGTGCTTTTATTGATCGACTGAAAACCCTTTATCTGATATCATCTTTTATCATTTCATCTTTTCCTTTACCTTACAGTCCTTAACACTTCACCATCACTGTGACCTCCATTCCCTCCCTACTCAGTTAGTTCCTAGGCCATGACCCTTATATTTGCTACATACTTGTTCCCTTCCCTGTCTTGACCTCTTGGTGACCCAATTCAACTCTAAACTACCCTTTAGTCTTCTATCCCTTGTCCCTTTGCCCCATGACCCATTATAGCTTGTCAAACTCCAACCCTGGATTACTTCTGATTTCCACTTCCTTCTCTCTTTTCATATGCTACAGAACAGATTTGTTCTGAACACAACACTGTGCTGATTGGGTCAACTGCAGATTTATGTTACGTTATCTCAGCGGGGCCTCAGTGCAGCAAGACGATTCTTCTATACCTCCCTAAATGATTTCTCTCCCCCTTACCATGGTAGCTGTTCTAAACTCTTCTGTTCCTCCTCCATCCTCTCACTACACCCTCTTTTCCTACCTATCTTTATCTCATACCTCACTCAAAAATTTGAGATCATGTACTGAGAATAGGCTCTTCCCTTCCTATCTCACATCCTTCATGCCTCTTTCCTACTATCTCCTTCACTCCTTTCTCAGTTGGAGAGGTATTCCTTTATATGCACCCTTATTCTATCCTTTTCTTTCTCCAGGTTCTTCTTATTATTGTCTCTCTAAAAAATATTTTTATCTATATATGCACACCTACACACACCTACATAGCTCTCCACACACACACACACACACACACACACACACACACACACACACACACATAAATATTCTTCCCCCGTTACCTTCAAACATGTTCATGTCTCCTCTCTTAAAAAATCTTCACTCAGTCCAACCATCTCTCTTAGCTATCATGTCCTATCTACCCTCCCTTTCTCAGCTAAACTCCTTGAGTAAGCAATTTATTCTAGCTACCTCCACCTCCTCTCTTCTCATTTGCTTTTAGCAGGTCTGCAATCTGGCTTCCAATCTTATTGTTAAACTGAAACTACCCTCTCTGAAGTGATCAGTGATCTTCTCAATGATAAATCTCTGGCCTATTCTCAGCTCTCATCCTTCTTGACCTTTTTATAGCTTTTGATTCTATCACCTTCTTCTCCTGGATACTCTGTAGTCTCCCCAAGTATTACCTCCTTCTTGCCACCTACCAAGATAACTGTCTGCTTTATCCTAAAACAAAATAAAGCATCCTCATCCAATGGTTTGACCCAACCATCCTTCCTGGTTATCATCTTGTATCTTTCCTCCTGTCTTCACTAAGCTCCCTGAGCAGGTCATAGATGGAGGTGCCTTCACTTCCTTTACTTTCACTCTCTTCTAAACTTTTGCAATCTGGTCTCTGACCTTATCATTTAACTAAAGCTTCTCATTCCAAACTTACAAAAAATCTTGTAAATGCTAAATATTATGGCTTTTTTCTCAGTCTTCATCCTTTTTGAATTCTTTCCAACCTTTGACTCTATTGATCATCCTTTTTTCCTGGATTTTCCTGAGAAAATCCTTTTGGGGTTTTCATGACATTATGTCTTCTGTTTCTTCTAAATAAGACCTGCTTAATTACTTCTAGTAGGAAACTACTATGCCAGGAGGGCCTGTGGCACAGGTTCTTAGATCTCCTTTTCTAAAAGGAAAGCAACTTTTGAGGGGTCAACAATCTTCTTTAATCGAATATACCGACAGAGAAACAAAGACCAACAGATGGGGCTTCCAGCTGTCTGACCATAAGCAAACAAGCAATACATACATCACAGATCAACAGACAGATCCAGCTGTCTGACCATTGCATACATACATAATTACCAGCGAGAGAAGCACCAGTATTTGGGTTTTCACAGCTGTGGGGGGAGAAGTAGATCTACTTAGAGTCTCATCTGGCACATGAATCTTCTTCCAAATTCCCAAAGCAAAACCTCACCTCAGAGCATATATACATTTTTTAGAGCTGGAGGGCACAACTCTTCAGACTCATTGTCTCATTAGCAATTTAAAAAAGGTGTGAGTCTTCCTGCAAAACAAGCCTCCCCTAACCTAAGGCCCATTAATGGGTGGGGAAGAGCTTTCATTAACATAAATCTCATTAACCTTATATCACTTCTCAGTTTCCTTCGCTGTATTTTCATCCAGGTGATGTCCACTAACTGTGGGTATCCACCTGAGCACTGTCCTGGACTCTCTTCTATTCTTCCTCTATACTGTCTTGTCTAGTAGTCTTATCAACTCCCATTGGGGTCAATTATCATCTTTAGGCAGATGATTCCTAGATCTATATATCTGGCCCTAATCTCTCTCCTGAATGGTGGTATTAAATCACCAACCATCTTAAGTGCTTCAGGCTTTGTACTAAGCACTTAGGATACAAATACAAACACACAAAGACAATTGTTCCTTTCAAGGAGTTATATGCTAATGGAGAATGACAAGTAATAAAGGGGAGCTGGAAGTCTTGCAGGGAGATACAGTAGGGATGGGAGGAAGGCTGCTGGCAAGGAGGGGAGAAATTTGATGAGTGAGTAGTAGAGCTGGAAATGAAATGAGTGTGACACAGATGCCTCATGAGAGGAGAGTTTGATTCAGAAACTCATCAATCAGAGGAGAGAGTCACAGGGTGGAGGTATCTCCATGGTAAAATATAAAATCATCTCTTTGATTCTTAAAGCCATTTAGAACCTTTTAACCTTTCTTTGTATCTCCAGAGATCAGTACAGTGACTGGCATGTAGTAAGTGCTTAACATGCTTGTTGGCTGGCTGGCTGATGAGACGAATATCCCTGATGTATTGGGGATCCCCTTTGGAGGATTTATGGAATAGTATGGATAAGAATTTCATGGGATGAAGACCCACATAGGCAAGATCGTGGATTTATTTCTCCCTCTATTTTTATGTGAGATATTTTATTTGTATTTCATTCAATAAGCATTTGTTAAATACCTGCTGTGTATGAGATACAGCATTATTCCAACAAGGTTCTTACAGCTTAGTAGAAGATTATTTCTGCCTCCTCCAATAACTCTAGTAAAAGAATAAACAAAAAAGGTGCAGTTATTTTTGCACTACAGTCCAAAATGATACATGACACTTGGATACGTTAAAAATATTGGTTGAATTGTGAGACAACTCCCCTTCTTAGCAACTTGTTTCTTATGAAAGTCTTTTCCTGTCCTTATCTAGGAATTCCCCTTTGTGCAAGCATTCAACATGCCAGACATATTTTACATGCTGTCCTGAGAGTCCCTAGCAGATTCGCTATTTCTCTAAGCAGTCACTAAAAATAGGTTTTTCAAGTATTGGGCTGCGAACAGTCATAGATTTGGGGCTGTGGCTGGATGCCTTTCTTCCTTCCTTCCTTCCTTCCTTTCTTTTTTGGGAAACAAAAAAAATTGAAATAAGGCTCAACAAAATGAGGAATAAAATACTATCTGTATTTTTGTACAAGTAAAATTTAGGTTGTGGTTTTTCAAAAGTTTTCAGTGAGTAACTATTGCCATGACTTCAAAGCTAGAGGCCAAATGCTACCACCCTCTGGTGACCAAAGAGAATGTCATGGAGGCTCAGAGTACTTGACCTTTTGGATAGCATTGTCCCAAGGATTTGAAGGTCAAAGGTGAAGCTGATAACATCTTTGAAAACTTCCTTCTGCCTAACCCTACTTGTCTTATAAATGGGTGGTAAATTACCACGAGTTAATGGACCAGTTATTGGCAACTTGAAGCACAGAATTTCTGAGACATATACTTTATGTGTAAAGTGTAAATAATAGAGTATGAGTCTCCCTAGTTTTTCCCTAATATAATAATGCTGTTGACTGGACTTTGCAGTAAATACCAGGATAGTCAACCAATGTCTGTACTAAGGGGAGTCCTTGTTGTGGATTAAAAAGATTAAAAATTAAAATTAATTGATTAAAAAATTACAACTATTTCAAAATAATTGTTTTCTTTGTAAATTTATTTTACGTATTTAAAAACATTCTGAAAGGAGCTTCACCAGATTGTTAGAAAGGTCCAAAACACAAAAAACCCAAGAACTCCTGAGGTACTAGAATGAGAAATGTTGAGGATTATAGATTATAGGGTTGTGGTTGCTGTTGCTTCTTTTCATAAGTACTTATGGGTTTAGTTGGTCCTCTGTTGTTTTATTAGGGAGGTATATCCACCAAGGAGCTAGAGGACTCATTGGGAAATGAGGAAGGTCTGAGTTTAGGTCTCACCCTGTGACATAGATTGACTGTGTGAACCTAGGCAAGTCACTTAACTTCTAAACTATTAGACTGTTAGAGAAGGTGCTAACTTGTATTGGTAGAGGGAGTATCTTTATCCTGTGGTTCCCAGTATCAGTGGAACAACAACTCCCTTCTTGCTCAAGTATAATGACAAATAAAGTTAATTTTTTATTTGCCTCCTGAAGGATCTATTTTAATAATGTTATAATTTAACTGGTGATCTGAAATCAGATATACTTTTTTCTTCTTTTGCACTAAAAGTTCTTAGTATTTATCAAAACCAGTTGTTTCCAAGACACTGTGATTTTCCAAGTTTTGATAAAAAATCTTCCAGAGGGTTTATCTTTCCCCCTTACATTTTCATGCTATCAGGTATCTATTCCTTTCATGAATACTCTAGTACCTAGAGCAAAATAAGTCGCTGATATACCTAGTTATATGTTTGGGAGCTACCCATAATGAGTGAATTAGGAAGGAAAACTGCTTCAATGATCTAGTTCCCTAAGGATAAATTCACAAGTCTACCAAGTATGAAAAGAGTAGAATAAAGGCAGCCAGGTGGTACAGTGGATGGAACATTAGTTCTGGAGTCTAATTCCTTTCCTTTCTTCCCTTCCTAAAGTAGATTTTTCTTTTTCTCTCATGTGGCAAAAGATATCTCTGGATTTTGATCTAATTATATATAGATTGCAATGTTCCTTCTGGTTGAGTAGATTGTCTTCATGAGTTGCTGTGGCCACAATTCAATCCATGGTCACCTTCTGATAAGTCTCCATTACTTTAGCTTGACTGATCTTCAGGTGTCATTTGCTGGATCCATACCTCAAACCTCTTGGTAGGTAAGCCCTCTTGCCAGAACCTGTACTCCATTAGCACAGACTTCCACTATACATTGCCACCTCTTTTAGGGGCCTACAAAGGCTAACTACCAAAGTATTGCAATCTTTGCACCAATGGGCTGAGAGAAGAGGAAGGGGATCAGGAGGTGTCGTTGACCTTGTGATACAGAGGTGTCATCATCCAGTTGATGTCTTCTCCATCTAAGACCTCATATCACTTGCAGCACAAGACTTTCTCGGAGACACAGATGACACAAAGAACTTAAACAGAAACACCTAGTGGAAACCAACTAAGTAACCAGATTCTCTAGGTCTCCCTTACTCTATTACAGCAAAGGATTCTCTGGCTGTTTTTTTTTCTTCTATGGATACATTCAACTCTGAAGTCATGGTATAAGGGCCAGATTGGGAATACCACCTCAGTGTTCTGGGCTGTCCTCGATTTTGGATGTTGCCTACATGAGTCTCAGAGCAGGAGAAAGGGTGATGCCCTCATCCAGAGCTCTGCTGCCTTCCTGATTTCCTACCTCAATGTCTCCGCTTTCCTGTTTGTGGTAACAAAAACAATGCCACAGCAGGGCCCTGGGGTCAGACTTTCATGGAGAATGATAGAATCAGAGAGATGGACAAGACTTTTAGTGGTCATCTACTCTAATCCTATCATTTTAGTGATGAGGAAAAGGAGACCTAGAGGATTCAATGACCTACCCAAGGTCACAAGGCAGGTAATTATGAAGCTGATATCTTAGCATAGGTTTTCTGACTCCTCCAAATCCAAGGCTCTTAGTATTGCATCATGCTGCCTCATTCTGGTAATGATTTTGGTCATTAAAAAAAATTAAGAAGGAAATGCTAAGGTGCATTTGAATTTCCTTTTGATTACTCCACTTCTGCTTTTCATTTACCAGATGCTCTTACCCATAAAAAGGCAGCACTGACTTTGCTTTCCATTGAATAGAAATTAATATAGGCAAGTTGAAAAGAGTATTTTAAACAAAAGGGCATATT
Organism: Bettongia penicillata ogilbyi; assembly: GCA_023548195.1. NCBI lineage: Eukaryota > Metazoa > Chordata > Mammalia > Diprotodontia > Potoroidae > Bettongia > Bettongia penicillata. The sequence continues at coordinate 818,360 of JAJHZJ010000520.1, read as the reverse complement.
CAACTCACTCCATTAATTTTTTCCCTTCTGTTAAAAGAAGTGCCAACAGGAAAAGGGTGAGAATGTTCTGTATACTATCCATGTTAGAACTCAGTAAAAGAAATTTTATCCACTGGCTCCTCTTTTGTCATGATTTATCTGTCTTCCTAGGAGATGTGGTGCTTTGAAGATAAATGATGTTATATATATTATATATAAATATATATATGCATACATACATACACATATATACCTATGTATATATGAATATATGTATGGATGAATGTTGTTTTTAGTCATGTTCAACTCTTCGTGACCCTATTTGGGATTTTCTTGGCAAAGATAAGATATTGGAGTAATTTGCCATTTCTTTCTCTAGCTCATTTTGCAGATGGGGAACTGAAGCAAACCAAGTTAAGTGACTTTCCCAGAGTCTCATAGCTAGTACATGTCTGAGGCCAAATTTAAAATCAAGAAAATGGGTTTTCCTGATTTTATACACACACATACACATGCATACACATGTATGTATACACATGTGGTACATCACATATTTTATACAAGTGTATTACACACACAAATATCTATGTGAACAGGATGTGGGGGGTCAGGAATTACTTGTTTTTTCTTTGACATAAAGGGCTCTGGATGGTGGAAACTCCTAGGTATAGGTCTGAACTTGTTCTGTGAATTACTGTAGTCTCAGACAGTTGCCTGAGGGCATTGAGAAGTTAACTGACTTTTCCAGAGGAATAGAACCAGTGTTCGTAAGATGCAAGACTTGAACACAGGACTTCTGGGCTCTTTCTTCAGCCCTCCATTCCTGATACCATTACTGCCTCCAGGGTAAACGTTGACTAGGTGAATTAGCATAGTAGCTACACAATGTGTTGTTGGAGCTGTATCTTGAAAGCATTCTGAAGATTTTCATGATAAGTACCCAGAGAATTTCTAAGTAGGTAAAGTTAGGAAATCTGGGAGGAACGAATAGGGTATTTTGTACAAGATTGGATAAACAGCTATACTTCAATGCTGCAGTAATGTTGGCTTATTCCTGTGGTTTGAAAACATCTGGCAGAGCCTCTAACAATGGTGTATCTTCTCCTTCTGGAAGGGTTCAAAGAATTTAAGACAATCCATAGCATATGGGGAGAATAATTATATTACCTGTGCCTCAGCATCCAAAGCTCTGGGTTCACACAGACTGGGTTAGATCTTAGGGATTCATCCTGAATTGTTTGATTTATTAATATTATTAGTCATTGCGATTTTAAAAGCAGATCTTACTCCTTGTCTAGCATGGTATGACTAACAATAGCTCAGGAGAGACTTGATTATTTTTAAATATTACTCAAACATTTATTAAGCACCTACTATGTGTTAAGTGCTAGGGATACAAAAAAAGGCAAAAGACAGTTCCCGCCCTCAAGGAGCTTATAATCATATATATCTGTATGTGTATGTATACACACACACACACATTTCCCTATTTGTGCTGTGTACGTACACGACAAACAGGAAATAACTAAAAGAGGAAAGGCGCGGGAATTAAGAGGAGTTGGGAAAGGTTTTCTGTAAAAGATGAGATTTTAGTTGGAATCTAAAGAAAGTCAGGGAGGTCAGGAATTGAGAAGGGAGAGCATTCCAGGCATGAGGGATGACCAGAGAATGCCCAGAGCCAGAGATAGAGCACCTTGCTTTTGTTGTTAGTGAGGCAGCCAGGAGGTCAGTCACTGAATTAAAGAATACTTGACCAGAAAGGTAGGAGGGCGCTAGGTTATGAAGAACTCCGAATTCCAAACAGAGCACTTTGTATTTGATTCTAGGTGATAGGAAATCACTGTAGTTTATTGAGTAGGCGGTGACATGTTCAGACTTGGGCTTTAGGAAAATCAATTTAGAGTCTCAATAAAGGATGGACTGAAATGGGGAAAAATCTGAGGCAGGCAGACCCAGCAGCAAGCTATTATAATAACACAAGCATGACATGAGGAAGGTCTGCACTAGAGTGATGATGTCAGAGGAGAGAAGGGGGCGTATTGGAGAGATGCTGCAAAGGGGAAATCAACAATCCTTGGCAACAGATTGGGTGTATGGGGGAGAGGGAAGGGGAGAGAGAGTGAGGAGTTCAGAATGACTCCGAGGTTGGGAGCCTGAGGGACTGGATGGGGTTACCCTCTTTCAAGATTGTGCCACGTGAGTGCTTTTTAAAGGACTTGTAGGAGATTCCTTATTGGCTGCTGGTCCATGGGAAGAGGATTGCTAGACTTCTTAAAAACCTTGAGTTTTTTTACCCTTTGTGGGGAGGGGAATCTTTTTTTCCTTTTCTTTTTTTTCCATCTTATTTTTGTGTTCAGTTGTTTTATTTGAACATTTTTCTATTTTTGGTGGGCAGATGATTTTGGGACAGAACCTTGCAAGCACTAAAGTAGGTATGAGCTACAAGGGTAAACATGAGAGCAAGTTTGGGAGCTAGGGAGTTTCATGAATGATTGTTATTCCTAGGAGAGTTTAATATCTATGAGTCATGATTACTGCTGTGGACTCCTAGGATGGGTATGAGGTATAAAGCACTGGGCATTCAGGAATGAATAGCATTCTTGTAGCAACTGCTGCAAGAAAGGAATTTTCTGATGATAGAGACTTTCCTGATCTCCAGAGAACTATCCAGAATTGGGAATCTTAGGATTGGATACAATAGTGCACTCACTCGGTTTTCACAAATACCTAATTACAGGAGAGTATAGTGGACTGATCTAGGGTATTCCTTGATCCAAGCTTATCAGTTAGTGAGCCCTTTGGGAGGGACTTTGCATCTTCCTATTAAGGATTTAGACATGCCCATTCTGTGTGGACTATTAGGGAATGAACTTACTGTTCATTCCCTAATACAGTGGCATCAGCTGTTATGGGAGAAGTCAAACTATTGTGTTAGTCTATAAAAGAGTCTTCAATCACAGGCCTGGTTCCCTTCTCTTTTTTTTTCTCTTTGTAGAATGGATTAGTGTGCAGGAAAGCAGATTTGGGTTTTAAGTAGAGGACAGCAGGAAAAACCTTACTTAGGGCAGAGGCATAGGGGAGCAACATATACTTTTGCTCATACCATCAGAGAGAATCTTGGAGAGACAATGGTACATCTCAGCTTGAAAAAAAGCAGCTGTAGAGAGGGGAACCATTTGTTCTGAATAGTGAGAGTTTGTGAATCTCAGCTATCTGGAAGAGGTTTAAAAGTTCCTGAGTCCCTGCCCCCTTTATAGAGGAGAGGCAAATTCTTGACCAGTGCAACCAGAATGCAGACTTCTGGAGAGAGAAGGGGGATTTCCTCAGGGTTATATCACTTTTAATCCCAAATTTGAGAGTTCCAGGATTGGTTTCTGGGTCTTATCATTCTCCTGAAATTGCTATCTCCAGAATTACCAATGATCTCTTCATTGCCACATCTGATGGTCTTTTCTTGCTACTAATTCTTCTGTCTGATGCATTTGATGTTATTGACTATCCTGTCCACCTGGATATATCATTTTCTCCTAATTGGCTTCACTGTCTTAAGTCTCTAACCAGTCCTGTCCATCCTAAACATTGCTAACAAAAGAGTTTTTCTGAAGCATAGATCTAACCATGTTACTCCTATATTCAATAAGTTCTAGTGGCTTCCAGTTGCCTTTGGCAGAAAACAAAATTTTTTTTTCCTTTTAAATCTCTAGAAAACTTGGCCCCAGTCTATCTTTCCAGGCTCTCTGGACATTATTCCTTCTTTCAAACACTGCAACCCAGACAAATTGGCCTTCTTTCTATTACACACACACACACACACACACACACACACACCCCCTCCACCTACCATGTCTTACCAACAGCTGTCCCCCATACCTGGAATGCACTCTGTCTTTACCTCAGAGAGGTCCCCTCTTCCTTTAAGATGCAGCTTGGATATTATATTCTGTATGAGATCTTTCCCTATCCCCTCCCACAACTACTAGTTCATTCCTCCCAAACTAAATTCTATTTAGCTACTTCGACCAAATTTGTATGTATTAACTTTCTATTTATAATATATATGTATATATAAACACTCACAAATATACATATATTTGCATCTGTATGTTCCTCTCCCATTGGAATGTAGGCTCATTGTTTCATTTTTGTACTTGTATCCCTAGCACTTAGAATGGGGTCCAGAACACTGTAGGTGACTAATGAAGGCTTATTGACTGATCGTTCTAGAGACAGAAGAGCATCTTTCGAGTAGTGTTATCTTCTTGTCTTCTTGGAGAGAAAGAGGATTGTGCACGTCGTCCTAGAAGCTGGAGAAACAGCAGACGCATCTAAGCTATGTTGGGGAAGACCAAAGACTAGGACTTTGGCCTCGGTTTTGACCGTGGGTTGTTCAGATTGTGCAGCTCCAGTAGGAAGAGGGTGGCTTGGCTAGCAGCCTCAAGTGTGCCTCACTCCTAGTCCTGTCCGGATCCTTTGGGTAATACCATGAGGCTAGATGCCTGGATGAAAGAAGGACACCCCAAAATGTGATGTTGTGTATCTTCTAAATGAATTCCAAATCAAGACTGGAGCTGAGTCTGAAGATTAAAAGACTGAGAAAAAGTAGAATGACTAGAAAGGGAGAACTGTGTCAAATGTATTTGGGCTACTGTGAGTACTTTGTATTTCAGTATATTGGAACAAAACGTTCAGTGCTGGTGTGGGACCTGGGGATCTTTTCATCCACATTTGTGGGGACTTGGACATGAGCTGTATTCAAACTATAGTCTGAGATTTCTCAGAGACAATTCTGGGTAGGAGCAGATGAGTCAAACAGAAATAGTGATTTTTGGGGGGTGGGGTAATTCCCATGACTGAACCTTATCCATTTAAGTCCAGGCCTGGGTGGTTTTCTTATTTGGAATGATTTTTCTCATCTTGGTTTTCTGACGCTAGAGAAAATAGGTTACCAGAGACTTTCAAGACTTCTAGACAAGTTAAAATAAAATCTGTTCTTCTATGATTGTGAATACTTAAAATTTTGTTTAAGGATGGAGGAGGAGGGTTGTGCCATTGTTCTTTCTTAAGGACTGTCGGTCTCCAGCCGATGCTACCAACAGCTATACAACAGCCACTAGAAACATTTAGTATGAGGGGGCAGTGGATTCTCAAAAGCAGATCCTTAAAAAAAAAAAAAAAAAGATTTGGAGAATGTATGCTTGCTGGGCACTTTGATATTGCAGCTGAGAGTGGGGCAGCTGAGAGCTAGAGTACAGATGGGCAAATGAAAGGATCCAGGGCAGGAATGCCCTTGAGCAATGAAGGTGGGGGAAGGGGGAGAAGACTCCTGCACCTCAAGGATGGCAACCAATCTCGCTGACAATTATATTGAAAACATTGTCCAGGAACTATGTGTCTGTGGGAAAACACAGCCCTTGAAATACAGCCAAGGCCTTCATAGGCTGCAGTGCCAGCTGTGCGGACCTGCCTGGGGCATTAAGCAGGTCTTTTGAATGAGCTGGAAGAAAAACTGTGTTTTAATGCCTTTTGAATGGAAAACTATATTCTGCCAGAATGAATTTTATTTATTCTCAAATCCCCGATGCCTCATCAGGAACTCTTTTTCTTGTTTGCGGACATGGTTAGTAAGAGTCCTAAGAGAAAAGAATGTCAGAAAATAAACCAAGCCTCCATGTGCTCCCCAAATGAGATCCTCACACCATCTCCCCTCCCCTATCTCCACCCTTTCTGAGCTGAGTCATGGAAGTGCCAGGAACTAGACTTTGAAAATAATTATGTGACTAATCTCATGTAATGATGGGGGAAGAAATCCTGAAAAGGCTCAGTCAGGGTTTAGATAAGCACATGAAATTCCACAAGCATGTCTAAAGTTTTGGCTTTGCTTTCTTTGTTTCGTGGGGGATGGAGATAACTTTTGGGGGAGTCACAATAGTCCGTGTTCCCCCACAAATCTACTCATTTCTTCCTCACTCTCCCCTTCCTCTTGAAAAAAACTCCCTGTTGCTCCCTTCCTTCCCTTGGATCTGCAGATTGAACTGATTTCTCATTTTGCTCCTTACCCTTACCACTGAGTTGAAAGTTGCTAGCAGGAAGCTGCAAAGGCTTCGCCTTGGTTGATGTGACCCATTAGATTTTTCTTGAAACCTGTGAATGAAATTGGCTCTCTGAAGTTTTTCTATTCTCATTATCTCAAACTTGGCTAAAGGGATTTGTGACTTTTAGAGGCAAAAGAGGATGGACCCACAAAAAGAGCTTCCTCAGATCAGTCATTGTCCACACAGTTTGCTTATAGATCATCTGATTTCTGGTCTCATTCCTACCACTTTGGTTTTCCCACATTGGTCATATGTTTTGTTTTAGGTAGAGATGTTAGATTCTCCACAAAATCTTCTAATTTCTCACTGGGACATAGAGCCTCATACCTGTGTGTCTCCCACCTGGACTTTTGCATAGTCTTTTAACCTGGCTCAAGGAATAATAGCTAACGTTTACATAGCACTTTGAGGCAGCTATGTGGTGCAGTGGATAGAGCTCTGGGTTTGGAGTCAGGAAAACTCATCCTTCGAGTTCAGTCTGGCCTCAGACACTAGCTATGTGATCCTGGGCAAATTACTTAACCCTGTGTGCCTCAGTTTTCTCATTTGTAAAATGAACTGGAGAAGGAAATGACAAATCACTCCAATATCTTTGTCAAGAAAATCCCAAATGTGGTCACAAACACAGCTGAAAATATAGCACTTTAAGACTCACAAAGTACTTAATATATATCACCTCATCTGATCCTCCAAACAACCCTTTATTATCTCATTATCTTATTATCTATTGAGACTGAGAGATCAGGTGACAGCTAGTGAGTGTCTGAGGCAGAATTTGAACTCTTGACTCCAAATCTAGCACTCTATCTGCAAGGCTACCTACAGGCTTTAACTGTCTCTCTCTACTCTGATCCAATCTCTAGAGAACAGCCTAAATTATAGGGCTGACCACACCTTGCTCAATATACTCTAATCCTTTAGGATCAAATACAAACTGCTCCATTTGATTTTTAAAGTCTTTCCAGAATGGTCTCCACTTTTCCATTCTTGTTTTGCATTATCTCTTTCATAAGGTGCTTGTGTTTGGACCCCAATTCCAAGATCACATTTCTCCCTAGCTTCAAAACATTGTCCCTGACAGTTTTCTCCCCAGCCCAAGGACACTATGCCTAGCAATAACTCATGACTGGGCTCTAGTAGGACAAAATTCCTTTCCCTTACAATTGCTCATGAACGGGCCCCAGTAAAACAAACTATTTTTCCCCACCACAAGAACAAGCTGACCACTCGTTAAAACAGGACTAACTTGTAACCACAGAATGATCATATATTGATTCCCAAAGTTATCATATTCAATCCAGAGGTCAAGCTATAGACATCTACTCTTAAAGATATCTTGCTACAGATGTAACAGACCAAAAGTACACTCCTTAGAAACCCCTTCCCCTGGATTCCAGTAGTGAATGATGCCTGTGATCAGGGTTGTAAATTATCACCTAATTAGCATATCTGCCAGATAATCCAGTAATTTTCTTGTATAAGCTTTAGCATGACTCCTGTTAAATTACAAGTTCCTTAAGGAATTCAAATTCCTTAAAGAGCTCTACCCACCATATTGGTGTTTGCCACCTTGACTTAAAGAATGCTTGAGTCCATGAATTCCTTCCAGAAGATCATCTCCTGTCCTTGAGGTCCCTGAACACCTTAAACTGAATCATCTTTACTGCACTCTAAGAGTCAATAACATCAATGTACTTGTTCCTTTCACACCTCATCTCTGTGCCTCTCCATACTATCAGTTCATGCCTGAAATGCCTAAAATACCTCCCTCCTTACCTTTGATTGTCAGAAGCCCTAATCTCTAATCTCAGCTCAAGTATCCAACTCTCACTGTCATTGGCAGGTTGAGTCCCTAAAGCTGTGTTTCCTTAGAGTTCCAGGGGTAGCCATGAGGGGTTACAGGATGTCTCTCCATTGCTATATAGCTCAGGGAGCACCCCCTTCACATTTCCCATGGTTTTGTTTCCTTCAATTATTTATTATTGATATCAGTCAGCTAGACTTAATTTCTAGCAAAGAATGTTTAATAAAGTGATATTTTTGACATAAAACATGTCCCCCAAGTCTGTGATACATTCTCCTACAAGTATATACAGAGTCCTGGGGAAAGGGTTACCTGTCGAGTACATGTGGAAAAGGGGCAACTTCTCATTGCTTGAAATGCCTTTCTCTCCTTTATGTGGGAAGTACTTATAAAGTCCTCTTTGGGAGCTATTAAAGACTCTATGCCAAGGTAAAGAGAGAGTTAAATTAGAGTCAGTGGAGTGAGTCTCTAAGGCAATAAAATCACAAATTCTTCAAGTATTGTGTAATAATTAGACTTTTGCCAACTTGATCCTTTTTTGGCAAGATCAGTAGACCTGGTGGCCTATTTACTTTATTTCTTGTTTTCTTTCTGGTTGGGTTACATCTCATTTGCTGCCATTTTTGTAGAATCAGCTTGCTTCAGTTTATGTTAATTTCCAGGCATGGATTTACTGTGAAGCATAGCCCATGTGAGGTCTTTTCTTAATCTCCAAATTCTGCATCCATGGTTATCTATGGTCTGTGTACCAGTATGTAGTGCAGGAACTGAGCAAAACTGTAAGTTTTTTGCTCCTCCTATTGTACCATTTCTACCCTTTTTCAACTCATTGTCCCTGGAGTCTCTGTCTCAAAATTTTCTCTGGAGAAGGAAATTATTCATACTAATGTGGAAAAGATTTATAGCAAATTAAAATGTAAATTCTTCTGGGAGAGCAACACAAGCAGGGACCAAATTTCTAAATTAAAAGAATGAAGCTCTTATGTGAATTTCAGGCAGCACATCAACAGATGGAAGAGATTTGGGGATGCTTGGAGGGATTATAGATTTAGAAGAGAAAGAGATCTCAGAAGCCATCCATTTCAACCTCTTCACTTCCATTATTTTATTTACATATGAGGAAACTGAGGCTCAGAAAAGTTAAGTGACTTGTTCAAGGTAGTGGACAGAAGATTAAGGATTCAAATCCAGATGCTCTGACTCCAAACCCCATGCTTTTTCCACTAGACTGTGTTGACTTTCTAAAAATTACCTTCTTTTGCCTATATATAAAGTCAGCTTTAGTTTAGAGACTGATGAAGCTCTTTAACAATTCCACCTTCCTAAAGTTTGCAGTCACCGAACTAACACTGACATTACTCAAAAACACAATTCTTGGAAGGAGAGCATTTTGCGCCCAGCCAGAAATGGTGATGCTCTATGTCCCTACATGGACATCTCTTTCTTGAGGTTTTCTGCGTAGGAGCTCAGATCATCCACCCAGAGCCCAGAGCCATCCCTGCTGCTTCCATTCAGCCAGTATCAGAGACCCCCCAGAATGGGTCCCTGCTTTTTGGTCTATCTGGGCAAGTCAGAGGCCTTTTCCTCACCACCCAGAGCTTAAAAAGTGGTCGGTTTCAGTTCAGATGAGGAAATAGGCAAAGGTCCCTGGTGACTCATTGCAGCAGGACTGGTTTGCTCAGGCTTAGTCATTTTCTCCCCTTTGACTTAGAAGAAAGCTTTGGTTGAAAAGCATTTCGGTTGCACTGAAAGGGGGAGTGAGGGTGGGAAAACAAATGTTTTCAGGCTGCTTTCCAAGGCCAATCTACTACTCTTCAGGCCAGAGACCCTGGGTCTTTCTAGTTGAAATCTTTCTGGGGAAAGAAACTCGTGTATAAACGAATAGCTTCTTAGGAATCATTCCAAAGTTAGGTGGTGAAAGCTATTGAAGTCCCCCTGGAAACCAGTCTGAAACTGATAGGTCTATGGAGGAGAGTTAGATGATAGCATAAGTAGCAATCTTTATGGAAAAAGTATGGATAGTACTTTATCAATGCCCATTGAACAGCTGAGTGAGTGTAAAAAGTCAGCAGACTGGGCAGTCGTTATTCTAACTCAAAGGAGCTTTGATAGGTCCTGATGATATCAGTAGCTCCACCATTGATCCTGTGAGGGGTTTAGCTTAATTTTTATATTACTTAGGAGGAGAGATTTCCAGGTCTGTTAAGTCTGTCCAAGATAATTGTATATATCTAAGACTAAAGAATCTATTTCCTTTTTTTACTTCTTTCATATTAATCTCTTTTCCAACAAATTAACAATAGCTGGCATTTAGTTATACAGGATGTCTGAAAACTCTTAGTGTAGTGTTAAGCTATTAGAAATAGCTCAAAAAACTATTAAAGTTTAAAGCCGCACTAAGAGTTTTGGGACAACTTGTATTGTTTTTAATTTTTTTAAGTTTTATAAAGCATTTATATTTCACTTGATCCTCCTAACAGCCCTGAGATCAGTTGCGCCTAGCTCTTTGTGATCCCATTTGGGGTTTTCTTGGCAAAGATACTGGAGTGGTTTGTCATTTCCTTCTCTAGCTCATTTTTCAAATGAGGAAACAGATGCAAACAGGGTTAAGTGACTTGCCCAGGTCACACAGCTGTGAAAGGGTCTGAGGCCAGATTTGAATTCAGGAAGAGGAATCTTCCTAACTACAGACCCAACACTTATTTACTGTGTCATTGGAGCTGCCTGTGGTGCTATAGGTATTGTTATCTCCAATTTACAGCTAAGGAAACTGGGGTTCGGAGAATTTAAGTGACTTACCCTAGTCACATAGTTAATAATTGTCAGTAGCAGATCTGGTACCTTATTATGCTAGATTGCTCCTCAAGTAGCTCAAGAAGTGAAGGACTGGGTGATGCATAACCTCTATTTCTTATCGATTTTTACCAGCCCCTTCTCTCTTGAGGCTTCCATGATCTCTGTAAATCTTCACCCATAAGCCAAGCCTGGTGCACTAGCTTCTCTTTCAAACAATGTTCTTCCATTTCTTCCCCCTGTTTTGTTTTTTTTTTTTTGAATCATAGCTGCCCTGTAAGATCCAGTTCTGTTTACATTCTCTGTAAAACTCCCCATGACATCAGTGTCTTTCTTCTCTGCTTTCCTAATGTTTTCTTAAGATAGTATGCCAGTAATTGTTTATTTTGTTTCATCAGGCATGTTAGAGGCTCCTGGAGGCAGAGGTCACATGTTGTATCTAGTATTCCCCCACAGTGTGGCAGCTCCAGGTGACAGATGTGTTGATGGATAGATGAATGGATGGAATCGCCAGCTAACAATGCAGAAGAGCTGTGATTGGCCGGGAGGCTGCAGCCCATGTAACGATCCCAGCTTAGCTAGCTCAAGTGAAGGACGGAAGGCAGTTGGCCGGGGGCAATTCAGGATAAGGCCTTTTGCTAAAAGCATGTTATTCAGCTCCTAGCATGGATTACCACTTGCGTGGAGCTGCTCTTTGGCACTCCGCAGGCACCCACTGGCCCTGCCCTGTAGTCAGTATAAATCCCATCTGTAGAGGGCCAATTTAGACTAGAGGCAAAGGCCTGACAAGGGAAGGGGAAATTCTTTCAATGACTGCATGAAACCGGTTTTGGGAAAGAAATAAATACTTGGCTTCTTTGGAGACGTTCTTGCTTCAGAGTCACAGAGAAACGGATGTGATCATTCAGGATCCATTTTGATTAGCAGGCTCCTGTAGACTCGGGGTTTTGAACCGAATGATAAAGATATCATTTTGGTTAAATAGACATTATCCAAGAGCAGTCAGGATGTGGTCTAATGGAGAGAATTGTAGGATAGGGAGCCAAAAAAATCTAGGTTTGAATTCGAGCTTTGCTATTTATTTTTTTACCTGTGATCCTGGGCAGATCATTTGAGAGAAGCAGTAAATATTGGAAATGAACCAAAGTCAGAAAACAATGCAATACAATACAACGAATATTTCTTCAGCACCTTCAATAAGTATTCTGTGCAAAGGGCTGGGCTAAGAACCAGAGGTAACAAAGTTTGTGACCCTGAGGATGGTAATTGTCATTCAGTTGTGTCTGATTTTTCATGATCCCATGCTCCGTACTATCCATAGGATTTTCTTGGCAAACAGAGGTTAAGTGACTTGCCCAGGGTCACACAGGTAATAATTGTCTGAGACTGGATTTGAACTCAGGCCCTCCTGACACCAGACCCAGGGCTCTATCCATTGAATCCTCTAGCTGCCCCCAGTGATAGTGATAGCTAGCACTTACATAGTGCTTTACATATAGCAATTCACTTGGTCTTCACAACAACTCTGTGGGGTAAATGCTTTTATCATTCTCATTTTATAGATAAGGAAAAGGCAAAGAGAGGTTAAATGACTTGCCCAGGGTCATAGCTAAAGAGTGTCAGAGGCCAGATTTGAACTCAAGTCTTCTAGACTCTAAACTCTGGGTTCTAGATCAAAGCATACTATTTTCATTTTGTGTGTGTGTGTGTGTGTTTTCCCTTTTGGTTTGTTCTCTCACAACATGACTAATATGGGAATATGTCTTATATGATTTCGCATATATAACCTATATCAAACTGGTTACTGTTTTGGAGAGGAGAAAAAGGAGGGAGGAAGGGAGAAAATTCAAAACTCTAAATTTAAAAAAAAATTGTTAAAAATTGTCTTTACATGTAATTGGAAAAAAAAAATACTATTAAAAAAAGCCCTAGATACTAAGGAGTGAGAAGGGACAGAGAGGCAAGGATATTGCAAAATTGACTGCATTTGATAACTGATTGGATCTTAAAAGAGTTGGTAGTAGAAATATCAGAAATATCAACAAGAACATAAACATGAGAGACCACACACGTGGTGATACCTCAGATAGAGGGACCTTTGATGAAACAACAGGTTTAAAGGGAGACACTTGAATTCAAATCAACAATTGGAACAAGGCAGGCAAAAAAATAATTGCTATTCTAGACTCCATTAAGAGAAAAAAGATCCAGAAGGCAATAATTGTCCATACCCTCTTTTGATCTGGTCAGATCATGACAGTGAAAAGACAAAAGACTGTGCCATAGAATGGGTGATGTGGAGCCTAGAGAAAAGAAGACTTATGGGAGATAGGATAGTTACCTTGAAAAATCTCAAGGGCTCCTGTGGAAAAGTGTGAAGTCTTGCTTGGCTTTGGAGAATTAGAATCCTCACCAATGGGCAGAAGTAGTGGAGAGACAGATTTGGGCTTAAAGTAAGAAAAAACTTCTTAACATCTAAAATTATCCAAAAGTGAAAAAGAATGCTTCAGTATATAATGAGTTCCTCCTTACCAGAGCTTTTGCCCTAGGTACCTTGTTAAGGGAAATCTTGTTCAGGTATATTTGTAAAGTGTTGGAACATAGTAAATACTATTATGAATATTAGTGATGATGATGAAATGGACTTCAAAGTCCTTTACAATCTGGAAATTCAATTTGAGTTCCTGTAGATGGTTATAGGTGATACTGTGGAATACTCAAAACAGAGGTCAGGTCTTTGAAGATTTTGGAGCCCATGGGCATTGAAGAAATAGTTGAAGCTATGGAAGCATATAGATAGCTTGGAATATATTATATAATCTCAACTCCCTCTCCAACCCCCCCACCTAGCAAAGTAATCTTTCTACACTTCCATAACTGATTCTCTATCCCACTCACCAAAGAGGCCATTTCAAAACTTCTTTCTTCAGGCTTCCAATAATATTGCTTCCTCTCTCTGTTGAGGACTTCATCTCATATTTTATGAAAAATTGAGGCTGTTTGTTATTATTTCTCAATGGCTTGATGTCATCCTCCATTCTCTCCTTTGTTCTCATCTGTGATGATGAGATCACCCTTCTGGTAGCCAAGGCCAACCTCATACATGGACATTGCTTCCGTCCCATCTTCTTCACTAAAGGCCTTCTCCATCATCTCCAACTGCCATCCTCACTCCCTCTTTAGCCTCTCCTTGTTCACTGGTTCCTTCTCTGCTGCCTACAAACACACTCACATTTCTTCCTATCCTTAAAAAATAAAACAAGACTCCAAAACGAAAATACCCTTTCACTAGACTCTACAATCTCTGGCCTATATCTATCCTCTCCATCTCAGCCAGTCTTTGAAAAGGCTGTCTACACTTGTTGCCTCCTCTTCTCTCTCACTTGCCTCCAAATCCTCTGCAGTTTGGCTTCTGACCTCATTTTTCAGTTGAAATTGCTCACTCCAAAAATTTCCAGTGAGTGATTTCTTAATTGCCAGATTCAATGGTCTTTCTCAATACTAATCCTTCAACCACTCTTCATTATTTGTCATTGTTGACCACTCTCTTGTCTTCACTAACTCTTCATTACATTGCTTTCATTCTCCTCCTGGATACTCCTTAATTGCCTTTAAAATTGCTTTCAAACAACTTAATTTATTTTTGTCCTGAACTTAATAAACATTAAATGAGAACTTCCATTTACAAAGTAGAACAGAAAAAGAGTTTGATAAATGAACTTGTGAATCTTCATTATGTAGATTTTGTTTTTCCTTTAAAATATATAACAAATTTAACACAATTTTCTGGCCTTTTCTTTTAAGAGTTTAAAAAAAGTTAATTTTAAAATTTAAATTGAAAAACTCCAAATAAAGAAATAAATAAATTTAAAATTAAAGAAATTTAAAAACACTCAAATTGTAGTAGAACAGAAAAGAAGGGCTGTATATGAAACTGGAAATCTTTGTACAGTTTGCTTCTTTCTTAAAATATATAATAAATTTGACACTTAAGTTTCTAAGATGTTTTACTTGTCTGTGATTATTTATGGCCTGTTGTCTTACGTGAATTTTTAAAAAAAATGCTTCAATGGTCCTTTTTCCTTTTTCTTTGATAAACTTCACTCTTCTGAAGTCATGATGAAATGTCTGATTTTCATTTAATGTGAGGCTATTTTAACCTTTTTTTCTGATAGGGGGATGATCTGACGGCAAACAGACAACCGGATTCTGCTTTGACTATTATATCGGTAAGCAGGTGTTTCCTGTCTGTTAAGATATAGTGAGCAATATACAAAAGTTTAGTAAAGAGAGAGGTGGTCTTTGAGTCAGGAAGCCCAATGTCCAAGACCCACATCCAACACACACACACACACACTGGCTGTGTGAGCCCAGGGAAATACTTTAACCTTTGATGCTTTAGGAAACCTTCCAAGACTGGAAGTTGCAAGAGAGGTGCCAGTCTGCATCGGTAGAAGGCATTTCCTCAATGAGAATTACCTACAACAATGAACTCACTGATGCAGTCATGGTAGGATCTACTAGTGCTTATGATTCTCTGGAATAGTCCTTAAGAACCTAAGGTCACCTCTGCACCATTATGAAATATTGGAGAAAGACTTTTCTTTAGAAGATATGCAAATGAACCTGTTCTTTCACCAATGTGGATATACCCTCCAAAGATGAAGATTGCAACTCATCTATGTCTGCTCATCCTGTGCTACTCTTGGTCAGAGACTTCTGTAAGTTTGCTGCAGGGAGTCTATCCCATGTCTTTCCTCACATTCTTTTGATATCACAGGGATACCATTGGTACATGCAGGCTGTCCATCCCTCTCTTGTCACATGGCCAACTCATCTCCTTTTTGTTCAGATGATTCTTTGAAGACATCCTTTACACTGCTTCTCCATCTAAATTCCTTGTTTGTAAGAAGCTGTGGCCTCTTTCTTGTCAAATAGCTGTCACAGTGGATGAAGTTCTGGGACCTGGAGTCAGGAAGACTTCTCTTTAGGAGTTCAAATCTGGCCTCAGACACTTACTAGCTGTGTGACCCCGGGGAAGTCACTTAATCCTGTTTGCCTCAGTTTCCTTATCTGTAAAATGAGTTGGAGAAGGAAATGGCAAGTTACTCCAATATCTTTGCCAAGAAAACCCCAAATCTGATCATGAAGAATCAGACTGGAACAACTGAAAAACTACAGCCACAGAAGTGGTCTATTCATGCTCCCCATGTGCTTCTCCCTTATACTTTGGGTGTATTCCCAACTGTATTCCCAAACAATTCCCAACTGAATTGTTTCAGAGACTGTAGGGTTTCATGACTTGCAGCCATGTAGTATCAGAAGAATGTTTATATAAAAAAGACGGGCCTTTGTTTTAGGGAGATGCTTTATAAGAGCATTGAAAAATGCTTTAAAAATTTCTCTCATTTCCTCCTGTTCAGTGCTGGGCCCAAATTCACTGCCCATTGTGGATATACAATGTTAAAAAAAGAAGTGCGCTACGAGATGGAATGTTTTGGTGGCAGCTACGTGGTACAGTGGATAGAATGCTGAGCCTAGAGTCCAGAAGACCTGAGTTCAAATCCATCTTCAGATATTTACTAGCTGTGTGACCTTAGGCAAGTCACTTAAACACTACTATCTGCTTCAGTTTCTTTAATTATACAATGAGAATTATAATAGCACCTCTTCACAGGATTTCTGTGAGGATCAAATAAGAAAATATATATAAAGCACATGGTAGGAGCTTAACAAATACTCTCCCCTTCCCCTGCTTCTCCCCAAGCAAAGTGTTCAAAGGACATTTTAGAAGGGAGAGATAATTTTCAGCCGGAAGAGGGACAGAACTCAAGAACAAGTTCGTGGAGAGGAGGTAGCTGAGCTGGGCATTGAAAAAAGAGGAAGATTTTAAGAGGTGGAAATGTGAAGAATCGCCGACAGTCACAGAGGATGAGTGTTCACAGTCCTGAGAGATAATGAGAGGCGTTAGATGAGCAGCTGGGCTGTAGACTGTGTGATGGAAAAGGAGACTGGAACTAGATAATGGAGGGCTTTTAATGCTAGGAATTTCTATGTCATCGTCTCATAGCAATTTCAAAGCATAAGCAACCAGCTTCACTGAGGCAGTATTCTGGTCCTTTTGGTTAGAATTCTTTAAATTGTTCTCTGCTTTTTTGATAAAGAGGCAGCTAGGCAAGGCAATGGATGGACTACCATGAAGACTAGCTGTATTAGCTAGACTTGGCATTTCATCACTGTTTACTTCGGTTTCTCCATCTATAAAATGGGAATAAGAATTAATAATAATGGCACCTGCCTTCTAGGATTTTTATGAGCATGGAATGAGCTAGCTTATGTAAAGTGCTTTGTAAACCTTGGAGTGCTCTATAGACGCTAGCTGTTACCGTTGTAGAAAACACAAACCCTCATCTTTCACATTTCTTTACAAGATTGATTCTGCCTGACACTCACATCTTCTCAGTACCCTGTGCCCCTCTGATGGTACCCTCTGACGGAAGAGGAGGGTCATGGACTCTAGGGACTCTATTTAAGGAAAGGGCTCAGCACAGTCGTCTCCCCATTTCCCCCCAGCTACCCTGCTTTAGGACTTCTTTCTCTGGATTTCTCCACCATGCCTCTGTCCAGTACCCCTCTCCTCCTCCATTTCACCCTGTCTTCCTACCTCTGTCCCTCACTTTTTAGCTCCCTTTTGTGTGTTTGTCTTCCCCTATTAGACTATAAGCTCCTTATGGGCAAGGGCTGCCTTTGTTTTGATTTGTATCTGTGTCCCCACAGCTTAGCAGAATGCCTGGCACCTAGTAGATGCTTAGTAAAGGTTTATTGACTGATCACCAGGCAATTAAACTGACAATCCAAATAGGTTCCAGTGTGACTCTCCACCTCTGTCCCCATCTCTCCTCTCCAAGTAATGCTGTTCAGTTCCAGGAAAATTGGTGTAGCTTTGCCAACCTTCCTCTGAATGAAAGGTAAGACAAATTTCTTTCTGGTGCCAGCAGGGGTCAGCTGGAGTACTCATATCAGGCCCTTGTTTGCAATACTTAGGACTTTTTCTGGCTGCTGGCTGAAAAAGCAAACAACTTTGGCTCCAACCCAAGTAACCCATTGTTCTCTCTCTGGTCACCCAAGTGGACCTTGCTCTAGGCTAGCCTTTGGAAGCCTACCTATCCCTTTTGATGGATTTCACTGCCTGGCATCCACTTCCTTATTGGTTTAGTACCTTTCTGATGCAGTCCTCTCTTCTCATTAGTTCCCTGAAATGTTTTGGGGCTTGAAAGCCTTTAGATGACCCTCTTATAATTCCTCACAGATTCCTGACTGCTAGAACTAGCCCTAAGATTTAGGGATATTTTTTGGGGGGTGGCTAATTATCAGTGGGTGGAAGATAACTAAGAGATATTTCAATCAATAATCAATAACCAAGCATTTTAAAGTGCCTATTATTTGCCAGGCTCTGTGCAAGGTACTAGGGATATAAAGAATGTAACAAGGGCCACGCCATGAATAACGCTCAGAGATGTCCTGGTTCTCATTGACCACATGGAAAATTTGGGGCCTGCTTCCAAGTATGTGGTGTTCAGTACTGAAAAGACTTGGTGTTTTGTTTATGGTATGAAAAACTCTTTGTAGTGTCTTGGTCTTTCCCCAACCCATGACAGTGGCAGGGGAGTGGGGAATTGTGTCAGGACCGGAAGAGACAGTTTCCAGCTTGTTTTCTCTTTTCCTTTGACCTTCCTGATGGCATCGTGTAACTCCAATACTTTCAGTGAGGGGTAGGGAAGGGCTGGTTTTTCGGGTCCTTAGCATCATGATGGCTGTAAACTAATGGAATGTTAAGAGTTTATCTTGTCTAAGCAAGCTGGAGGCTGGGTTTGGACCATTCTTTTGTATTTGCTCTCTCTGGATCTTAGATGAAAAATCTAAGATCTGAAATGAAATGTCCACTTACTCAAAGTTATGAGTAATACCTCATATGCCAAACCTAATGGTATTTTCTCATTCCTCATTCTTCTTGGCTTCCCTTTAGCTTTTGACACTATTGGTCACCCTCTTCTCCTTGATAGTCTCTTCTCTCATTTTTCATGACCCTGCTTTCTCTGGATTCTCTTCCTACCTGTCTATGTACACTCAGTCTCCTTTGCTGGATGTACCTCAAGGCTCTGAACTGGGCCAATTCCCAGATAGAGACGGATAGACGGATATAGCAAGATCTAGAGGAACAAAAAGACAAAATTACAATATTCTCTGCCTTCAAGGAGTTTAACATTCTAATGAAGAAGAAACATACATACATATAAATATATGTGTGTATATACATATGTATATATGTATATGTATATTAAATGTATAGATATAATTATATCTATCTGTCTGTCTATCTCTCTATCTCTCTATCTGTCTTTATCTGGAAGTAGACCCAGGACTGAGCTTTGAAGTATACCCAGAGTTAGTGTGTGTGTGTGTGTGTGTGTGTGTGTGTGTGTGTGTGTATGTGTAAGTAGATCTATGTAGATCTATCTATCCATCTCTATCTCTCTACATAGCTATATCTACACAGATATATTCATCTACATCTATCTCCAGTCCTTGTCTTTCTGCTTAGTTCTGACCCTATAGTATCACCTGCTGCCTCAGCCAGGTGAAGGTAGCATGGCCATTCTTCCTGCCTCTATCAGCTCACTTGTCAGATGGAAAGAGAGGAGAGAAAAATTACCAAGGGTGGATTGTTCTCTTTGTATGCACACTTAATTCTGGTTCAACAGCTCCTGAATTATTAGGCCTTCTGATTCTTAAGCTAACCAGAAGACTTTTTGTGGTCACATAAAACCAGTTGATGGATATAAACTCATCAAGCCTGTACACATGGTTGAATCTGAAGCAAGCAGAGGATATTTCTGCATGCTCTAAGGAAGGGAATGTCTATGACTTCTTCAAAGACTTTCCACACTTCCCTCCATTAGCTAATCTGATATACATATATAACCGCAAAACATATACATATATTTGATATACACACAATATATGTGTATGTATTCTTCTTTGGAATGTGGACTCCTTGAACACAGGGGATATTGGAATCCTCTGTCTGTGTTCCCATTGCTTGTCATGGTACCTGCCACATAGTAGGCGTTTAATGAATATGTATTGATTCATTGATTGATTAGCCAGAAGAGTCTTTACAAATTGAACATATGAGGAAAAAAAAGCAACTAAGAAAAATATTTGATGTGAACTTTCAAGATGGAATGTGGGGGCTCAAGGGGAAGCGTCATTGAGGCCTAAGGAATGTTATAAACAAGAGCATGTAAGAAAGGAAAGCGAATGATTAGCAGTGGCAAATAATTGGATTTGACTGGAGCACAGAGCATGTGGAGGGGAAAGGAGTAAGTAGTCTGACATAAGGCTAGAAAGACAGGGCGGTGTCAGATGGTGGAAGGCCTTGAGTGTTTGCCTAAGGATTTTATTCAGTAGGCATTGTAAATAATGATTATTTTAAGTGCTTAAGCCTTTGAAAAACTAAATAATGGGAATAATTTTAAAAACTCAAATGCATGTTAGGTGGTTTGTAGACAAAACATCTCATGTCACTTGCTTTGTCCTCTCCTTAGCCTGCTCCCCATCAACTTTAGGAAAAGTGCTTTTGAAATTTAGTGCTTAAAAACAGAAATCTAAACTTTAAATTGTTCCATATTATAGAGTTATGAGTATAATGGGGGACTGGCCAATGAACCCAGTCCTTATGTGCATGTGCAGGTATTTTGTAACTGGTTGCAGTTTGCTAATCATGTGGTAAAGTGAAGCCTTTTTGGATTGGCTCAGATTCAGAACTAGGCTGCGTTGAAAAGGCATTAACCAGCAAGGGCAAATCTCTTGGCTCTGGCTCTTTCCAGCCTGGCTGACATGAAAGAAGGACAAAGGGCTGTGGTGCTCCAAGTGGGGGATAGGCCTTGGGCCCTCTCTCTCAGAGCCACCATGAGACAGAGTTCATGGCCCTGCTGCTGCTTCTCTCTGTGTTTCCTACTTTCAGGTGAAGGAGATTGGAGATGCTGTGGCCTTGTGGGCTTTTTAAGGTCAGAATGACAAGTCGCCAGAGGTCTATGGAGCAGATGATGGGAATTTCCAGGAGCCATATGGGAATTTCAAGCCATTGGAGAAACAAACCCGGTCCAGTAGTGACAGAGATGTAGATTCAGTCATCCAATAGTCATGCCACAATTGGCTTTCATTTGATCAGGTGAATAATAATTCCTGGATGTTAAATCTGAGTCCATCTTTCTCAGGGACTCAGGTGGTATGGAGGAGAGTGTGCCTTTAGATATTGTGGAGAAAAATTTGTACTTTTTTCATTGCTGTATCCCTTTATATATGTATATATATACATACATACATACATATATATGTATATATACATACATATATGTAAATAAATATAGATATAAAATATATATTATATATAATATATGTTTATATTTATCCCTTCATAAAAGGTAATTGCGGTTGATCAGTTAAATGAAACTGAATGCTTATCACTGGCAGCTAGAATGAAGGTTTGAAGAAAGACAATCCCAGTCCCTCAGGTGTATTCTAGAACCCTTAGGATAAGTGTGCCTGCCCTTGATTTGGGAGAGTGAGTCTATAGCAGGGTTGGGGAACCTGCAGCCTCAAGGCCACATATGGCCTTCTAGGTCCTCAAATGTGGTTCTTAGACTAAAACCACACTTCACATAAAAAAATCCCCTCAAATAAAAGGATAGTTCTGTAAAATTTGGACTCTGTCAGTAGGCTGCACCCAAGGATCTAGAAGGTCGCATGTGGCCTTGAAGCTGCAGGTTCTCTACCCCTTGCCCAGTGTCACTACAAGAGGAATGATTTTTTAAAGAACTGGATGAGGCAGAACACTTTCAGGGATAGTGTTTTATATTTAACATCTTCATTATTCCATATTAAGTCAATTAAAATAATCATAGTTTTATAAATGTGAAAAAAAAAGTAGGTTCCAAGATTGTACCCTGGAAGGCTGGAGAGGCTAAGCAGAATTTGAGATTGTGGCTCTAGCTTGTGGTCAGCAGGTGGCGCTGTACCTTTGTATTGGCTGGTCTATTATGTAACCCATGGGAGCTGGCTCTGCCTGGGAGGCCCTGTTTTCAGCAGAGGTGAATGTGCTAATTTAGAGCATAGGTTTCAGAGCTGGAAGCTCCCGAGGTGATTATCTAATTCAATACTCTCATTTTTTTTTCCAGTGAAGAAATTTAGGTTCTCAAAGAGGCCAATGACTGGTTCAAGAGCATTCAGGTACTAAGAAGTGAACCTGTGACTCCAGTTTCTGTGTTCCTCATGCTCATAGTGCACAGTGAAATTTTAAACCTATTATATACTTTACAGTCATTAAAAATCATCCCACTTTCTCTGATAAATTTCCTAAGAATCTCTTGGGTTAACTTGTAAGAAGGTAAAATTATAAAATGTTGTTCTTATGGAAAGTGAAAATTTATCTATTATTATAAATGGTAATTTCCCTTCCTCGTTAGCTTCCCTCCCACCTTTTCATCTCTACAGGCCCCCCCCCCCCAGTACATACAGGTAGTCAGTTTGGCCTGGGAATTGAGAGAGGAAGTATATATATATTTGTTTGCGTGTTGTCTCTCCCTTTAGATTGCAAGCTCCTTCAGGGCAGAGATTCTTACTGTGTCTCCAGCGCTTGTCCAGTGCCTGGCACATAGCAGGTGCTTACTAGATGTCCGTTGATTGGTTGGTCATAGGAAGTGTCTTGGTACAAATGTGGCAGAAGAGTGATTCACTCTCAGTCAGCGTTGGAGAGGCATGGCACACAATGGCAACTCAATCATCGGCAGTGATAAGCTTAATCTAGATCCTGGCCTCTGAGTCCACTCACCTAGCTTTATGATGGCCAGAAGAGGTCAGAAGTCCCTCTCAGAAATGAGAAAACCAGGACCAAAAAAAGCTAGGTGGCACACTGGTTAGAGTGCCGGTTCTGGAGTCAGGAAGACTCCAGTTAAAATCTGGTCTCGAAAGCCTATTAGCTGTGTCTGCCTCTTCTGGAAAATGAAGATCTTAACAGTAGCTCCTCCCAACTGTAATGTACTTAGTGCAGTGCCTGGAACCTAGTAAATGCTACATAAATGTTAGCTGTTGTTATTATCAATATTAATTTTCCTGGACCACCCAGACCCAGAGTGCATTCTCTGTTCCGTGAGTCCTAAGTCCAGGACCCCTCCAGAGTTTCTGCGTTGGCATTGAGGACCTTGTCCTGCTGGGATTGTAACTCAAACCTCCTCCTGGGGGACTGCATCATCTGACTTTGTGACCCTGGAGGGAGGACATGAACTGTCCATCTCCTAGAACTCTTGCCTCTTGTGGACCTCTGTCGTTTGGGTTTCTAGCTGCTTGATAAGGGTTTTATTGCTTCGTTGTGCCTTGTGTGCTGGTTGTCTTAGACTGTTTATTTGCTTATCCATTCTATGCTAAAAAAAACCAAACCCAAACCCCAAACCTTTCAAAACCAGTATCACAATGCACTGTTTCCAATGTTTGTCAGTGTCTGT
Source organism: Bettongia penicillata ogilbyi (assembly GCA_023548195.1). Lineage (NCBI taxonomy): Eukaryota > Metazoa > Chordata > Mammalia > Diprotodontia > Potoroidae > Bettongia > Bettongia penicillata. The sequence continues at coordinate 795,129 of JAJHZJ010000520.1, read as the reverse complement.
GGAGAGCAAATGCTACTAAGCGAGGTCTCACTGTAATATAGCAAACTAAAGACAAATGCAGACTTTGAGCAGGAGGTAAGGAACTCAGAGCTAGATTTTCTTTGGGCAAATCGACACATTTATATGTACCCCTTCACAAGGGTGCTGTCTCATACAGGGAGAGGCAGAGCGGAATAAGTGGACAGTGTGCCCCCTTACTTGGTACTTCCAGCCGATGGGGCATCCGCTAATGATCAGGGTGAGGGTGAGATTCTCCAGAACTGAGATCCTGAGAGCTGGATGGAATAGACTGAGTGGCTGGCAATGTGCCACGAACTGTGCTGAGAGGGGCGAGATTACTCCCTGCTAAGAGAAATCGGCGAAGGCTTTGTGGAGGAAATGGTAATTTAAGTGCAACATTGTTATTGTCCAGTCCCGTATGACTCTATGTGACCCTATGAACTTTGTCCTTGAGGTTTTCTTGGCGAAGAAACTGGGGTGACTTGTCATTTCCTTCTCTAGTGTGTTCCCATCTTACAGATTAGAAACTGAGGCAATATAGGTTAAGTGACTTGCACAGGGTCATTTAGGTAGTAAGTGTCTGATGCTGGATCTGAACTCAGATCTCCCTTACTTCAGGGCTGGTGCTCTATTCACTGCAACACCTAGCTGCCCCTAAGTTGGACCTTAGGAATTGGATAGGTAGAACTGGGCAGAAAGAAGCAGAGCATGTCAGGTAGAGGGATTAGTGCGAAGCAAACGCACAGAGATAAAAAACTGTGGGAGTCTATGTTTTTTCAGGGGCAGCTAGTGCGTAGAGTTCTGGGACTGGATTCAGGAAGTGCTGGTTTCAGCACTTTCTAGCTTGTGACCCTGGGCAAGTCACTTAACCCTATTTGCTTAATTTTCTTATTTGAAAACTACCCCAATATTTTTGCCAAGAAAACCTCAAATGAGGTCACAAAGAGTTAGATGTGACTGAAAATAACTGAACAAAAAAATTTGTCTAGAATTCAGAGTATATGAGTAAACTGGAACATAGGTCCGTGTCTCGAGGCGATGAACCTGGGAATCAGGAGGATCCTGAGTTTAAATATTCTTTCTAATATTAGTTGTGAGACCACAGACCAATCACTTCATCTCTCTGGGCCTCAGTTTCCTCCTCCCTAAAATGGAAATTATAATATCTATACTATTTATCTTCTAGGGCTGTTGGGATGCTCTAATGAGATAATGGATGTAACTCATTCTGAAACCCTTGGAGAGCCAGAGCAATGTTACTTGTTACTATTTTTACCAATGGTAATAGAGACTAGTGAAAAATCGAAGGGTCTGAGAAATTTGGGGGTGGTGGGGGTCATGGTAGCGTGGGGTCGATGATAGCTTTGGAACAGCTATCGTTGAAAATCATGGGGAAAAAGCATTCCTAATCTTATGCATTTAGTACATTCTTTGTGTGCAATAGAGTTAAGCTCAAAACTTTAGTTAAGAAAATTTCAGGGAACAAATGTTTACTGAAGCCTAGAGCACTCTAGTCTCTTCGGTTTCCAGGATCGGAGGTGGGGTGTGTGTGTGTGTGTGTGTGTGGTTGATGTTTTTAGAACAAGGCAATGTCTCAGCCCTGTGAGAGCACATTGCATGAGACAAGCACCCAGAGTGGGGGAAGAGCATGCCAGCCAATCTGTTGGATTTCATCATCTGCTGGTCCTGGGCTAGGGAGATTCTTCGTATATGTGTGTGTGTGTGTGTGTGTGTGTGTGTGTGTGTGTGTGTGTGTGTGTATGTATATGTACACACACACATATATACTATACATACACACATACATACACATGCTTGCTTCACATACCTAAACCTGGTGGGATAGTGCTTTCGAAATTCATCCTCTAGTGGGGGCTTATGTACTACCACCCAAAATAATCCTTTTGATCTATTTTAGGGTTAGTAAATAAATCTCTGGGTTTATTCTTTATTCTGATAAGTATGGATCTGGGGTGTTTCTGCTCTGGGAAAGCGTCTACAGGCAAAGAGAAGAGTCAAGAATACTTTTCTGTACTCATTTCTTAATTCATGCAGCCATAACGATTCGTCATGGTGATTTTCATACTGCTAAAATTACAACCGTGACAAAGCAGTTTGGGAAATAATAACAGCTTACACGCGTAGTGTTGTCTATGGCTACAAAGAACCTTTCCTGCGTTATCTTCGATTTGGGGATAGCTAAGAAGGAGACAAAAATCTTGTATTGTTGTACTGTCATATAAATATGAAATGTTATGCCTAGAAACCACCAAGTACACACTTGAGTTTTTTAAAAATTTAGATTTTAGAGGTTTAAGCACTTAAAATCACTTATAATAGTGTTTTTCCATAAACATCATTTATAGCTATTAGTATTATGAAATACAATATTTTAGAGAGGTAGGTGGGAGGGGAGTGCTAATTTTATTGTACCCATGATATAGTCTAAGAAACAGAGTCTCAGAGAAGTGAAATGACTTGTTCCAAGATCATAGAACTACTAAGTGTACAGGGACTGAAACTGTGTTCTGACTCCACTTCTAACTATATTTTCACTACACCTCTACTTACCTATAGTGATGAAAAGCATAGACTGGACAAATAAGAAGACTCATTTCATTCATTTTGTAACCAAGAAAGCTTTGAGTAGGGGATGTTTGGAAAAAAGAATATCCCAAGGGCTCGTAAGTAATATTTTGACATGGCTGTGATAAGAAAATTGGGTACTTTTATTTATATTCTATGTTTATGTCTACCTACAGTTCATGTTTATGTAGCTTCCACAAGATCCAAGAAATAAGATCAGTTCATACAATAAAATTACAGTAATTCAGACAAATTGGTGATAAAGAAAAGTCTAAATCATAACCTAACAAAACTGTGTAGGTTCCATTTAGGCCTATTTTGATGAACCGATAAAACTTGAAGGAATTTTGAAGAAGTTAGAGCATCTTTCCTTGATTCTTATATACATCATAATTTGTTTAGCAACTCTTTTTTTTAAAAGACAGTAAAAAAGTCAGTTTCAATTCAGATTGAATGACCAGAGATTTTTAGTTTAATGGCAATGTGAAGTGATACTTCACAGTCTTTTTTTTTTTCTGTCTTTTAATCATGGAAGTTAAGGACATTTCATTGCATCAGACTACATCAGCAGAGAAGATAATAGTGTGTAAAAATAATTTCCTTAGAAATATTTTTTGACTTCTGGATTATCTGGGGACACAGGTGAGTGGTCATTGTCAATGAGAGGTACCACTTGGGAATTTGAGTCGTAGGCCTTCCATTTTTTTTTAAATCAAAAGGAAGGTGAGTTATCTGTATCATCTTGCATGTTGTGTTTTATATATGGTTGTGTGTGAAAGAGAAAGAGAATTCTGAGAGGGTAATTTGGCCCGAATTCTTGCAATTCAAGGATGCTTTTCTTAAAGATTGGGCCTATGATGATGGAAAGATGAAATTTAAGATGAATATTCGCCATGATAAATGTTCGATTTTTTTCGCCCAGGTTTTTTATGTACAAGCAGCAGCAACAATATTAAAACAAATAAATTTTAATGCAGGTCAATTAAAAGATAGCAATCCAACTTTCAATGCTGCTTCATTTCTCCAAGATTCAGTTTTCTTACTTGCATAATGGAGATAATAACATGCGCACCTTTTACCTAACAGAGTTGTGAGGAGTGGGCTTTGGAAACCTTCAAGTAATATGTCAGTATCAGATAATAATGATGATGACATTAACAATAATTATTTCCCTTGATTTCCCTGGACTTCGGTTCCCTCATCTATAAAACAATGGGGGCGAGTGGATGATTTCTAAGGTCTCAAGTCACCTCCAAATCATGTGAGCCTATGTTATTAAGCTAAGTCCAGGATTCACATACATGAATAGTGCATTCATTTCTAATAGGTGATTTTTAACTTCTTTTTTTCTACTTAAAAGATTAATTTCTATTTAGGGTGGAGGTGATAAAAGATTTTAAAGGAATGCTAACCCAGGAAGATAATTCCTTCATGTCATAAGAAAATGAATGCTTTTAAATGCCTTTGGATGTATAGGATGCTGAAAATACGAGTAAACGCATGTACCCTTTCAGGAATAGTTACAGCATATCATTCACATTTCCTTTCTTCACTAGTGCATTGTATGAAATAATGAGGTCAATCAGTCAACATTTTCTTTTAAATCACTTCTCTCATTAAAAAATGTTTTTATGTTTTAAAGTGTAAAGACACTTATTTTCCAAATCTGTTCTATCACTGTTTCTTATTTACATTAGTGTCTGTGTGGTTTGATGACTTGGAATCAGAGAATCACAGATTTTGTGTTGAAAGACGACTCATCCCCTCATTTTTCAGAGGAAGAAACTGAGGTCCAGAGAAGTTAAGTAAGTTGCCCAAGATGACATTTAATAAGTAGCAGAGCTGGGATTTGAACTCAGCTCCTCTGACTCTATAATCTGTGCAGCTCCTAACTAGCATGGAATTCTTATCCAATTTTCTGTCATTGCCAGTGGTCCTTTTCCCCCATTACCTATCTCCCTTCTTCATTTTTCAGTAATAAAATATCAGATACATAAAATATTGGGTTACAATTTTGTCTGAAGGATATTTTCCAAATATTTTAATGGTTGTATTGAGCATTTTCAATGATTGACACAATCTTAAAAATACAAATGGAAACATGAAGATGAATTTAGATATTAATATTCTAATGTTATTTTTAAATGTAACTGCTTCACTCTTTTTATTATTACTGGACACACAGCAGGTGATTTTATGTGACATATTTCCTGACAATCTGTGCATCTTAAAATAGCTTAATATTCACAAGATACAGTATTCTCATCAAGGAATTTTATTTTCATTTTAATTTTATGCATGGTAGTTATTTTATGATCATTTAGTCAATAGTGGGACATTAACTGTGTTTCCTTTGAGATTATTTTCTATTTTTACAAGACATATATCTATGTACCTATACATGGTTATTTTCCTGATGTCTTACCCTTTAAATTGTAAATTCTCTGAGGTCAAGGACCGTATTTATAGTTAGCATTTACAGAGAGCTTTAAGGTTTGCAAAGTGCTTTGCAAATACCATCTTATTTGGTCCTCAAAACAATTCTGTAAGGAAGGTGCTATCATTATCTCCATTTTACAAGTGAGGAAGCCGAGTCTTCCTGACTCCAGATCCAGTGCTATCTTCATTGTGCCATCTTGCTGTACAGTGCTTGGCACATAGTGAATGGTTAATAAATTCTTACTGACTGACTGAATTGGAAAGCCAGAGATGGATTTTCCTTATAACTTATGAAATTCATCAATTGGATTTTAAATGAATGGAGTTCTGGGTTTCAGTCTGTACTTTGCAACTCAGTATGGTCTTCATGTTTCTCATCTTTTAAAATGAGGAATTTGGGTTAAATACTCACTGAGATTCCTTTAATTCTTCAACAATGCACTCAATTCAAGATGGGGTTCCTTATTGATGGTAATATCCTTCACATGCTTCTTTTTGCAAATATCCTTTGTGCTCATTACAGAATATGTGGACTCCTCAATGAAAGCTATTAAAAAAAAAATTAACCTAAAAATATATACATAAAGAACTAAGATATGAGGCCCATGGGATGGGCAGATTAGTGTGTTAGTCTAGCAGCATAGGCAGGGCTCCTCACAACCTCCAAATTCTTTGACTCTGATTCCATAAACAGAGGTGCCCAACTTCTCTACCATTGAATGAGCTCCATGGCGATGGAAAATGAGAAAAGACTTGACTTATTTGGGGGACTGATGACAAACCAAAGGGTATCTTGTTTGGTTTCTGGGGCAGGTTAGGAAAAAAATTAAGTTTCTGAAACACATTCACATTGTCCTCTGGTTCAGTTGTGGCCATCTCCAATGTCTCAGACTTACTTGTAAAAGCATCCAGGTGGTGGAGAGTGCTGAACATGGAATCAGGAAGACCTGAATCACAAAAAGCCCTCAGATACTTACTCCCTCTCTCCCTTTGAGTAAGTTATTTAACCTCTCTCTGCCTCAGTTCCCTCATTTGAAAAATGGGGATAACAATACCTACTTCATAGGGTTGTGAAGAAAAACTGATACAGTATTTGTAAAGCTGTAAAGTACTATATAAGTATTAGCTATCATCATTAAATTAGCTATTTCCAGTGGCAAAAATAAAAGGGTAGGAAGGATGGAAAGGCAGAGACATTGAAATGTTAAAGGAAAGGGTTTCAGGTACAAAATATCTTAGAAAGGTTCTGAGGTTTGAATAGTTCAATTGCATATAAAGAGGACAGCAAACACAAAGAACTTGACTCTACGGAAAATGCTGTATTCTTATCTATTTTCCCTAGACTCTCATTTGCATCAGACTTCAACTGGACTCTAGGAAATATAATTGGCTGAATGGGGACTGATCACCACAAGCCAAGGAGGAGCCCTTAGTGTAAAAAACTAGCTCTGTAGCAGATAAGGTTATCCAGTGGAAGAGGATAAATGTCTTCTACTTTCTTCCTAGGGATGACAAAGCTCAGAGTTGAGACTCTGAGGGAGTCAAAGTGAACACCCTTTTGCCAGTGTTAGGCTAATAGTCACTATCCCCACCAAAATCTAGCCCTTGAAAAGAAAAAAGCACTGTTATACTTCTTTTGAAAAGACACACCACTACCCCGTCCAGCCCAGCAAGTAAACCACAGCTGCCCATCCAAGGGGTAGGTAGGCCAGGGAGTTCAGTGGATTGACCTGTGCAACAGAGACTTAGAAGCCTCAGAAGAGCCTAGCAGCCAAGTGACCTGTTCATCCCAGTCTGGCAACAGCTGCCCAGTGGCAGAGAAACCTGCCCGCCCTTGTCTAGGACAAATCACTCAGTTGTTGCTCAGTGATTGAATAATCTTCCTGGCCTAGCTTAGCAGCAGAGGAGTGACTTTCCTAACCCAGCAAGAGCCATGCTCAGTGTCTGAATAACCTGTGCAGTGCACCCCAGGACTAAGTAGTCAAATCTGATAAGGACCTGAACCTGTTGCTATCCTCCAGTAGGTCTTTCTGAAAGCCAATCAGACCTTACTTTCTAGCTGCGTGATCCTGGATAAATAAGTTATCTTTTTGTCTCAGTTTTTTCATCTCTAAAATGGAAGTAATAATTGTGTCTACTTCCCAAGATTATTGTGAGATAACATTTATAAAAAGCTATGTAAATATTACATATTATTATTGCTAAATGAGTTAATTGCTGCATAATGCTAGAAATGCAATGCCAAGACAGCTTTATCCTTTAGGTGATTAAGAACTCCATGAGGTGAATAGAAATACTATAGAGACTGATTAAAGTAGGTAGGGTAGATAGATTAGAATTGTTTGATTTTCTTAATATCCCCCTTTTTGTCGATGGGATACTTATCATAATTTTTCCTGACAAGTTAATGTAAGGACAACGTGCCTTACCAACCCACAACAGAGGCCACAGCAAGAATATCTAAAGCTGGGCTAATTTTAGACCGGAAGTTTATGTGACATCAGAATAACTGAGTGAACTCAGTATTCAGATTTGGTGAAACAAAAAAGCCGAAGTAGTACAGTGATGACCATCAACCCCCTTCCAATGTTCATTTAATTAGCAAATTTCATGTTGGAATTTCAGATGTCGCATGTAGTTGTCTGGTCTCTGGAACATCTTTTCTTGGGGAAATCTAGAAAATGTCATGCTCAGGGGCCACTCTTCAGTAGAATTATTTTTCTGATTCCAAGTTACTTATAGAAACTCCTCAGATGTTCTTGCTAAAATCTCTTACAAAACAGATTTTAATACAAGTTGGCACAGCCTCTCAAATTTTCCTCCTCCAATAACTAGTTCAGGTTGTGAAAACCAGCTCAGACTTTAGAGTTCTGATCTTATTAACAATGGAACTATAAGGGGAATATCAAACTAGGAACCCATAGTTCATTTGAAACTTCAGAAAATTTAAGTCTTTATATATCCCATTAGAATCATCTATATTTGATATACTGGATTGTCGGATCTTGTTGCTTTCCCAAACATTTCCTCATTGATTCTGATTCCTTTAAGAGTATCAGATGATATTGAGGATTCAATCCTGTACATGAAAACATAAATAACAACACTCTTGCAGGTAGATGCTTTCCACCCCTAGGTTCAAAGGCTACACAAATGAATTTGCTTAGAAGAGGCTGACCACTCTAATTATAAAGAAAGACTTGGGAGGGCACTTAAGAAATTAATTCCCAATTTTATATAGAAAATAGAGAACATCACCTGAGTAGAAAATGTCAGCTGTTAACCAGTACTTTTCACTAAGATGACTAATGGTACTGAAAATCTATTCCTTAAAACAGAAGAGGTTTTTTCTGACTTTAATCTCACAAATTAGTAGATTCATATCTTTGTTTCACAAGGTTGTTTTTTTGGGGTTTTTTTGACGTTGTCCAATTATTCCCATAGCATTCTGAAAGAATGGGTTATTTTGGGGATTTAATCTTATATAGGTCCTTGTAAGTATTAGCAGGCAGATGACAAGCCAAAATACGAATTTTTTTTACCAGTTTAATTGTTTGGGATATGAAATGACTACACATTTAAAATGAAAACAGTAAGAGCTTACAAACTTGCATTGTGCCCATATTATCTACTGATCACTTGCTCTGATTATAGAAATTTGCTATAAAAGAAAAAAGCAGGAATCTGATTATAAAAGCATCAGACTGGCCCTTCAGGATTAAGTCTAAGGGCACATATATGACAGGATAAAGCACCTTTAACTCTCTTTGACTTCATGTAAGAGTCACAGCTGACAATCATACAATAACAGTTCCACCTTCTCAGAAATCAGAATAGCCAGGTGGGAAACATTCCTGTTCAAAAGGAAATTACACAATGGGAAAACTGAGCCAGCAGCATCTTCTTTTTGGCTGTGCCAAGGTTGTCCTTTCCACTTTTGCGCAGATACAGACCTCCATCTGTAACAGTTCAGGATCACATTCCCTCTGAGAAGCTGATGGCATTGGACTGAATTCAAAACTCAAAACAATATCAGTTACAATCCTAAGAGATTTTATCTCAAATAGCAAGTTTCACTAATTATACCTTAGGGCTAAATATAGTCAATTTTACTCTCATAGAGTTGCAATAGGCCATAAAAGTTGACCAGACACACACATAAGAGATTTTCACTTAATATCTTTCACTTTTTTTCCCTTTTCCTTGAGTTTAAACTCATTCTGGTGTAAAGATCAATCTTTGCGATCGAAATACTTCTATATAATAAACTAACTTGTTATTCTCAGTAAACCCTGTTCCTTGTTTGGGAGTTTCATCACCTATAACAAGCTCTTTTTCCATGACCGATAACCTTGCTTACAAGATGCTTATAATAAGCTAATAACCTTGCTTACAAGATGCTTACAATAAGTTGATAAGTTAACAAATTAAGGGGAGTCGACGAGGTCTTTTTGGGTGTCTTTTCCCATATCGAAGTTACCAATTTTGCCCCTTTTCCCATAATTTGTCCAATATTTACTGAGTCCCATCAGTCAGTAACGTACCCAACTGGTAGGATTTTTTCCCCCAAGCTATTGCAGCTCTGGGGGTTCTCAGGAGTGCTTGGGTTCCTTCCGCCTGTTCCCTTAAATAAGTTTCTCTTTTGTTTTAAGGAGGAAACAAGACAGTTCTTAAAATTCAAAAAGAACTTAATCTATTACAAAAATGAGTAGGAGTCTCATATAATTCACAGTCAATTTTCCAATTTTAATGCACACACCAATTTAAAAGGTTACTTTAAAATTGACCATACTTTAGTTTGTAAGACTTCCTCAATTCTAATTAGATGTTTCAATCAAGCTCAAGTACTTTTTGAGTGCTTCCCAGTTCACACAAATCTTTTCTCTTTTTGTGAGCCAGGAAAGAGTTAAGTGCTAGTTATATTCCAAAGTGTAAATCTCCCCCTTCTCCCATCCCCCTCCCGGCTTACAACTGAACTGACACAGCCCCCAAACCTGCCTCTAGATAATCATGCAAATGCAGGCTGTTTACTGCCGGAGCTTTAAAGTGACAGTAAACTTCTTTCCCCCAAGTTTTCAGCTCATACGGTCAATGCAAGCAGATTATGACTTTCTTTCTGCCCGGCTCTTCCTACATGCTTAAACTTTCTCCCTTTTCCTTTTATAGATGGATCTTCTCGTGGACTTCAAAGCCTCTTTAAAACAGCATGTCTTGTTTCTCTCCTATTCTGACCCCACCCTTCTCTTACTTTCTTCAATCACATCTCAAATGACTTTCACTTTACTGAATGTATTCTCTCTGTCTCTCTCCCTCTCCCCCTTCCATTCCCTCTCTCCCCCTCCCTCTCTCCTTCTCTCCGCCTCCCTCTCCCTCTTCCTCTCCCTCTCCACCCACCCCTCTGAGGCTGCTGCAGTCAGGGAGGGAGGAAAAGAAAGAGGGAGAGAAAAAGGCTCTTTCTTTCCTCTATATCATCCTCTGACTCTTCCCCTGTATTGCTGTCTTCCTGGGTCCCCCTCAATTGCAATACATTCCTAGCTGTTTCCAACCAGTTTTCTCCCTCCCAGGTGAGTAAGATAGCGTCTAACTTCTCATTTTCATTTGGGTTTCTCCATAACTGCCTCTCTGCTCCTAACAGGGCTTCAGCAGCCATCAGATACACCCAGACCACAGCAGTGGCCAGCCCGCAGGGGCGGCCCACTGCCCACCTTTCCTGCAAAAGTGAGGCACTCTCAATTCTTTCCTGAATCGCACAAGCTACTCCGTGGTTGTCCGGGCATTCCCACACTTACAGTCAGTCGCGTGGGAAATTATCTCTGGTTAACTGGCCACACCTCCACACATGGTTGACCATTTCAGGGATTTCCCCCTAAGCCAGTTTCCTGGGCCCTGGGCAGGTGTCTAGCATTCGGGTCATCCCTGTGTGATGTAGTGACAAGCCCTGGTCTTTTTTTTCCCAGACCCATTTCTCTGGTATCCTATTTGTGAAGCCAATTTTAAGGACATAAGATTTGTAGAGAGCAGACTATCCTACCCAATTGTAAGGCCATATTTAAGGGGACTGATCTGTTCTGCCCTGATATGCCAATTGTGGGGATACAGACCCTCTGAGACAATACCGAGATACAAGGAAAGAAGGGCCTGTGCCAGCTCGGTGGTGAATATATACAAGTTTATTAGGGTTTGTTAGGTTAATTGGATTGTTTGGAGGAGTTTACTCACAAGAGCCAGTCCTTGGGGGCAGGAGGACAGCATGGTGTGATGGATCCCTGTATCAACCCCAGTTCAGGGATCATATAGAAACAGAACACAGACAGCAAAGACACCAAAGTGCCCATGGGATAGCTGGGACTTCTTTTGTTATTCCCATTTACTCAAGGTAGTTTACATTCTTCTGTGGAGTCCTGGGTCACCTTTCCATTTTGGCCTACCCCACCTACAGCTATCCACGGAACCGGTAGCTGCCCCTAATCTGCCTCTGCCTGCATATTTTATAATCTAGAATCAATCAATCAGTTGTTGTACACTGCTTCTCATATACATGTACACTCACATCCTTGGAGTCCATTTTAAGGAACTTATTTTTTAAAAAAGGTACAAATCAGCATATGTTTCCAGTGCTGTGTCATTTCCAATTTTGATCACATCTGTTTCTTGTATTGCTTTATTCAAGATTTCTGTAATAATCACATCCCAGAAATTATTTTACATTTATACATGAAACATTGCTGCAAAAGGTTAAGTTATGGCTCCATTCCCTGAAGTCAAATGGAAGAAGTGTTGAGGTTAGGAAACCAATGGGAAAATAGCAGTTTCCCTGAAAGATTATATTAAATGGATGTTGGCTCATTGATATAAACTGACAGACTGAGCCAGCGTCCTGGAGCTGTTGTTATGTACTTTAATGGAGACCCAGACCCAGACAATCTTAGTGGGAATGGAGGAGGAAAAAAGACTTCTGCTATTACCCATTTGACAGTACCCACCTAAATACCACTTCATTTGCTAGTACTTGAGACTATTCCTTATCTTGTGGTATATTTCATGTGTTTCACTTTAAGTGGGAGAAAGATTTATTTGCTAGCAAAAAGTGTCCTAAGAAATAAGAATAATAAACACTCCTCCTCCCAATCATAAAATGCTAAAATGGGTGTGCGTTACCTCTCCATGAAAAAACTGTTCTGATGAGATTCTGTCAGTGATACTCTCAGCCTCCAGGGCCGTGCTTTGCTTGCTGCATGAAAAGCCAGATCTTCAAATGACTTACAGTTTCAAGCCACTCAGCACTTGGTGGATTTAATTTTGATGAGCAGGAGCAGGTGGGCACCGCCTGCTGCCCAGCCTTGGTGAGCTGACCCCAGATGACTTCGTTCCCGTTCGATGGCTGCAAGATAAAGTGAAGGCCTCATCATGGAACTCAGGGAGGTTACATCAGTTGTTCAGGTGAAAAGTAGAAGAAGGAATGTACTGATAGAGAAACAAACAGGTGCAATGAAAGCATAGAATAATATCAGTCTCCCTCTCTCCCCTCTCCATCAGGGGGTGGTCACTTGAGAGGATGATTTCTGGTTAGTGGGAATTGATGCCACCCAATGGCGATTGGTACCTCTAGGGGCACACTAGGGTATGGAGAGGGTATACTGATTGCTCTGGATGGGCCAGTATCAGGGGGTTATAAAGAAATAAAAGTATTCTGATTTTGGCTAATACCTGGTCAGATGGTTCTTATTTCAGGAAAACCAACCAGGAAGAGTTGGCAGTATCCATAAATCTTCAAATTTTAGTTTTAGCTTTTTTTTTGTTTTTGCTGCCACCTCCTTTCCTTCCTTCCTTCCTTCCTTCCTTCCTTCCTTCCTTCCTTCCTTCCTTCCTTCCTTCCTTCCTTCCTTCCTTCCTTCCTTCCTTCCTTCCTTCCTTCCTTCCTTCCTTCCTTCTGCCATTTTTTTCTTTTGACTACTCCCTTTCCTGGACAACCCTCCTGGCCTTGGGTGGAACTGCTGGCATTAGAAATCTTGAAGGTGCCAACAGAAGTATGGCTGTCTTTTGCAAAAAGAGACGCAAGGAGCTGCAGAGGAAAGAGCCCTTGTTGGGGGAGGTCTTAGGCTCCTCTATGGGGTTATTCACTACTTAGGTGAGCTAGGGCAAGTCCCATTAATTTCCTCATCTGTAAAATAAAGGGGCTGTGTTAATGACCTCTAAAGTTCCTTTCAGCTCTAAATTTAGTAACATGGGGATCTAACGAAATACCCCCTTTCCCTTCATTCTCTGTTATGTTAATACATGAATGAATAAATGAACGAATGGAAAGGCTTGTAGAGAGTGCTTACCAAATGCCAACCTCCTACTAGGTTCTAGGGTCACACCAACACAAAAGCAAACAGGCCCTGCCCTCAAGGAATTTATATTCTAATTAGGAGAGATAATACACAAAGAGGAGTGGCCTTGGCATCTCGAAACTAGAGAGTCGGAGGCTTTGTGGCTCCGCCCCTCTTGCGCAGAGGAACACATAAAATATCCATCCATTATCCATCTGTGTTCAACGTCTGCAGGTGCTGGAGCCAGATGAATCATTTTGGTAATTTGAGTAAATTGTTACAAATCTGTGATTAAAGCTCATCCTTCAATTGCAATAGAGATAATAGACCTTTCTGGGGAATAAAAGTCACTGGATTAATTATTTTAAAAATCAAAGCCAATCTTTCTTGGTATAATTCTTTCAAATAAACTTGTTTAGGAAATGGATTTCTTGATGGTTTTGTAGATGGGGAATATGATTATGAAATTGGTATCCTGTTCACAATCTTTCCCTTAGAGCAGGAGTTTTTAACCTGGGATCCAATGGAGATTTCAGATGGTCCATGAATTTGAATGGGAAAAAAAATTAATATTTTTATTTTTACTAACTTCTAACTGCAATTTAATATTTTCTTCAATTATGATTATAGACAAAAAAGCCCAACAGTAGTATTAGCAGCACCTGGGACTTTGTTAGCAATAGAAATAACAGATATTTTCATATTCTGTTTTATATGTTGCCTATATCTCAAAATATTGTTTATATTCATCATGATTTCAAAATTAATTAGTCCCACTGCTAGACGAAATATAATCAGTTGTCCTGTCTACAGACTGCATTTCAATATACTTGATTTCCTTTATAATAGTATGTATTTTATCTTATACTTTTGAAAACATTATTCTGAGAAGCAATCCATAGACTTTACCAGACTGCCAAAGGGATTATTATTGTTTGTCATTTTTTAGCCATGTCTGATTCTTTGTTTTCTTGGCAAAGTTACTGGAGTGGTTTGCCATTTCTTTCTATAGCTCACTTTACAGATGAGGAAACTGAGGCAAATAGGGGTAAGTGACTTGGTCAGGCTCAGATAGCTATCAGTGTCTGAAGTCAGATTTGAATTCAGATCTTCCAGTCTCCAGGTGTTTTATCTACTTTGGCACCTAGCTGGCCCTAATAGGGACAATGACACAAAATACATTAAGAGCCCATGTTCTAGAGCATAGCTTCCATCACTTCTTATGTGAGAAACTAAAGCTATTTAGCTGTTTTCAATGACTCACTTTTCTATGATGCTTTATAGTTTAATACTTAACTGATATTTAAACTGCAAACCGGAAAGCACTTTACATTGTCTCATTTAATGCTTGTGATATCTCAAGGATATCAATACATATTATAGGCATTATTATCCCCATTTTACAGATGAGGAAACTGAGGCTCAGAGTTTAAGTGATTTGTCTATAATTATATAGCTAATAAGTATGAGAAGTGGGATTTGAACCCAGGTCTTATGGAAAAAGCCCAATCCTATGTAAGATGAGAACTTTTACCAAGAGCACACTGAGCTAGGTTTATAGGGATCTGTCACTGGCTGCTTCCCAGGCAGTTTAGGTCTAAAACTGGGACAAAATGAGTCACTTGTAATCCACTGAGCATTTAACAAAATGAAGTTTACTTAGTCATAGTGGGGAAGAACATTCAGAGCAAGGAAGAGACATCCATCTAGGACAGAGCCCTCTTTCTGCTGAGGACACCTTCCCAGGGTTTTCTGTGCTGTTGGTTTGTGGTCAAAAGCCTGAAGGCCAAGCTCCAGTCTTGACCATCCTGACTGTTCTCTTTTGTGCCTAGGTAACTAGGAAGCTAGGTCAATGACTCAAGGACAGTTTTAAAACCTTGTGAAGTAAAACTAGCTTAATTTGGAAAGGGGGAAAGGAGGGGTTAGGATTTATTTTCACTACTAGAATTGTTCCATAAGCAAGGCTGCAAACAATGAAAAGATTGAAAGGACTCTAAGTGAAGATCCTGGATTCAGGAAAGAAGCTGCTACCATGCCTCTCCACCAACTAAAATATGAGAACAACTTCTTATTTTTTGGAGAGGTAATTGGAGTTAAGTGACTTATCCAGGGAGACACAGCTAGTAAGCATCTGAAGGTGGATTTGAATTCAGGTCCTCCTGACTTGAGGACTGGTGCTCTATCCACTATACCACATAGCTACCCTGAGAAAACTTTTTGGATGATTGATAAGGAAGGATTCGAGGTGGTGCCCCAGAAGGGAGTGTAAGAACAGAAACAGACAATTAAGCCTGAGAGATCTCTGAATACATGCATGGTGCTTTATAGTAGTATTTGGCTACCTAACAATGTACCCCTGGTTTACTTAACTGGAACCTGTTGGGGCTGGAAGGGCTGGAGGCAAAGGCAGGCATATTTTACCCTTGATATGAATGGCTTGCTATACGATGTCTATTCTTGTGGAGAACACAGAATAGAGTCAAAGACTTGCAAATGTATGTTGTATTTTTTCTGTCTAAGGGGAGTATGATACCCCCAGTTGCTTATGTAAACACACTTAAATTAAGATGTTCTCTCTCCCCGCCACTTTACACCCCAGGATAGCATCTACAGCAGATGTCTTGGGGTCTTGGAATGACAGAGCTCTTGGGCCTAAAGAACTTGAAAGCTTGGTGTAATTTTTGACCGCTCTCCATTCTCTCTCCACAATCAGTCATTAAAACCTGCTAACTTCTCTTTTGAAATGTTTTTCATATTTGTCCATTTTCCCTACAGCCAACCTAGTGGGACTTTCTCCACTTTATGCTTCCACTAATGTAGAAACCTCCCTCCCTTTCACTTTCTTCCCCTCCATTCATTCTGCACTCTGTGGCTGAAGCAATTTTCTTGAAACACAACTTCCACTGTATAACTCTCCTGTTGAAGAGTCTATACTATCTCTCTATTACCTTTAGGGTCAAGTCCAAATTCTTTTGTTTGATTTTCAGGTATCTCACTTTGCTTACCCAATCATTTTTCCCACTCCTCCCCCAGCACAATTGCTTTTCTCCAGTCATATTAATTAATCTTCTTTTTGTATTTCACACAACCCTTTTCCTCTTCATTTCTATACGTAGCTCATGCTATTCTCTCAGTCTGGAATGTTTTTCCCCTTTCCTTTCTATCCTTTAGGCAACAGGTGAGAATGTAAGGAAATACTATGTGACTGATGGAAAAAGAAATGGCAAACCACTTTAGTATCTTTGCCAAGAAACCCCCCTAAATGGAGTCACAAAGAGTTGGACACACCTGAAAAACTACTGAGCAACAAGAACTATATGGCTGAGCTCTTCAGATTCACTTGCACTGAGAAAGAGGAGATATGTATAACTTAGGTTTGTATTGCACTCAACTTTCATGCTGATGCTACTGCCCTGTTCCCCAACTTTCCTTCTCAGAGCTGAACACAAGGGGCAAGCTTAGCTAATACAACTCAGGTAATGAGTACTAGACTAAAACTAATATACTATATCATCATCATCACCACCATTATCATCATTGATCCCATCTTTTGATATATCAGGGGGGCTGATAACCATAGGAGGCATTACCCAGACTGATACTAACAACATGAACTCCTCTCTTCCCTCCTCTCCTCCCTCCACATCTATATTTACCACAATGATTGCTCAAGGGGAGGGCAATAGGGATGATTTCCCAGAAAAATACCAGAAGATATTCCCAGACCACTTCTACATGCATATAGTGCATGTAATGCTCATCTAAGGTGCTTGTCTTCACTGTCTACTATAGAGAAGTGAAGTAACTTGTTTGAAGTCATGGGGGTTTGTAAGCAAAAGAACTAGAATTCAAAGCAGGATCCTCTTGTTTCAAAGCCAGTGTTCTTTCCATTACACTATTTGCAGGGTATATGAGGTAAGTGACTTCTTTGTATTATATAAATGAGGAAATCACAGAGACCAAGATATCCTTTATCCAAGGTCATGGTCATTGAAAACCTTGCTTTACATTGTTTTGCTCTTTATCTCTAAATGGGTTTTAGTTAAACATCCCTTTTCCAGAGGAAAGCTGTGGAAGATAGCTACCCTACACATGCGAAGAGTCATATAGGATGAAAAGGCATGGATGCACCGTGATCTGTACAACTGAAGGGAGTACCCATGAAGATGGAATCATGCTTCTATTGAAATACTGACAAAATGAACTTTTAAGAACCATAAGTCATGAAGCGTGGCTATTTCAACTCAATAATATCCTCTATGACATAATTAAGTTGTATTTGGTGAGTTCCTATTAATGCCGAGTGATTCCATGATGTTTGAAAACTTGCTGTTGGTGAGTCATTTCAATCATGCCCAGCTCTTGGTGACCCCTTTTGGGATTTTCTTTGCAAAGATACTGGAGTGGTTGGCCATTTCCTTCTCCAGCCCATTTTATAGATGCGGAACTGAGACAAACAGGGTTAAGGGATTTGTCCAAGGTCACAAAGCTAATAAATGTTTGAGGCTGCATTTGGAGATGAATATTCCTGACTCCAGGTCCAGCACTACATTCACTCTGCTAAATGTCTCATAAAAAAAAATTGCGTTTCGTGATTCTCTACTAATGCTAAATGATTCCATGATATTTGGAAACTGCCCTTGCACAAAACTGCCCTTGCATGGACCCTTGACAGCAATGGGTCACTGAACATCAGACTCCTTTACTAGGAATTCCTGAAACTGTCTAGAGAGGCTCTTGGAACTCTTTAAGTTGTTTGCATTGTTCAACTAACCACTTTCGCATCACCCTCAATACTATCATTTTCTCTGCTTCTTTCTTCCCAGAAGCTGAACCACAAAGCAATAGAATCCCAGAACTGGAAGGGACCACTGACGTCATCTAATATAAACTGTTCCTGATGAAGAATCCTCTCTACAATAAATGAATAGCCAGTTTCCACCTAATGATGAGGGAAAATTCTCCTGAGACATCCCATTCCACTTTGGGATGGCTCTAATTTTTAGAAAGTTTTATTTACATCAAGCCTAAGTTTACTAATTTGTCATGTCTACCTAGTTCTGTCTTTTGGGGCCAAGAAGAAAATGTCTAGTCCTTCTTCAAATAGGAAAGCCCTTCAAGTACCTTAAGATGCCTCTCCTGTTCTCTCTAAGTGTTTCTTCAGGAAACCATTTCTACCACCTTCAGCTATCGCTCATTTGGCCAAGTCTTAAGTTCTTTCACCATCCTGGACATTCTCTACTGGATGCTTTTGTGCTTCAGTTCCCCTGGTGGCCTCCCTTTCCTGCCCTGGGGTAACATGCATACCCTGACATACCAAACTTAGCTTACTTAAACAAAATGACCCAAAAAACAATAGAAAATGATCAACTAATAGATTTATTGTTACTGAGCTAGATGGATGAAATGCCATTGAGCTTATGTAACCCAAGTTTTTTGGAATAAAGGATTGTGCCTTCTGCATCACGCGTATCCATGGGGAGGAGGCAGGGATAGCCAGAGCTGGACCCAGAGGAGGAACTCAGTGGACAGTGGAGAGACCATCATCATCTTCCTGTTTACTGCATGTAGCAGGTTTCCAAGTCGTGCCTTATGAGAACTTTACATTTTGATTTTTCTTAGAGGAGTCCATAGAGAAACAGGGATATGAATCTCAGTCTATGTGTTTCAACAGACATTGTGGTTCTCTGTAGGAAAGGCAGCACAGCAAGGGCAGTTCGCTGGGTAGCTATGTGGATAGAGTTTTGAGCCTAGAGTCATCTTTCTGAGTTCAAATCTGGCCTCAGACACTTATTAGCTGTGTGATCCTGGGCCAGTCCCTTACCCCTGTTTGCCTCAGTTTTCTCATTTGTATAATGAGCTGGAGAAGGAAATAGCAAAGTACTCCAGTATCTTTGCCAACAAAACCCCAGATGGGGTCACAAAGAGTCAGTCATGACTGAAATGTCTCAACAACAACAATATAGCTTAGTGAATCAAATAGTGAACCTGAAGTGGAGACCTGTGTTCAAATCTTGGCTCAGGTGTTCATTATCTATGTGACTGTGGATAAATCATTTAACCTCTCTTGACCTCAATTCTTCATCTATAAAAGGGAAGAATTGGACTTAATGGCCTCCAAGATCCCTTCTAGTTCAGTTGTTTTTCAGTTGTGTCCAACTTTCCATGACCCCATTTGGGGTTTTCTTGGCAAAGATACTTGGGTGCTTTGACATTTCCTTCTCCAAATCATTTCACCAATGAGGAAACTGAGGCAAGCAGAGTAAAGTGATTTGCCCATACAACTAGTAAGTGCTGAGGTCAAATCTGAACTCAGGTCATCCTGACTCTAGGACCAGCTCTCTATTCACTGTACCACCTAACTGTCCCTTGTATGTAAGAACATACAAAATAAATAGAAGGTAATTGGTGGGGGTGGTCACTAGCTTTTAGAGGTGAGGGGATCAGGAGAGGACACATGTAGAAGGTATCACTTGAGCTGAGTTGTGAGGGAAATGAAAGGTTCTAAGAGACAAAGGTAAGAAAGTGGTGACTTCCAGGCATGAGGGACAGCCTACGCAAAGGCATGGAGATGGGAGCTATTGTCCTATGTGAGAAATAGCAAGAAGAATAATTTGTCTGGGGTTAGATAAAGGGGAGTAATTTGAAATAATGGTAGAAATGTAGGTTGGAGTCACTTTGTGAAGGCTTTAAATGCTAAACATAGGAGTTTGCATTTGGAAATAGGGAGTCACTGAAGTTTTTTGAGAAAGCAGGGAACATGGTCAGATCTTTAGGAAAATTCCTTTGGCAGCTATGTGTTACATGGACTAGAAAGGAAAGATATTTGAGGCGGAGAGAACAAGGAGTAAACTATTTTGCAACTTTTCATTATCGTAGGACTTCTTTCTTCATGTTCTAAATGAAAGTATGTCATTTCTCATGATGAAATATCAATCAGCCCACGTAAGGACAAATCAGTCTTTTCTATCTTTGTGCCAAGAGGAGTTTTGTGACTGATTAAAGAAGGCTGTCCTCAGTACTTTGCATCATATGTCAGAAGCTGAAGTTCCTTAAGCCCTACCACACCCCAGTTAGTGTCTAATCTGCAGAAGAATTCCATTAGCCATTGTAATATTCTTCCTCTATTCCTGAATTCAAAATACAAGACCTCAGAGGCAGGTTCTGTGCACAAACCAGGCTACACATAAGCATTTCATAAAAAGTTTGCTGTGCAAAGGATATGCTCCCACTTCAGTCTATTACATTAGGAAATTTGAAGGTCATAGAAGTATAAGATTTAAATAAGTGTTTGAATGGAACCCTCGCTTTTTTTTAAGGCAATGAGAGAGCCATGTATATAGAACCTTGATATTTAAAGGGCCAGTTGCCCAGTTTTGCACATGGACAACTTGTGACCATATGTTTAGAGACACATTTAAAACTGGGCCCAAAGACAGCAGAAAGGCAGAAAAAAACAATAGAACCATTTGGTATGACTTGTTATAAAACTTAGCTAATGGTCTTTATAAATAGTGTCAAACCAAATTAGCTCTGGGGACCTGCTGGAGCTGGAGTGTGTTTTCAGATAGACTTGTTTGAAGCAAGCCTAAATAAATAAATAAATGATAACAAAACCTTCTACCCACACAGTTTGTTAAAACTTGACACTGCTTAGTGTTTTCTACAAGGGTTGTGTTTTGTTTTTTTTAAATCAAATCAAAGGGGAAAAAATGGCATTTGACTCCTGGAAAATTTGGCAAATTACTAGCTCTAAGAGAATCCTCAGAAAGGGCTGGGCCAGGGAAGAAAGCAAAAGCCAAGCTTATTGAAGTTAAATCCTGAAAAATGTATGAAAATAACTCTTTAAAAAGTGTCCTAAGTTTTTTTGGTAGTTGTCTTCTGTTACTAATAGCAGAGCATCACAGCATCATAGAATTTTGGAGTTGGGAAGGGACCTTAGTGGCCTTCTAGGTGAGTCTAGTCCAACCTGTACCTAAAAAAATCCCCATCACAACACACCTAACAAGTGATCATTCAGACTTTATTTGAAAGCTTCAGTGAAGGAAACTATCTACATCCTCAGGCATCTTGTTCTTCTTCAAGAGAAAGCTGTTATGAAGTTATTCTTAACAAAAAGGCTAAATTTGTCTCTTTGTGATTTTTCCCCCATTGATTCTTGTTCTATCTTTTGAAACCAAACATAACAAGTCTCATCTGTATTCTGCATGACAACTTGTCAAGTGACATTTGAAAGACAATTTTTATGTCCCCATGGGAGCCTTCTCTCTTCTGAGCTAAAGATCCCTTTACTCAGACCTTGTAGTTTGGATACAAGGTTGAGAGAAATAATTATTAATAATCAATGATTTGGGGAGCTTCAGATTTTCTTCTTTTTCTTTTTTCTCTCATTTCAAGACCTCAGTCTCTGATGGCTGAGTTAACCTTCTCCTCTATCCAGACCTGCTCAAGTTTGGGTGGAGATAAATTCTTTGAACTGATTGTCCAAGTCTGGAGGTAACTTGACAAGTACATGACATAATCAAAATACAGGTGCAGCCCCTCACTGTAATATTTATTCTTTCATTAATTGTTCCCCATCAGAGTTGATTGTTGCCCTGGGAAACATGCCTCTTCCAAGAGGACATATAAACCATGAACTGGTCTCCATGATTGCCTTTGGTTTAAGAGAAAGATGTCAAATGACCGTCCTTTTAAAGAAAATTCTGGCATTATTAATAAAATGATTAAATTACCTAGAAATTATGTCTTGAGCCATTTTAATAGCCACAAGGTCCTTCCTTTTTCTGATTGCCTTCCTCCAGATGCTCTCCAGCTTACTAATAGTTCTTCCTAATATCTGGTGCTGAGGATTAGATGTTGTCTGCCATGAGAAGAGTCCAGAGGAGTTATCACCACGTTATTTCTGGAAGCTATGCTTACGGATGCATTAACTTTATTGGCTGCTATTTTCTATTGTTGACTCATACCGAGCTTATAGTCACCTAAAGCTGCTGCATCTTTCTTATTTGAACTGCTGTCTAATCATGCCTTCTCCATCTTGGACTTATGAAGGTGATTTTTTTTTTTGGAGCTAAGTGTGAAGCTTTACATTTATCTCTATTGAACTTAATTTTATTAAATTCAGTCTGGTGCTTCTTTAAGATTCTTTTGGATCCTGACTCTATCATCCAGTGTGTTAAGTATGCTCCTAGCTTTGGGTCATCTACACCAATCTGATGATTTGATGATTATACCATCTGTGCCTTTTAAGGTACTTCTCTTTCTGGATTTGAGTATTTTATTTGTGGAAAAGAACAAAAAGAAGTGTGGAAAGTTCTAGAAAGTAGATCCTAAGAGAAAAGTACTTAAGGAAAAACTAAGACAGTCTGAAAAGATCTGAGAGAAAGTAGCCTTCAGAGAAAAGTAATTATTAAAGTAAAAAATGGCCAAAGTGTCTTGTTTCACAATAGCTAATTTACATGACCATGGTCACGACTTTGACATTGATAGGTAGGAAACACCTATAACTGTAGCATTTTGGTAACCATGGAGAAGTTGTATGTTCCAGCTAAGAGAGAGGCAGCTGGGTGGCTTGGGGGACACAGAACTAGATCTAAATTTGGTAAGACTCATCTTTGTGAGTTCAGATCTGGCCTCACACAATCACTAAGACCCTGAACACCTCAGTTCTTCATCGTAAAATGAAGTGAAGAGGGAAATCACAAATCAAACCAGTATCTTTACAATGAAAACCCTGAATGGGATCATGAGTCGGTCACAACTGAACAACAAGCCAAGGTAGAGGTATTACTCAAACAAGGAGATGCTCTTTTCAGTCATGAGAGAATCAGGACCCCAAAACAGAAAAGAAGTAGCCCAAGCTCCATGGAACACTCTAGATTGAGACTACCCCTTGTTGCTTGTAAAAAGCTGAATCCAGAGGAGTCCAGCTGAGCAGACTGTTCATAGAAAAGTAGAGGAAGTAAGAGCTGAGAGAAGAGTTTAGGGCCTGCATTGCCACCATGCTGAGATGACTGGAGAAAGATAGGCTCTGCATTTGCTGCTGAGATTTGATGAGAGGAAAAACATGGTTGCTGAGAGCAAACTAGAGGAAGAAAAGTCTCCTGTTGGCTAACAGACATGGTTGGGGAAAGGACAAATCATACTTGACTTTCCCTTTACTACTTGAGAGAGGGGAAAACCCTCAGGGGTTTGTCTGCCTTGCCCTTCATTTCCTATGGGGAAATACTTAAGAGAACACCTAAGACAGCAGCCCTGAATAGTCCTGTAGATCCCAGGTTTAGGGGAAATGCTTTTATTAAGTGGAAGTAATACTACTTTAGAGATGAGTCAATGTGTGGCTTGAGGAAAGCTCCTAAGCAGAGAAGATTCCAATGACATTCCAGGCCTATGTTACAGAATTAGGATTTACACATGAATCACCCTACTCATGTGCCTCCTTGTTGTAAGGGTATCCTCATTCTTCCCTATCAACAATGTTTACTTTGAGGGGACAGTGTGACCTAGATTTATGGGTAAATCATTGTTAGGATTATTTTTGTTTTGCATTCTTTGAAGTAAACGTTTCAAGATTAAGAGTTAATGGTGTCATCATGGCTGATTTGTTTAAATGAGAAACGCAGCAGTGGAGGCTCAGGAGCAATAGTTGTGAATAGCTGATGTATAGTTTTACCACATTGTGGTTACTCCTAGGATCCTGAGTTGCCTTGTGGCAAGAAATCTCCCACCTGCCAGTAAGAATGCAGTTTGTAGACATGGGGGCAGTGAATCACCCCAGAGAGAGATAAGGTTAGACAACACATTATGACAAAAATGGTAAATAGCACAGGGCCAAGAACAGATCCCTGTAACACTCTGCTGGAGGCCTCCTATGATACTGACACAGAATTATTAACACAGTCTTTGAATCTGGCCATTTAACCAGTTATGAGTATATTTGACTGGGTTAACATCTAATTTTTCATTTTTTCTACAAGCAAAGTATGAGACTCATTATAAAAAGCTTGGCTAAACTCTAAGTAAAATATATCTACAGTATTTCCCTCATGTACTCGTTTTGTAACTGTTAAATAAGGGAAGGAGGATAGTTTTGCCAAAACTATTCTTAACAGAGCCATACTGGTTCCTTGTGATCAATGATTTCCTTTCTTGATGTTGTCTTTAAAGATGTATCCTAGAATTTCCCCAGGAATGCATCTCAATTTCTTTTGTATCTATAGTTTGCAGACTCTTTTTTTTTTTTGAAAATCATTTTTGAAAATCACAACACTTGCCCTTTTAAAAAATGTTGTAGTACTTTCCCCATGTGCCTTGATCCCTCAAATATTATCAGCAATGACTTGGCAGTCACATATATCAGTTCTTTTAGGATTAGAAGATATCTATATCTATATCTTTATGTACACACACACATATACATACATACACACATGTAATCTGGCCTTGATTTAATCATGGGGCAACTAGGCATTCTTTTACTATCTCTCTAGTCAGTTGGACAGTCAATGAGCTTTTATTAAGCATCCACTGTATGCCAAGCACTGTGCTAAGTAGGTTATTTATCCAGGGTATCAACTCTCTAATATTAATTTTATTTGCCACTTCCAATGAGTGCAAAGATCATTTTTCTTGGCAGAGAAAAAAAGAATCAGAATGGAGCATCCCTGCCTACTCTCTGATGTCAGTCATCATCAGTCCATTTACCCTAAATACAGTTTTTTATGCTTCTTTGCCTCCCAGTATTGCTACTCCCTCTTTCATTCTTGCTGTCCTCAGTTTCTCTCAGTGGCCTCAGCTCTTTCTCAAATTTAGCATGCCTGACTCTACTTTTACCAGACCATTGCATGTTCTTATATTCATTCTTTGTTACCTGTTACCTGTAACATACCTCTGTTACCAACTTCTTTTTAAAACCACTAATTCGGCTGGTCAGTTTCTTAAGCATCCATATCGGTCCATTTGGAGGATTCCCAATATCCTTCCTGTTCTAATTGCTTCCCTTTGGGTCTTCCGAATTCCATTCTTAAGCATCTACCATCCCTTTTGGGCTGACTTCCTTTGTAGCATTTTAGTTCAGAGAATTCTACCTTTTCTTGAAACCTTTTGACTGACTGGTCGATGGATGTTTTTTCTATACCTTTAAGAAAGTTCTGAACCTAACAAATATCTAAAATAAAGATGTCTATGTACACAGTAGTTCAGAAAGAGGGGGTTGTACCTGAAACTGTGAATCTTTATTATTTACATTTTTTCTTTAAAAATACATAAAAAATTCAACATATTACTTTCAAAGCTATGCTGCTTTTAGACTTTCTTCTATGTATTTCAAAAATATGTTTCAATGATTTTTTCTTTTTTCCTTTTATGAAACCTCTTCCCTTTTCCCAACTCACTTCATTCTTCCCCATTAAGAAAAAAGAAAACAAAAACTTTGAGACAAAAATATATAGTCAAGCAAAAGAGATTCCAGTACTGTCTTCCGAAAAATGTATCTCATTTTGCAACTAGAATTCATCACTTTACAGTCAGGAGGTGGGTTGCATACTCCATGACAGGCCCATTAATAATTTCAGAGGTCTTAGCCTTTCAAAATTGTAAAACAAACTACAATTTAAACCATCTTATAATGATGATGATACTGTATGAACTATACTCCTGGTTCTGCTCACTTCCCTCTGCTTTAATTTAAACAAATCTTCCCAATTTTCTCTGAAATTGAACTATTTAGAATTTCTTATAATATGAAAATATTACACTACATTCATATCCCAAAGATTGTTCAGCTATTTCCTAATTGGTAGGCATCCCTTTTTAGTTCTTTGCTATGACCAAAAGAGCTACCATAAATGTTTTTGCACATTTATGTCCCTTTTCCTTTTCCTTTGATTTCTAGGGAGTATAAACCTAACACTGGTATCGCTGGTCAAAATTAGTGACTTGCTTCCAAAATGACTGGAACAATGTATAACTCTAACAAAAGTGCATTGATATATCTATTTTCCCATAGATTCCCCCCCAATAATTTTAATTTTCCTTTTTTGTGATATTTTCCAATGTGATGTGTTCAAGGTAGAACCTTAGAGTTGTTTTAATTTTCATTTTTCTAATTATTAGTGATTTGGATTGCATTTTTTCATATAACTCTTGAAAGCACTGATTTCTTCCTTCTGCCTGTCTTCCTTCTGTCCCTCCTTCTGTCCCTTTCTTCCTTCCTTCCTTCCTTTATTTTTTCTTTTCATTTGTTAATATAATAGTCTATCAAAGAACACAGTAAGTTCAAAACAAAGACATTTAATGAAATGGCATGAAATGAAACATTTCCCCCCTAAACCTTAGGTACACCATGCTACAAATGCACACAGAGCACTAGACAGAGGGCATACACATAGGAACATGTGTGGAGGGGCACAGGGCATTTTAATGGAGGGAACACAAATATGGAACATGTATGGCCAGAGTCATGCCAGAGAGGTACAAACACAGGGAATATGTGGCAGGGCACATATTTTGAGGGATAACATACCTCCTTTGTGACTGGGACATCTTCTAGTGATGTCATTATGTTGTATTTTCTGCGCCTGTTCCCTGCTGGTCTAAAAGTTCCCTCTTGAGTCTGATACATGACTGTAGAGCTTCCTTCTGCCTCCAGTTTCTGGACCAGATGAAATTCTTATTTATCTCTCCTCTGCTTGATTAAATTCCTTGAGAAAGTCATCTTCCTTACCTCTTTCTTTCTCTACGCTTTTTGCACGCTGGCTTCCAATCTCATCATTCCACTGAGACTGCCTTCTCTAAAGTTACCATGGCCATTAATTCACAAATCTAAGCCTTTTCTCAATTCTTATCCTTGATCTCTCTACAGCTTTTGGCACTGTTGCTCACCTTCTCATGCATGTTTTCTCCTCTCTAGGTATTGGGACACTGCTCTCTCCTGGTTCTCCTCTTACTTCCCTGACTGTTCCTTCTCATACTTCTGTAATAGATCTTTATGCAGCATGTACTCACTGGTGTCGTTCAGATATTTCAGGCATGTCCAACACTTCCTGACCCCATTTGGGGTTTTCTTGGCAAAGGTACTAGAGTGACTTGCCATTTCCTTCTCAGCTCATTTTACAGATGAGGAAACTGAGGCAAACAGGGTTAAGTGACTTGTCCAGTGTCACAAAGAATCAAATAATAAACTTCTATGATTTAGAGTTTGTTCAATTGACCGATCAATCACCAAGCATTTATTGTTTCATATTCAACAGTTACTGTGTTAAGTGTTGGAGTTACAGAAGAAAAAAAAGGACAACAGTCCTGATCCCCAAATAGCTTACACTTTAATGAAGAAGGAAATGTACATAAATAGGTATTTGTAAGATACAGAGTAGACGGAAGGTAACTTTAGAGGGAAAGGTGAATCAGGAAAGGCCTTCAGAAGGTAATGAATGATGGGGTCTGATTTTGAAGGAAGTTGGGAATCCTAAAAGTTCTAAGTGAGGTAGGGCATTAGGAGATAACCAGTGGAAAGTCAGGTGTGCCCACATCAGAGGAGGTGCTGTCTTCTATGAGCAAAGCAGAATTGAAACAGCACAAAGGAAACATAGGATGTGCAAATTTAGAGTATCAACCCCAAATGTTCACATGGACTATCTGTACCCCATCTGTGGTAGGGTATTCTGAGCTCGTATTGGTCTGATCAATCACAGTCAGACACATTAAAACTTGGCTTTTTCGTAGTGATGTCATTTGGGTCCTCTTTGAGAACGAAGGACAAAAACCATTGAAGCAGATAAGCCAATAAAACTGGACTATGGAATTTGTGAAGGGGAGTATGACTATGAGAAGACTGGAAGAGTAGGAAGGGTTAGATTGGGAAGAGTTTCAAATGCCACCCAGAGGACTTTATATTTTATCATGGAGACAATAGGGAATCACTGGAATCTATTGAGTAAGGCAGTTTCATGGTCAGACCTGTACTTTTGGAAAATTAGCATGGAAAGTCTGCAAAGCATGGAAAAGGATGGGGAGAGACTTGAGGCAGGGCTATAGAAATAGTCTGGGAGAGATGAGGGTCTGAACTAGAGGGGCGAACTAGAGGGAGAGAAGTGGACAAATAAGGGAAACGCTGTATAGAAAGAAACTACATGATAGGGCAAAGTATGTGACTGCAGATGTAGGGTGAGTCCACCCTTCTCATTTTCCAGATTGAGTTAGATGATTAGACCAAGGTCTCACAGGCAGTTAGCCTCGGAGGTTCTGTCTCCAGAGCCTCTTTTCCCTGCAGAGCACTGTCTTCATGTCCCTAATCTTCAACCTCTCCTTATCCATTGGTTCCTTCTCTGATGCTTACAAAGCTGCTGAGAGCTCCCCTCTCCCTAAAAAACCTTTACTTCATCCTTCCATCCCCTCAAGCTATCCTCTTCTCTCCTCACCTTTGCATCCTAGTAGAAAAATCTATCTACATTCATTACCTTTATTTCCTTTCCTCCCATTTACTTCTCAGTCCTTGCAGTCTAGCTTGTATTCTCATGACTCAACATGACTCAACCTCTCCAGGGTAACAAATGATCACTGTATTTCCAAATCAGGGGACTTTTTTCAATTGGTATCCTTCTTGACATCTCTACAGCATTTGACACTGCTGACAACAACTCTCTCTGAACTCCCTGCCCTCCAATTTTATGAAATTATTCTACCTTAGTTCTCCTCTAAACCTATCTAGTCACTCCTTTCCAGGCTCATCATCTGTATCTCACATTCACGAGTGTACTCAAGGGCTGGGTCCTGAACTTCTCTTTTCTTTTCATAGCCTCTTTCTCTCTTAGAGATCTCACCAGTTCCCATGGATTCAACTCTATGCAAATAACACAGATCTATAAATTCTGCACTAGTTTGTCTCCTAAAATTCAGTCCTATGGCATCAATTACCTAGTGAGTAGCTCTAAAAGAATGTCCCATAGGCATATCAAATTTAAAAGAACTCATCTTTCTTCACAAACACTCCTCTCTACCTAGCTTCCCTATTTCTGTTGAGAACATGGCCATTCTTCCGGTCACTGAAATTTACAACCTTAGAAGCATTCTCAATATTTTCTTCTCTCTCAGCCATTATATACAATCAGTTTCCAAGACTTGCCTTTTTAATATATCTTTTACTCATTCTGCCCCATTTCAAGCCCTCACCACCTCTCTCATAGACTATTGTAGCATTCTCTAGTTTATCTCACCACCCTGTCATCGCTCACTCTTCCTCCAGTCTTGCTCAATTGATATGACTAAAGCACAGGTAAGACCATGTACCTCCCTTATTCAAGAAGTTCCAACGGCTTATTCTTGCCTCTAGAATAAAATATAACATCTCTCTTTGATTTTAAAGCCCTTCAAAGTCTGGCTCCAAATTTCCTGTTCATTCTTCTTGCTCATTACTCTCTTACTAAGGGGGCAGCCATGTGGTATAGTGGATATGGACTTGTACTCAAGAAGTTCAAATTCATCCTCAGACACTTACTAGCTTTGTGACCCTGGGCAAGTCCCTTGACCCTATTTGCCTTTTTCTTCACCTGTAAAATGAGCTGGAGAAGAAAATGGTCAACCACTCCAGTATCTTTGCCAAGAAAACTCCAAATGGGGTCATGAAGAGTTGGGCACAAATGAACAACAACATCTTACTTAATGTTTCAAACTGGCTGCTTG
The DNA here is from genome assembly GCA_023548195.1 of Bettongia penicillata ogilbyi. Classification (NCBI taxonomy): domain Eukaryota; kingdom Metazoa; phylum Chordata; class Mammalia; order Diprotodontia; family Potoroidae; genus Bettongia; species Bettongia penicillata. Next base: position 765,112 of record JAJHZJ010000520.1, on the reverse strand, counting down.
TTATTTTCCGTATAAGACATAGCAACTCCCTTCACGCATGCCTTTGTGTGGACTGTCTCTTGCATGTTTTTTCATAGGTACTCCTTCCTTAACTGTACCTCATAGAATCTTTACCTTCCTTCTAAGTCCAATTCAGGTGCCACTTCCACAGGAAATTTTTACTGATCCTCCAAGTTGCCAGTGCTAACCGCTGGAAAAGTTTTTCATATATATTTTGCTTTTAGTAGTCAATATATATGTTATATCCCCCTAACATGATGGTAACTCTTTGAAGCTAGTTTTTGTCTTTGTATCTTCAGTACCTAGAATAGTGCCTCACACATAGCAGGGGTTTAGTAAATACTTTTTTCAAGAATTGCTTCTATTGTAAATTATGTTCCTGAAATATGTGTGTATGTATATGTGTATATATATATATGTATATATATTTACAATTGTATATTTTCCCCCCACCAATAACACCTGTAGGATATAGTCCTCAAAATGGGATTACTAGGTCAAAAAGTATGCACAGTTTTTCCAAAAAAGATTCTACTAATTAGCAATTCCATTAGCAGTGTAATATAGTGTGCCATTCTCTGCCCCTCCCTCAAGTCCTGCTAACTTTACAATTACTGTTTTAAATTCTTTTTTAATCTATTGGTTATAAGGAAGTATCCCCAAGTTGTTTTCATTTGTATTTCTCTAATTATGAGTTTGAATACTTTCTTTTTTTATTAATTTGTTTCATTTTCTACATTCACTGTTTAAATACTTTCTCATGCAGTTATTGGTAATTACTATTTCTTTTTTCAAAAGTTTCCCATTGTTCTTTGACCAGAAGTAATTCTTTGCTAAGACGAAATGGAGAAATTAACTCTGCTATTTTTCATATGATTATGATGCTTGAAATGTTGGAATAGATGTCACAGAAACTATATGTTTAGTCCTGTTATGGGATGCAGGTCAGAACTTGCAGAAATACCATAGACACACCCTCTGAACAGGTGCAGCTTGACTACAGTAGGCCTCCAAATGCTTTTCTGGTTATCTTGCTAATGAAACCAAACAGATCCACTTGCTACAGCATATGAATTCTGTATTGAGTAATTCACTTTTGTAAGGAAAAAAAAATAAGCTCTTCTGTATTCATATGACAGTCTACTAATTCTCTCTTTACTAATCCTAAATTCTTTCAGTTTAAGCAAAATACCCGGTAGACTTGTGAATATTAATATCAGAGCATTCTGCTATGTTGCTGAGATTTCATTTTAATTACTATTTCTACATCTGCTCTGTTAAAATGAAACTATGTTTATTAAAGAAATACATGTTAGCTAAGAAAATTTTTGACTTACTGTCCATCCGCATAGTGTCTGGTTTAGAAACTTGAAAAAAAATCACTTTGTTTAAAGTACTCTGACTTGTTTATATACCTGCAGTCTCTTTGGACTTCACTGAAAAGTCTGGGTTTCTTAATTTGTCACTTCCACTGTATGGATCTCAACTCAACCATGTGTTGGTTACCTGGGAGCAGCTCCTGTTGCTTGTGTGGGACTAAGTTGACCTCTCAGTAACTAGACACATTTCTAAAATTCTATTTTGATTTCATTATAGTTCCATAGACCTAACCATAAATACCCAGTCTTATTCTTTAAAGGACAAAAGAAAGTTTACATTTTCTATAGCACAGGTGTCTACTGAGGACTGAATTTTATCTAGGTGGGTAGGTAGGTAACAAACGTTTATTAAGTGCTTACTTTACGCTAGGAATTATGCTAAGGACTGGGGATACAAATACAAGTAAAAAGAAAAACAATATCAGTTCTCAAGGAACTTATATTCTCTTCTACAACACATAAAAAGAAAACTAAAAGTGGGAGGGGGAGGATGAAGGCAGCCAGCATGAGGCATGATGCTGAAGTCCAGAGAGTCAGAAGCACGTCCATGAGGAGAATGAAGGTTGTCCAGTCTGGACTGCTCTCAAAAATGGAGGCCTCACAAGGAAATCACTAGAGCGAAAAGGGGGCTGGCATTGCAAGGCAGATGTTCTATAGCAAGGAAGCCCCAGGCACCAAGGGAGGCTCCAGGGCGAGACTGCAGCACAGGCATTGTATTGAAGTCCCTAAAGTAAGAAGCATAACTGAAGAGGAGTTACCAATAGCTAAATAAGTGACTACAATTCCATCCAGATTCTTTTTCTGGGAAAATTATTACTGATTCATTGTAGTTTTCCGCTAGGGGTAGTCTGCTCCACTCCTGCAAACATTCTATCGCAGCTGATAGAATGCTGGACCTGGATCAGGAAGACCTATCTTTACGAGTTCAAACCCGACCTCAGTTACTTCCTAGCTGTGTGACCCTGGGCAAGTCACCTAACTCTGTTTGCCCTCAGTTTTCTCATCTGTAAAATGAGTTGGAGAAGGAAATGGCAAATTATTCCAGTATCTTTGCCAAGAAAACCTCAAACGGGGTCACAAAGAGTTGGATGTGACCGAAAAACAACCTGCAAACAACCTATATTCCAACCAGTATTTAAACATAGAATATTTACTTAAGACTAATGAACGCAGGATCAGTTATTTCAAAAAACAATAAATAAGAGTAAAGCAATAAGAAATCTATCTTTCCATGATTGTGGCTACCACTGCCTTTGATTTAAAGTCCTACTGTGGCTGGCTGTTACCCTTTCTGACCCTGGCTTGCCCATGCAGTTCCTGGTTCTAGCACTTCTGACATCTTTCAGTTGCTGTTACCATTCTCATAGATAACACAGATTCTCTCATTGTTGCTATCTCCCTCCTTCCTCATAGTCTTTTCTTTCTCCCTTGTGTTCATGGTCATCTCTCTTCTACCTTCTGCCTTCTGCCTTTGGCCCACAACATGAAGGACATAGATTGTTTTCCTGCTGACCCTATGGCTACTACAGCATCGCCTTCTCCCTTTTTCTTCCCTTCTTCTTCCTTAGATCTTTTACAAATGGAGCAAGGAAAAGGTGAAAAGACAAGAAAGGCTCAATCATCTTTTCTTTTTTGTGCATACCTGCTACATTTTAAAGATGAAGTTAGTTTCATATGCATTTCTCTTTTCTATTCCTTGTTGTATATTAAAATGTTCCAGTGTGTTAAGTTCATAATTTAAAAAAATTAAAAAACAACAAAGAGGAAATCAGTAAATAGATCAATAGAGTTATATGAAAGATAAGGAGCAGATAAATGTAGTCATTTTGTAATCATTTTGTATGTCTCTTCATTTTTTCCTAGAACTAACATAGTAAAACTTATAGTAAATTCAAAAATATCAAAAATTTTTCACTATTTCCCAAAACTATCCTCCCCTCCCCTTTGTAATGCTCTCTAACCTTGACATCCTGTTTCACAACTTGTCTTGTGACAACATGAATTGTCCAAATTGTTTCATTTTATGTGGCAGTGTCTCAAGATCAAATTCTTTAGAAACATTTTCAGGAGTGATATTCCTTTTCTTCAATTTAATTAGGTTACTCCTTTTGAGTCAAAGTTCAAATATCTTAAGTGTCTTTTATTATCTATTTTCTGGGACCAAAATTGGTCATTATAATTAATCAGAGCTCAGCTGCCTTCTTTGTTTTTCCTTTCCTTCGCCTTTTGGTAATTATTGTGCGTAATGTTCAACTGACTGTGCTCACTTCACTCTATCTGTTTATATAGGTCTTGCCACTCTTTTCTGAATCCTTATATCCAGTAGTTCTTGGAGCACAATGATGTTCCATTGTATATATTTGCCACAATTTGTTCAGGCACTCCTCATTCCAATTTTTGCTATCAGAAAAAAATTGCTTTTTCTGCTCTCTTTGTGATACATGGCTAACCATAGGATTGCTGAGTCCAAAGAGCTTAGTTACTTTTTTCACTTCATTTCTAATAGAACAATGAATCATTTCTCAACTCTACCAGCAGGAGATCTGGGAAGTCATAGATTGGGTTTGATATGATCAGCATGACGCTATCATAAACAGGAACATCTAAAGCAGTGATGTTATACATAGAAAAGGGGGCCATTAAACTGTATATAAGGATCCCAGTGGGCTGCCTGGGATTTAGAAAAACACATACTGTACAGATGATGAAATATGAAAGATTTAGCTACTCTGATCGAGACAGTCATCCAAGATAATTCCCAAGGACCCATGATGAAAAATGCTATCCATCTCCAGAGAAAGAACTGATGAACTCTGAGTGCAGACTGAAGTATACTTTTTAAAAACTTGATTCTTCTTGTTTTTTTTTTTTGCCTGTTTTCTTTTGTTGTTATATCTGTCCTTCATTCTTGAAGAGAACCATGAAGTCAAGAAGATTTCTTTTACAAAATGGCTTTGAATGACTTCACATGTATACTCCATCTCAAATTACTTGTCTTCTTAAGGAGGAGGGGAGGTGGGAGGTAGGGAGAAACTCAAAATTTAAAAAAATGAGTGTTAAAATTTTTTTACAAGTAATTAGGAAATATTTAATGAAATAAAATACAATTTTAAAAGAAAACCACATATTAGCTTTTTGTATATTCTGTTGCATTTTTATTTTGTTAAATATTTTAAAATTGCATTTTAATCTCAGTTGAACTGTATTTGGGGGGTTGTGGCCAATGGTCCGCAGGCTGCGTTTGAGACCTTTGATCTAGTGTTTGTTATTTTAGTCATTTTTCTGTCATGTCCAACTCTTCATGACCCCCATTTGTGTTTTTCTTGCAAAGATGCTAGAGGTGTTTACCATTTTCTTCTTCAGCTCATTTTACAGATGAGGAAACTGAGGCAAACAGGGTGAAGTGACTTGCCCAGGATCACACAGCTAGTACTTGCCTGAGGCTAGATTTGAACTCAGCGAAGTGAGTCTTCCTGACTGCAGGCGCAGTCCCCTATCCATTGCATCAAGCCGCTGCCCCTGGTCTAGTACAACTCACCACTTAGAGGTAAACCCTTTTATTTTGGATACTACATATGAATCCTCTATGAAAGTGATGAATGAATGCCTTTAGAGAATATAGATCTTGCTGTTTTATGCTTTTCTTTTTTAAATGTGGTAGGGGATCATTTTCTTTTCAAAATGCTTCTAACATCATTTCTATCTTTGCCAATTTGATTAAAACCTATCTTTTTTTTTTAAACACTAATATTCTCCTGGGGAAAGTGCATGACTGTTAATTGTGGATCAAAGGATCATAGTTTTAGAACTACAAGGGACCTCTGAGACCATTAAGTACAAGCTCCTCATCTTATGAGGAAACTGAGGCACAGGCAGATTACGTTATTTACTCAGGATCATGCAACTAGAAGTTATCTTGAGATTAGATTTGAATCCAGGTCTTCCTTCCCTCTAGTATTTAGTAGTTCAGTATTCTCTCTATTACATCATGTTGCCTTTTATGACTGTTTGCAAGACTGTGGCTAATGCACTGGCAATGGAGAGATGCATGGTGATCACAAGTAGATTACACCATATTATATTATACAAGAGTAGCATAAACCTAAGTCCAAAAAATGTGTGTTCAGAAAAGGAGGGAACAAGTCACATAATAAGAAGAAGGGATAATGGATGAACAGCCTTAGTACTACACTGGGCCTAGCAGAGAGGAAGGGCTTTAATTAGTTCCTCAGAACCTCTATGAAGGACAGAGACAAGAATCACATAGTATAAAAAGGATGATTGAATTGAGATCTTTACCATTGCATGGAGTTACTTGATTATGGTTTCACAGATCTGTTGAAATAGAATTAATTATATTCAGTTTCAATCACAGCTGCTAAATGATTCTGACCTGCTAGCACAATATTTGGGTTCAATAAAATAAAGCAAGTAGCTGTGGGCAGGTGGTTGGACCTTTTTGGTCTACTAGTTCTCTTGTGTTGACTAACAGGTAACCTTTTTTTTCTGTCCAAGAATTACAGGTGGGCCGCACTCCAAGATTAGATGCAATACTTGTATTGCACTTTGCAAATCCTAAAGTGCTATACAAATGTTAGGTAGTCTAATTAACTAGTCTTATATATTATATTCTTAGATATTAAAATATATTATATTATATAATGAATTATTATTACACTATATTAAACATTGGATATTGCCATATTTCTCATTATAAATAATGTGAAAACATTATGCACTGCCTACCTTCTTTTAAATGTTCACAATATAAGGAGATTTGTGTACTAAAAAAGTATGTAATGTCTTTAAGAGAGGGAGCATGGTGTTGTAGGGGGTAAGAAAACCTGGGTTTAGTGCCACTTCTTACTCATACTGGTAGAATGCCTCTGGGCAAGCTACTTACCCCTTTCATACCCTTGTGACTCTCTAAAACTATAAATTTGTGTTGTTCCATTGTTTCAGTTGTGTCTAACTTTGTGACCCTATTTGGGGTTTTCTTGGCAAGAATACTGGAGCAGTTTGTCATTTCCTTTTCCAGCTCATTTTACAAAAGAGGAAACTGAGGTAAACAGGGATAAGTGACTTGCCCAAGGGTTACATGGGTAGTGTTTCTTTTTTTTTTTAATTTTTATTTATTTATTTCCAGTGTTCCACAATCACTACCATACAACCTAGATGATTTCTTTCCCTCCCTCCCCTTCCCTTTCCCTCTTCCCTCCCTCCCTGAGATGGCATACAATTTTATATAGGTTCTACACATACCTTCCTATTAAATATATTTTCACCATAGTCATGTTGTATAGAAGAATTAAAATGAATGGGAGAAATCATATAACAAACCAAAACGTAATACAGAAGAAAATGATCTGCTAAATCTGCGTATGAATTCCATAGTTCTTTCTCTGGATGTGGAAGGCATTTTGCCTTAAAAGATCATTGGGAATTTTTTTAAGTCTGTGCATTGCTATGAAGTTTCAAGTCTACCAGAAAAACTCTCCCACACTATGATCATTACTCTGCACAAAATTCTCCTGGTTCTGCTCCTTTCACCCAGCATCAGATCATGTAAATCTTTCCAGGCCTCTCTGAAGTCTTCCTGTTCACCATTTCTTATAGCACAACAGTATTCCATTACATTCATATACCACAATTTATTCAACTATTCCCCAACCGATGGGCATCCCCTTGATTTCCAGTTTTTGGCCACCACAAAGAGTCCTGCTATAAATATTTTTGTACATGTGGGACCCTTTCCCATTTTTATGATCTCTTGGGGATACAGTCTTAGAAGTGGTATTGCTGGGTCAAAGGGTATGCACATTTTTGTAGCCCTTTGGGCATAGTTCCAAATTGCCCTCCAGAATGGTTGGATCAGCTCACAGTTTCACCAACAATGAATTAGTGTTCCAACTTTCCCACATCTTCTCCAACATTTATCATTTTCCTGTTCTGTCATGTTTGTCAATCTGACAGGTGTGATGTGGTATGTCAGAATTGTTTTGATTTGCATTTCTCTAATCAATAGCGATTTAGAGCATTTTTTCATATGACTATAGATATCTTTAATTTCTTCCTCTGAAAACTATACACAGGTAGTAAGTTTCTGAGGCCAGATTTGAACTCAGGAAGATGATTCCAATTCTGTCACTCTATCCATTATGAGACCTAGTTACTCATAAGATCATAAATTGCAGTGTAGAGTGTTCTGCATTGATTGAGGGAATTTCTTCACCAAGTTTCCTATTAAAGCCAAACCAAGTCAAACCTGAATTTATTGTTTGCTAAAGTATTTGTATGTTTGTCAACATACACAGGTTCCATGAATGTCCAGAGATTCTGTAATTGATAGCCAACTCCTAGAAATTTCTCGAAAACCTTTTTAATTTGAATTTAATATTATCTTTCCTTAAATGTTGCTTCCATATTTTGAAATGAACATTTTTGCTGTGCTATGATAGAAGCAGCCTATACCACCAAAACTGTACAACAACACAACAAAATGTGTCATATGAGCTGGGCTCCCAGAAGGAAAGGAAGAGAGAACAAATGGCTGATCCTAAGTTTGGACTTGTATGTGGAGATGATCTGCGCATGGTGTGCCTTTGATTTCAAACACAGCTCTGTGCCTGGACCAATTCTGTGGATTGTACGACAAGATGAATAACTGGACCCTAGGAATTTCTGGAGAACATGGAGTCATAAGAGGAGGGGCAAAACTGAAAAGATTTGTTCAGGAAAACAAGAAGTAAATGTTGACCAGTACTGCTGAAATTTGCCCTACTTTCCCACAGCAGAATTCCCAAATTCTGAAGATGAAAATTGGCTTGAGGTGAGCTTCTGCTAGGTAACTCAGTGGATAGAGCGCTGGTTCTGAAATCAGGAGGACCTGAGTTCAAATCCAATTTCAAACACTAGCTATGTGACCCTGGGCAAGTCATTTAGCCCTGATTGCCTCAAAAAAAAAAAAAAAAAAGAACAAAAGGAAAAACAGAAGAGCTTCCACTATTGTGGGGTTGGTTTTTTATTCTAGGCATTGATGACATCCAATTTTACTAGGGAGCAAGAGGGAGACAGTCATTTTAGTAGCTAACCTTTCTTTTATTTTTCAGAGGCAGCGCGGGTCTGCTAGAACTATGTTCAAGTCCTATCTCTTTCTACTTACTGCCTAGGTGACCTCTCAGGGCCTCTGTTTCCTCATCTGTAAAATGAGGAGGATGGAATAGATGATCTCTAAGATCCTTCCCATCTCTATATCTGTGATCCTGATCCTTATACTTTAGCTTAATAGCAATAACTCTTACAAACAATTTCCTATTGGTCGTCTCATTTTATCCTCATGACTACCTTGTGAAAGTAATACAAAATGCTGTTTTTCTCATTTTAAAAATGAAGAAACTAGAGGTTCAAAGAGCTTGGTTTCATATCTTCTGGCACCTTCCCACTGTGCTACCCGTCCATGTTCTCTATATGTAAAGCCTTGTAAAGGCTTATAAAAGCCTAATAAGTGGCATGAAAATGGAGAGAAAATGGCTACTTCTCTTGCAGTGGTGTTGATTTTCATTTAGAAGTTTAAGGATGATTCTTAAGTATTCCAGAGATTTTCCAGACTTTTTTTGTTAGAAGACTATAAATGTGGCATTCAAACATTTACCATTGAATCCTACCAATTAAGCATCTAGTTACATATGGCTCTCAGTTCGGTACAAGGGAAAGGAAACTTCATCAGTCCAGTAACTGTCCTCTAAGGTCTTCCTTCCTGTGTAAGTGTAAGACACACAACACTGGTAGGAGCAGGCACAGAATAAACAGAGGACAGAGTATCATAATTATAACTGGGGTGGTTAGCTTCACCAACAGTGGTGCAAGGAAATTTACCAGTGTCCTAGAACGATTAAAAATAATTTTTCTCCCAAAACTTTTATGTTGAATCAATTATACTGAAATATGCTAATAAAATCCATATTTATGTATTTTTTTGTGATTAATATTTTGGCTTTATTGTAATTTTTCATTTTGTAGGTCTTTTCCATTTCATGCTCACGACATGGGCTTAATTTGAAGCTTTGTTCTGGACACCTATGGCCCTAATTCTGCAGACTGGCTATCTGTGCCATAAATAGAATCTCATATTGTCAAAGTTGGAAGGGAACTCAGATTTCAGCAAATCCAATACACATCTGAACAAGAATCCTGTCGAAAAAATCTTTGTCAAGTGGCCATTAATCTACATTTGGAGGCCTCCACTGAAGTGAAATCTGCTACTTCCCATGGCAACCCATTAGAGTTTTGGACAGCTCTGAGTATTAGGATATGATTTTTCTGCAACTTCCATAAAGAACGTAGCTGGAGGCTTTGAGAGGGACTAACTTCTTGTGCTCCTTAGAACGACCAGTCAATAAGTCAAGTTATGTGCATAAGAGGTTTCAGGAAAGAGGCCACCATGTGTCAGGGGCAACCAGCAGAGGGGTCATCCAGTATTGTTCAGAGCAAGAGAATATGTATAATGCTTATATATATCATGTATAACATGTCTGTTGAGGCATGACATGAATAGTAAGTGGTTATGCTTTCTTCTTGAGATGGAATATGGAACAAGTGCTTCTTAGGGCTTGTCAGACCTGATAAAAACTAACTGTTCCCTTCTACTGATTCATGAACAAATGACACTACTAGCTTCAACACAGAATGCATTATTAACAATTATTAAGACCAGTATCAGAAATTAAAGATCTTAGACATGCACATGGTGTTGTTTTAAAAATATCATTGCTGAGAATTGAAGAAATGGACTTCAAAATAGAAATAGGAGAGCCTGTTAAGAAGAGGATATCTGAGAATGGGATTTCTAATTCAGATTTCTATTTTAGAACCATGGCCTAAAACACAGAAAAAAATGAGCTTTTACACACATATGGAATATGTCTGATGAGGGCCAGTAAAATATGTTAGTCAGGAGTCTTTATGAATCTAATGATGAGCAATTTACAGTAGAGAAGGGGAAAGAGAACATGACTCATCTAAACCTTTTAAATCAGATATCATAGAAAGTAATAGGTACAATAGAGGAAAAACAGATAGGATAAATAATTCACAGGATACAATATCCAGGAAGAGAATTCATAAAAAAAAGTCCATGGTCCTTCTATATAGAAAAATATAACATATATGGTCAGTAAACAAGGTCACTTAAAGATCTGCATTCTACGGGGGTAGATTCAGACTTGATGAGATGGATTTCATGACTGGAATAGAGTTGCTTTGGAAGGACATATCTTATTAAAAGGAAAAAGAACAGATTAAAAGAGAAAGTAGACTAGGATGATGTATTAGAAGATACAGTCATATGAAGAAATCCAGGGTTCAGAGTGAGGATTCATGTGGAAAGCAATTGATGGAGAGATGAATCCAAGTGATGTTGCTGTGGATGAGTACTACTGACCACCCTATCAGAAAAAGGAAACAGATAAGCTGGGGAAATAAAACAACCTTGCACAGACATGAGGTAGTAGTGATGGTGGACTTTTAACTATTTAGATAAGTTAAATCAGGCCTGAATTACTAGCTGTGTGACCCAGGGTAAGTCACTTAACCTTATTTGCCTCAGTCCCTCATCCGTAAAATGAGCTGGAGAAGGAAATGTAAAACATTTCAGTATCTTTGCCAAGATATCCCCAAATGGGGCCATGGAGAGTTGGACATGACAGAAACAACTCATAACAACAAAATACATTTCTTGGCTTAATTTAAGGATAATTTCACTTTTCAAAAGATGAGGGATACGATGAGCAAAAACTTATCAAATCCTTCTCTAGTCTATTTGGGATCAGACTTTAGTCAATAAGCAGAAAGTGATGGCAAAAGGGGAAATTATGGGAATTTTAAGAGAATGTGACTATTCTAGTTAAGAATTTGTGATAGAAAAGAAGAGGAAATCCGGGCACACCCTTACACACACCCTAACGGTGGGAATGGATTTCAAAGGGGAGAATTCCTGGGACTTTGGGTAGACCCGGGAACTTGCCCTCTTCTCTTTGGTCTGATAAAGTAATTAGCAGAAGCTTATCAGATGCTGAAATATCTTGGACAGTTTTGAGCTACCAAATTTGTTTTAAGGAAAAATAAGTGGGAAACAGCACTTAGATTTCTTATCACTCTGTGTGGGGCTACACAGATCCATCGTTTTAGTGCATTTGGAGAAGGTGATTTCACTGATCAGAGAAAAAGAATTAAAGCTAGTTTGAAAGCAGTATCAATGAAATTCCAAAGTGAAGAGAAAAAAGGTTTTGTAGTTTGCAGTTTAAATATATCTGGTGCTTAGGAAACTACTTATTAACTCTTTCCTGACCATGAAAAGAAAGAAGCTTAAGTCAGAAAGCAACTTGAAAATAAGTGAAATTTAATTAAGGAAAGGGAGATTTAGGAAAAAAAAAAAACTGCAGAGGGTCCCATGAAGAGGGACTGTCACTCCAAGCACTGTCTAGGCCCAGACCTTGTTATGGACAACAGGGAAAGATATTCACAATAATAGAAGGTGGGAAGGTACTCCTAATTAGGAATGTCTTTCGGAAAGGTAGAAGTAGAACTTACAAAACCTTATGAAACAAAGAATTGTTTAGGCAGGATCACCTGATGAAATTGGCAAAGATTATACATTTGATAAGCTCTTAAGAACCAGAAAGGTATTGCAATTAATCATAGTTGTATAAAAATGTTTGTGCTAAATTACAAAGGAGAAATTCAATGGAGTGAAAAGTAGTTTTTCTTAATAGTCTGGTATATGATTGGGAAATACAGTACTCTGCCCCTGAAAGACCATTCTAGGGGAGTATTCCTCAATCATTAGGATTTCATGAGCTCCAAAGCAGAGGGACAGGAATGCGAAGCTACCACTTGGAACCTTTCCCTCCCTTTTGTCCGGCGTTAAAACTGAAAAGCCTGGAGAAAAATGAAACGGTTGAGGTGAAGATCTGGGAGTACCCAAAATGAGCTAATTGAAACAACGGGCTCTAAATTTTAAAGTGCTGCCAGCTAATAGTCCTCAAGATTTTAAATATTACCATTGGTGATTAAAAATCCAGATTTGATTTGGAAGGAATTCTGTTCTGAAACTAAATTTGATAATTGTGGTAAATTGGAACCTAATACAAACTTTATTAGTTGTTGGACATTAAGTAAATTACCTCACCCCTGTTTCCCTCAACTTACTAATTTGTAAAGGGAATAAAAATAGCACCCACCTCCCAACGTTCCCAATGAAATGACATGTTGACTATGACGTGCTTAGCACAGCACCTGGCATATAGTAAGCACTACATAAATGTTGACTATTGCTACTATTATTATCATTTCTTTAATTGAATGTAATTATTCCCTATTGGATAACTTCATGCTGGGTTTTTTAAATTGAATATTATTAAGTTCCAATTTTTTAATGTAAGATAATTTGGAAGTTATGAATTGATATCTGATACTGTTTCATGTTTTTAATACATGATATCATTTATATTATTATAATATTTCTAAAGTTTTCTTATTTTGTGAAATCTGGGACATGTATCAGAAATGCTGTTAAATTACGAATTGATGTGTTGAAGAACGTGGTTAAAAAAAAGTTTGAAAGCTATTAAATGTTTAATGGGACATATTTGTTTTAAAGTGATAATTTACTATTGGGAGAAAGTTGCACAGACCCCTTAAGTTATCCTTATCTGGGAAGTTACTTGAGGACCTTCTGCTTGGTTGAGATCATAAGATCATATCAGCAATGCTGCCAACATGTGTTAAAATTCTAAAGTATGAGTCCCAGCTAAAGTGGGAAAGTTATAAGTTTGAATTTCATTTGAGATTATTTGGCTGTTACTTATAAAAATTTTGAAATTGTATCTATTAATAAATAGCATATATGAGTTACATCTTTGAATTAACTTAGTAACAATACATTTTAGATTCAGAGATTTTATTTTGCCGTTTAGTATTTATTAATTAGTCTGGCATCTTACAGTAGCCAGTAACTTTCTGGGATGTTTGAATTAATTATCAGGTATTCACTGTATGTGTAAAAATTCCAGAATGTGGCTATTCTTAATTTAGAAATTAAGGATAATTGAACTGTTCTCATGTTTGCTCTTTGTTAACTATTCCAAGCCCTGAATTGTGATCAGTGAAATTTTGCTATTTAAGGTAAAATCACTTGAGACTGATTTAATATCATTCTAGTTTGTGGTTTCAGATGTGATTATTTAAATTGTTGCAAAGTTAATAATCCACCATTTAAGGGAAATACTGTGTGCTGCAGTCTGAGAACTGCTACAAGAGAATGTCTGTCCCTGGGAAAACTTGAGGGGACAGTCTTGGCATGGGATAAAGTAAGTAAGATCCTCTTGATTCAGTTTCCTCATTGTACTGTTTCCTTTTTGAAGAGGAAATTTTCCCAACCTACTTAATTCTGAACCTGGCTCTTCATACCCTGTGAATAATGTGGAGTTTTTCTGTATGATTATCTGTTAGATATGACTTGTGCCTGGAATGAAACAGAGCTAAGGGAGTTTTCCCCCCTGTTATGGCTTATGTCAAGTCAATCTATGCCCTTAAAGGGACTGTTTTGATATTACCATAAGCATGTTCCTTCTTTTTCCTTTTTATAGCAAATTTCTGTGATCAGAGAAAGTAAACAATGGAAGTTTTGTGAACATGATGCTAAATCTATTAATTAATAGATTAATACTGAAACATCATTATAATATGATGCAAATATGAAAAATCTTACTATTTTCAATTTGAGTTTGTAATTAATTCCATATCATAGGAGTTTGGGGGTTTGTTATCCATATACTAAGTCCTTGAAAATTCTTATTCTTTCAGGATGATACAGGGATACTATTCTTATAAGGGGAGAAATAAAACAAGGTAATGTAAACATTTTTAATTAGAGTGGTAAATTTTGAGAAAGCAACAAAATGCTCTAAGAACTAGGATATATACACACAGACACACAGAGACACAGACATAAGCACACCCACACATATGATTGTTTTCCAAATAGTTTTACCAATGGGATATATAAGCCTTAAGTATATTTTAATAATAAGTTCTCAAAATTGAATAAGGATTTTACATATAAAATTGCACTGAAAGTGAATTCCTTCATGGTTTTCTTTTTTTCTTTTAAAATCCTTCCTTCAGTCTGTTGATGGCAGTATCCATATTGGGTATAGGGTTTGGGTAAAAATAGAAATAGCAAATGACATGTAAAAACTTAAATTCTTTGAAGTTTCAGGCGAATTACAGGCACTCATAGATCTGTTGTTAATAAGATTAGAACATAAGCTTGAGCTGGTTTTCATCTAGTTCATCATGAATTAGTTATTGGAAAACCAAATTTAGGAGGCTGTACTACTAAATTGAATTGAATCTTGTTATTTGCAGATTTTAGAAAAATTACCTTGGAATCTCTATGAGTGCCTTGGGACCAGAGAAAGAAATCTGTTGAAGAAGAACCCCCTTCAGAACTGTCCTGAGAATGAAGCCTATTCTAGAATGTCCAAAGGAAGATATTTCCAGGGATCAGATGACTGATTACTTGGGGCATCTGGGACTAAAGATGAAATGTATTGATTGAATGGACTTTGGCAATGGGTTACCCAATTATCAGGATTTTTGGATGATCATTATTGTATTACTTTGGCTTTTGGTTTCATGGTGTTTATGTCTGCCTGGAAGAAAAGTATGACCCAGTTCCTTTTATTTATTTTTTTGGGATCAGCGTTATTCTTCCTGAAACTTTTTGTCAGCTGAAAGCCTATTTTCTGCTTCATTAATTTCATTTGGTCAAAACTTGGCTTATGGAATAATAATGGTAACTGTTCGACATTCCTTAGGTAGAAGCAACAGAGAAATTTGAAGCTCCCCAAAATGATTTATTACCTTCTTAATTGTATGAAAGACTTTCTCTGACAAAGAATGTTCTTGATTACTTTGGTGTTATGTAAATCTTCCCTCTCAAAATTAGTTCATGGTGAGTTAAGTAGTTTGTTCTGTAGTCTGACTTAGTTTACCTACAGAGTCTTTTTAACAAGGTTTGTCTCCTTAGGTGATATAGGAGATTATGTCTCTGTTTGGAGCCTGTGCCTCTCACCCCAATCCTTTGATGCCTGTGGACTATCATTTTATCAGAAATCCTTAATAAGGCATTTAAATAAGTGATCATGAAGGTTGAGAACCCTATTTTCAAAGGGGGAAATGTAACATTAAAAATAGCATAAGTCATTCCATTTTGCTTTTTAACCACCGTTTTGTGAAGCTAAATTTCAGCTGTTTGTAAGTCAATTTGTAAGTCCTGATTTTTAAGTCAAAAAGTTATTCCTCTCCCTACCCTCACCTGACCACAAGAATATTCCCTTACACCTCACCTGATTGTCTCCTGCTGTCCTCTGCCAATAAGAAGCCTGAGTGTTATAATCACTTCATCCTATTTTTTGTTTTTCACTTCCTCCAAATCATATATTAATTGGGTAGAAACTAATGGTCAGGGTTCTTGGCCTTGAGTACTGTTTGTTTGCAACTGCATGCACAGCTAAATAAATTGTGTGGATAAGACAACTTCTTTATTTCAGCATAACATCCCCCATCCATAGTGACTATTGAGAAAATCAAGTTGTTTTTATTTCATTTTGCAATTGATTCTGTTGTGTGTTACCCACAGCATGTTGCAAAATTGCCTAAGCCTTGTTTCTTTGTCTCTGAGTCAAGTTGAGAAGCTCAACTTTCCTCTCTGAGCTGGTGCCTCATAATTCATCTTAATTCAAAGAAATAAATGGTCTCTACACTATCTTACTGCCTATGTACAATTAAGAGAGATCTGTACTCTTACTAACATGCCTTGCAAGATGCAGGTGGGTGCCAAAAAGTCTGTTATTTCACAATGCTATCTATCCTTTGGGAAATTCTGGACTATTATCACTGTGACACTAACTATACTGGTGAATACTGCAATGAACTTTCTTTCCATAGCAATAAGATGGAAAACAGGGTTGTTGCTAGCTCTGCATTCTTGACTTCCATCCAATCATATTGTTTTCCATCATCTAAGATACTTTAGACTTTATGACCAATCATATTGTTTTATACTACATGAAGGCTAGTAAGGCCTACGTTATGGTCTTTTGACAGACTGAGTTGTTGAGAGACCTTTTTTTTTTTATTGATAATTGCTAGACTTGCTGATAAATTAAACATGCTTGGAACTTTGTGTCTCAGTTTGCCTTAATTTTAATAGTGACCCTGTTATTAAGTAGTCTGAATCAGGAGAAGGCAACACATCTAGTCCAGAGCAAAGAGAGGCACACTGAGGACAAACATGAACAAATATAGCTATAGAAAGATAGCTGCTTTGAGTAGCATGACCCTTGGTAGCGGAGAAAAATGCCAGTTGGAGACTCAAGAAAAGAATTCTAGGCCATAAAGAGTAAGGATTTGTGTGATTTAACTTTTAGTCACATGTATATACCACATATGTGCCTCATTACTATTGTACTCTTAAGTTAGAATACCTTCTATGGACTCTGTGTCTCTTTGTGGGAGAGTATATCCCAGACTTTTGGGGAGCAATGTTTTACGTCAACTGCCCTTAATATAATGTACCTCAGTAAATACCAAAAAGATAACTGTCTGGCTAATTTTTAATGTGGCAGCTATGTGGCACAGTAGATAGAGTGCCTGCCTTAGTGTCTGCAGTAATCATTTTCAAGAGTTATGGGCAAATACCTTAACCCTGTTTGCCTCAATTTTCTTTTCTACAAAATAAGCTGGAGAAGGAAATGGCAAATCACTCCAGTATTTTTGTCAAGAAAACCCCAAATGGTGTCACAAAGAGTTGGACACAACTGAAAAATGACTGAACAACATTTTTAAGGGAAGCACACTGGTGGGGGTTTGTGAGCTACATTTCTAGAAACCTAGATACTTCAGCTTTAGAGCTCTGAGGAGAGTAGTGGTTATCCTTCCCCTGGGGAACTCAACCTGTGAGGGTAATGTGGGGCAGTGATCCCAAATGAGATGCTTTACTTGCAGTTCTGAAATTCTGTGATTTCATGAATCATTCCTTATTGTCTAGACTAGTTTTATCATTCTATAGAAAACCCATCTCTGTTTTATGTCACCTCTACCCAATACTGATAAACCTCTCAGGTAGAAACTTGGGAAGGGTGCTGAAGGAAACTTGAGATATTAAAGAGAAAGGTAGCAGTTTGGTATCTTAGTTACTTGAACTGAAGGGGCACATTTTAACATTCACTTCAACTTTCCAATTTACCATGTATGTATGTAATTTTTGGTGGGGGGGAGGAAATTAATAACTATCCACATCAGGAGGTAAAAAAAGACTATGGTAATAGATTTTTGAAGGTTTATGATGTTTTCTTATAGATTAAGAAATGAATGCATAGAGTGATGCACATAACTCATTCCCAGAAACTGAGACTGGAACAATTTGTCTGAATTGTAAGAGTGCAAAAATCGTAACTTTTTGTGCTTTGGCACAGAAGTTCTCTGGGAAGGGAAGGGCCCATGCACATAAACTGGGGGCATATAGTCCTTGTTACATAAACTTTAAATGAGAGACTATATGAAAGAACTTTATAACTCATAAAGCATTATACAAATGTAAAACATCACTTTACCTGTTGTTGCCATGTGTTTTTCTACTTATATTTGTATGTAAGTTATATCTGATGTTTTGAGAATTCACTCTGAATAAAATAATGAAGCACTACTATGGAAGAGTTAGGAAACCTTTCATGTTTCCTCTTCCTACTCTTTTGCTTTCTGGTCCCATTTCATGCTAGAAACAGATCATTCTCTCAGCCCCCATAAAGTTGGTTTTCTCAACTCTCAGGGCAACCAGATTATAAGCTTTTATATTTTTTGTCTCTTCTGAGTATTTATGTATCTCATTGCTAAACATACTGAAAGACCAGAGTTTATTTTTTGGCATCTGTCAGTTCACAGCACAGTGAATGCTTTGCACAGGGTAGGTTTTACATATACATGTGTATGTGTGTACATACATATGTATTTATCTGACTAAAATGTTTGGGTCTGAAAGGATTTCTTTGAATACAAATAGAGGGATTTGAAGGATGATACAAATTGCACATTCGGTACTAGGTGTCAACTAGGTGTCAACTTCCTGTTAATAAAACCATTTTATAGATGAGGAAATAGACTTAGAGAGGTTGAGTCTATCATCATATAGTTAAGTTAAGACCAGGATTGAGATTTGACTCTTGACTAAGGTTATTTGACTATAAGTCTTCTATTATACTACCTGCTATTTTATCTACAGCATTTAAATAGGGTAGTGACTTTCAGGAAACATAACATTGAGCAATTACTGATATGATACTCATATATAACTGAGAACTGATTGTATTCTTCTGTACGGTTTTCTTGTTTCCTCCATAAGATTTATGCTTGGAGTAATCTGTGTAGCTGTACAAAGCTGTTAGAATTTATGCCATTGCCAGTGCATATGAATGCTATCTTTAGATGAGTAAATAATTTCATAGTGCTGGCAAATGTGGAGAGTCTTCTTTGAACTGATTTTTAAGTATAACTTGAAGTACAAGTTCATTTGTAAGTAAGCAGTAATTATGGAGAATTAGAGCCTTCTGTGTAGGCTATTATAATTATTGTAGGGATACATATATTACACTTAATATATTGAATACTACATGCAAATAATTTACATTAGTTGTTTCTCAAATTGTCCTGTCTCACTCCAATGCCTTCATTGTAGTTGGAAGTACATGGGTTCTCAAAGGTAAACCGAATCTCTGGGCATGTCCCACTGATCAATCAGAATTCATTTTGTCCTTACTCTGTGCCAGGCATTATTCTAGATGATGGGAATAGAAATGCGAAAGTGAGATGGTTCCTGCTCTCAAGGGGATTGTATTCTACTAGAATTTTTCAAACATGGGCCCAGAGACAGACTATGTCTGTCCTCCAAGGATCAGCCTAGCTAAATTCAGATATATCATCAGAAGGTGAGCCAAAAACTGAAGATGTTTTGAACCATGGCTAAAAATGAATACCATATACTAAGGCATGGAAAACTTTCATCTACCTTGATAGAGGTAAAATCCCAAATCTTTTCAACTGTTGAAGAAATATTTCTCCTAAGAAGTTAAAATAGGTTATCTTTTTTTTTATTACTGAAGAAAATCAGGGGCAGAATTCTGTTAAATGATTCATTTAAGGGCAAGAATTCTAAAATTATTATTATTAGAAATAACAAGATATTACACATTTGCATAGCATTTTATAATTCTCATTTGATCTTCAAAATGATTATGTGAAGTAGGTTGTATAGGCACTACTGCTATTTTCCAGATGAGGAAACTGAGGCATAGAGATTAAATGACATATCCAAGGTCACAGTAACTGGGAGACTCAGGACCCAGACCCAGGTATCTGATTTCTTAATCCACCTTGAGCTCATAAGAGTCAAGGATTTCCATACTATTTTTAATGTTTATTTTTATTTCATAAATAATAATTATGGAATGTCCAGTTAATTTCAAAGGGGGGGGTGCAGGTGTAGAGAAGTAGGTTTTGCATTGGGGGCTTTAAATCCAGTCTTGAGACAACAAAGATAGATGTTAAAGATTAGAGATCATTTACAAAATGATTCAACAGCAGCCATTTATTAAGAGCTGTCATTTATTAAAGTACTGTGTTTGGTAGGCATTAGGAATAAAGAGTAAAATAGTCCTTGACCTCAATGAATTTATGCTTTATTTGTAATGGTGTTTGTCACTATTTTGCCTAGTTTTGCTTTTTGATATTCTTGCAGCATAAGCTTAATGCTTTAAAGGTTTGTATCTAGGAACATCATTAGGCCTCTTGGAGAATGAAGGACCACCACCACCATTACTTGCTAACAAAAGAGGACTAGTAGAGACTGAGAAAGCTTTGACAATTCAATCAATGGTTGTTGAATGATTCCTAATAAACCATGTTTACTATAATTCAGCCCCAAATCAACCTAAATAAAATAGGCTTAATAAGGTGACTGCTGTAAAGATGGTATGTTACATGTCTTTGTATATTGATAAAAGCACTGGAATTGGGGAGAAATGGGTTTAAATCCTACCTCTAACTACTTATATGACCATGGGTAAATCATTTTATCTCTCAACCTCAGTTTCTCATCTGCAAAATGAGGATAATAACTACTTTACTGGGCTATGACAATCAAACCAGATAATACATATGAAGCACTTTACAAATCTTAGAACGCTCTCCAAATGTCCCTATTTCTACTGAGAAGCGGTAGGGCTCAGTAGATACAGGGCTGGCATAAAAGTTCAGAATCACAGGACCACAGAATCTGAGAGCTGGAAGGGACTGCCATGGCCATTTAGTAGAAGTCATGTACCAAAAGATTCCCTACTATATTTTTTGTGCAATAAGTGCAATCCAGTCTCTACTTGAAGATTCCCAAGAAGGGAGAAACCATCATTACCTTTTGAGGCAAACTACTCCACTTTTGGATAGCTCTGTTTTTCCTGACACTGTGCCTACATTTACCTCTTTGCAACTTCTACCCACTGCTTCTGGTTCTGTTTTCTGGGGACAGAAAGAACAAGTCTAGCTCCTCCTCCATGCAACAGCTTTTCACATAACTGAACACAACTACTCTGTGCCCCTAAGACTTCTCTTCTCCAGGCTAAACAAGGCAAGAACCTTCAACTGATATTCATATATCACCAATCCAAGGCCCTTCATCTTCCTGATTGACTTTCACTGGATGCTCTCCAGCTTGTTAGTGTTCTTCAACTTTCGATCTGGACACAATACTCTAGATGAACTCTGATGAGGGCAGAGTAGAGCAGAACTATCATCTCCAAGTCTTTTTCAGAACAACTGTTCACTACTTGTTAAATTGTTTGTATTCAAACATGAGACTATATATACATTTATCCCTCTTGACTTTCATCTTATTAGATTCAGACCAATGTTCTAAACCATTCAAGAGCCTTTGGATTTTGACTTTATCATCTAGTGTGCTAGCTATCCCTCCCAGCTTTCTGTCCTTGGCAAGTTTAATAAACATGCTTTTATTCAAGTCACTGATAAAATATCAAACAGCTCAAAGTTAAATACAGAAGAAGACCTGGGTTCAAGATATGCCTCTGACACATTCTAGTTGTGAAACTAAATTGCTTAACTAGACAACCAAGACTATAAATTATAGATAAGGCATCATACTGCATTGGTGGAGGGAGTTTCTTCAGTTAGGAGTTCCTTATGCCAATGAAATCCCAGCTCTCGTGCCAGGTCTTTTGCTACTACTATACAAGAACTTTAGAAGACAGGTGCTATTATCCCCATTTTACAGATGAGGAAAATGAGACAGAAGTTAAGGTACTTTTCCAGGGTCATACAGTGAGTATCTGAGACTGGATTTGAACTCAGGTCTTTCTCACTCCCAGGCTCAGCATTCTTTCTACTGAGTCACCAGAGTGAAGACTTAAAATGAGGGCATACTGACACTTCATTTATCTGGTATCATTGAGGTATTTCAAATAAGGAAACTTTGTAGGTAACAGAAACTTATCTCTTTACGTGTTGACATTTTAAAAACTGTTTTGGTTGGAAATCTTTTAAAAATGTCTCCTCTGCCTTAGTAAAACAGCATACACTGAAAACAATCTTTTCTTAATGAGTCAGGGCTTTTATTATGAACAGCAGTTACTGTATTGTATTTTAATTCAGAGACTATTGGAATAGAACTTACCTTGATCTCTCACTAAGGAAAGTACTTACCTTGTTCTTTTGTATCTCTCTCTAACTACAAAATTATTCTACAATTTAATTGTAAGTCTACAATTATTGGTTGAGAAGGAGCTGCAGAGATATGTAGGGCTTTTTGCCCTGAATGTGCCCCAGACTTCAAAGCTGTTAAGTAGTCAGTGTGTTCTCTGTGAGGTACAAAGATGAATATCCAGTCAGTAAGCTACAAGGCTGTTCTAATTTTTCTTCTGGCTCCTTATAGCTCTTCACTGTCACTTCTTACTGCTGTCATCGGTTCTGCTTATTGCCACTCTGAATCTCTATCAACACTTTTGTTGCTTGCCATTCTTTTATTTTCAATTTGTGTTTTTTCTTCCCATTTTTCTTTTGCCTGACTCTTCCACATTTTAAAAACTTCGATATGATTGAGGCTTGGTTTTTGTAGATGTTGCTTCAATGTTTCAGTGTATTTGTGATTTCATCAATGTGGGTATTCCTTCTAATATTCTACTTTGTCATCCATCCCTTATAGTTTTGTAGAATTCTTCATGTCATCCCATAAATCCTCTTAGGATGTTGGAAGCCTTCCATGATCTTTCGACATTACATGGGTACCAGCACAGCAATTAGGATGTCTTTCTGATGTCCCTTTTTCTCAATGTATGACTGTCTCCACCTCTTTTTCTGATTATAAATTCCTGGAATATCTTCTATGTTACTTTGGATGTGCAGGCCACCTTTAATTGAATGTTGTAGCCTACATGCTGTTGATGGAACATCGTGCAATTTTGATTCCTTGGAGATTATGGTATTTTGGGGTTTGGTGTATTATGACGTTTTTTGAAGAATCTTTTTGAAGAAGTATTAAAGAAAAAGTATTAAAAAGATGAGACTTTTGTGTCGGGTAGCTGCTTTGTATTGTTAAAGAGCTGTGCTGTTTCCCAACTGCAATCCAATCCAATCCACTTTTAAATTTCAAAAGAGCTGTTAAGGTCAGCTCTTTCATCTGAAGTCCCTGTGCAAGATTTACATACTAACTGCCCACTTACCTCAGTGGACTGCCAATCTGTTTGTCTATGCAATTCCTCCCCTAAGTATTTTTTTTACTCTATGAATTGTTAGGTCTATATGTTTTGAGTGGTAATGTATTTTGTTGAGAAGATATTGTACTCTGGGGCTTGAAAAGCAATCCACACAATAGCATCCATATGAGGATATCTGGAAGACATCATTAATCATCTGTAAGAATTCATTTGTAATCTATTAGGGGGCATCTCCCATGTAAGAGGAAAATGCTTTTTGCAAATATGATCTCAGGGTTGTATTTAGAGAACCTGGGTTCAAACTGGGTTTAGCCACTGTGACCTTGGAGAAGACCTGAGAATACAAGAGCCCATTGGTTATTTGTTTGTAAGTGATGAAAAAAACCCCAAAACTTGAGCAAAATAGAGCATTTATTATTCTCCTATAAAAAGTATCTTTTGCATTAAATGTCCTCTTTCTCTATCAAGTTAAATACTCTTTTCCTAATTGTCAACACAGTAGGATCTTTCATTCTCTTTATTATTTTCAGCTATTTGGGAGATTGTGAGGATGTGGCCTGTTGTATACAAACATTTTGGAAATCTTTCTTTCCATTACATTCATTCCTTCCTCACATTTTTCATCAAGGATACCTTTTGATGGACATACAGATAACTTTCATAAAGATTTTATAGAGATAATAAAGTAGGCATATGGATCAGTGGTTACTGATTTTTCTTGATCACTTTTTGGCCAATAAATTGATCCTTTTCTTGGTTCCCCGCTTAGAGCTTCCCTTCATATATATTGAAAATCAATGCTTTAAACATTGTGTGGATTCCAAAATAAATATTTCTTATGTATATTTCATAAACCCAATAACTTTTTGGGTTTATAAACACATTTTTATTCTCAAATTTGTGTTGCCTTTGCGTTGCCAAGTTTCTCTGTTTGGTATTAACTTGTTGAGGCAATTTGGGGATTCTTTTGACTTCATCATGGCAACTGCTTTCTGTCAGTTAAACTTCTGTAGGAAATGGTTAATGTCTCTGTTCAAGTCTTTTCTTTTATGCCTTTCCTATTTTTCAGGATTAATAGCTTTTTTGATTAGGTCAAGTTGGA
This sequence comes from Bettongia penicillata ogilbyi, assembly GCA_023548195.1. Taxonomy (NCBI): domain Eukaryota; kingdom Metazoa; phylum Chordata; class Mammalia; order Diprotodontia; family Potoroidae; genus Bettongia; species Bettongia penicillata. Next base: position 740,792 of record JAJHZJ010000520.1, on the reverse strand, counting down.
ACTTGGAATTGCTTATATACTGTCTTTTCATGTTTATCCTTCTGTTATTGGTGTTGATTTTGACTTTTGCTCTAAGTTTATAGTCTGACCACATAGAGACAGCTGATTCTGAAATGATTTCTACATTAATAACCATTTGCTTCCCATCTTTTATGAGAATTTTTTTTTTGGTATGTGATATTACTGAGAGTATTACTTAGTATTTATCCTCAGCCTATTTTTTTTCACTTAAGAATTTCTTTATTGAAGAGTTTGTATGTTTTCTTTTTTTTAAATGGCCTCCTTTATAAAAAGAGGGCATATTGCCTTTACAAACAGCAGAATGGAACAGAAGACAGAGCTTGGTGTCTCCCCAGAAGTCAGCCATTTCCTGCATTGCTGACTCTGTCTTTCTTTGCCATCAGTGTTGTCTGTTACCCAGGGCTGACTGCCTTTTTCCTGCACCAGGTGTCTACCAACCCAGCTAGATGATGGCTCTTATGAGGATGCAGAAGTTATAAGGGTGGAGTGATGTACTAGATCCTCTGCCCCTCCCCAATTGTCAGGAATTTAAAGTTACCTTAATATCCTTCCAATCCAAGCAATGAAGAGGTTTCTTTTGGGGTAAAAGAACAGACAAAATTTCTCTTCCTGGAGTAAGACACAAGTATCCACCATGTGGAATGAGATCAATAGCACACATTTGTGGAATAAATGGAATCTGTCACACAAGTTGTTTTTATTAGTGTGGAATGAATGAATAGAATTTCATAGGTCAGGGTGAAAAGCTTGGTGCTTTTTCTTGCTCATGGTTCCTCAGTTTATCTGCCTTGATATGGTATCACCACTTCAGGCTTGCTTGATTCCCCTTTGCCCACACCTCCTTAGACCAGCGACCTACCTAGCCTCCCAAGTCTAAGGGCTGATATACGACCTAGGCCTCTAAGGCTGATCACACCCTAACACTTAAAGCCCTTCACAATCTAGCTCCAGCACACCTTTGCAGACTTATTTCACATTCCTCCCTTCATTCACTCTAATTCCTGACAAACTTACCTGTTTGCAGTTGCCTGAACCTGGCATTCCTTCTATTACTACTGCTCTACCATAGGTTGTTCCACATACCTGGGATATAGTATAACCTAATCTTCCCCTCAGAAGTCTTAGCTTCCTTCAGGGCTCAGCTCAGGTGCCACTTTCTATAGGTTTTTCTTGATCTAGTAGTGATTGCTGATTTATCCTTCCTTAAGTTATTTTTCATTTACTTGTAATACTTGGAGTATGACCCCCATATGGGCCCCCAAAATAGCAACCTCGGGTTCACAACAGTCTATGAATTCACAAAGACTCAAATTCATAGCTCCTGAGCACCTACCAATATGTTATGTGCTTACTTTTTCCTTTAGTCAAACAGAGGACATACTCAGTCCACAGCAAAATAATTTCATGAAACAGCAGAAGAAAAGTCAAGTCAATCAATTCAAGAAGTATTTATTGAGCACCTACACTGTTCTAAAAGCTGGGAATACAAAGAAAGGCAAAAACAGTGCCTGCTTTCAAGGAGCTCAGTCTAATGGAGGAGATAACATGAAAAAACCATGTACAAATAAGATATACACAGGATAAACTGGAGATAATCTCAATACATTTGTTCCATCAACCTAGGATAAGCATCTGTATAAATGTACATAAGTAAAATGCATGTGCATAGAGATCATACATGAGAGGGCAACAGATAACTTATGACCACTGATGTCCCTTCAAACATCTGGCCTCCCAATTTACCAATCTCTTCAATTCCCATAACCTCTACTTTCATTCCACCTGTTACACATAGGACAGTTCTTGTCCCTTTTCCCTGAGCAGAACATAATGAGAAATCTCTGAAAGGTCCCCTCAGTGCCTCCACCTGACACTCAACCTTGGGTTGCCCAAAGTTGCCTCTCCACCCATGATTGCACCTGGTATAGAGAAGCACAGCCTCTCTAACAGGTCCCGCCCCACCCTTCTCCTTATTTTGGGACTAATCTGCTAGGAACCTGTAGTGTTCTTCTTCCCTTCTGCCTGCCCCATACGATTTCAGCACCATGGGGCCCAACCCCTTTTGCCTAGCTCAAGTTTCAGCTCTGCACTTGGTCCATGCAAGAGAATGCAACTCTGACCTTGTCCTCATTTATTCCCATGCAGTTATTCCCATGCAGTTATTAATCAACTCTACTAAGAACAGACTCGGTGATCAACAGTGCAAAACTAAATAGGAAAAATGTTGCTTTGACTATATCCTCTTTCTTCTCTCTTGCTGGTTCTTCTTCCTCTTTTCTGAAAGGAGCACATGGTTCTTATACCACTCCTTGGCTGACCAAAAAGATCCAGTTTGCCATCCTTTTCCCTTGTAGAGTCCTCATGTCAAAGTCGACCTTTCTGTGTTTCATTCTCCATGTTCAGCTGCTTTCTGTTTTAAGTAGTTTTGTAAGCTAGTTTGAAAAGTTTACAGCTATCATTGTAGTTGCCAACATTAATATGTTATCTATCCCTTTTCAAATAATACATTTGCACTTTAGGAGACGCAAAGACAACTCTCTTAGTGAACATTCCAGATACCCTGGCAGGTCCAGGGAACCAAAAGTAGGGTTCTGTTTGCCTTTGTTTCTACTCTGGTCATTATCAATATTCTGATTGTCTGGAAGAAAATAGCATGAATACACTGCGCCAAGTTGTTAAAAAAATTTTTTCTTAGACAGTTCTAAACTTAATGTGGCATTGCTGATGATTCTATATTCTGCTAATGTTGTATTTGACTGAATAGTATAGCATGTTTGGGAATACCAAAGTCTTTTGAAGGAATCTATTTAATCCCATCATTAATCACCAATAATCCTTTGAATTGCATTATATCATCCCACTTTAAAGATGAGTAAGGTGACTTGGATCAACATAACAAGCCAATGGAAGCAACAAGACTAGCATCCTTGCTTCCTGATTTAATTTAGTTTTCCATCTTACATTCCCATAGATCTTCATTTATGCTAAATAACTCCATTGTAGCTTTTGGATTTATTATAAAAGGCAAACAAAGACTTAATAATCAGCTCCCTTATATACTAGGTAGATAGCCACTGATTTGAAGAGAGGTGAAGGAATCCAGAGTTGTATCAAATTAATCATTCAGTTGTAGCAAACCCAGTTAGGTCTCTGCAGACCATATTCTTTTGGCATGAGTTAGCTCAGATTTTTGTGTTAATGTTAATTAAAGAGAGCTGTCTGAGGGAGAACTATGGATGTCTTTAACTCATTTTTAATAAGCAGGTCAAATTTTACATCTGACAAATAGCTTGAGACCTGGTAAAAAAAAATTAGCGATAATGACATTCAACAAGACATACAATTTACAATGCAAAATTCTGGGATGAATCCATTTGGCCCCAGAGTATTTCCCACTGTCTAGTATTTCCAGGATTGAGAAAATACATATATATGGGAAATAAAGAGCTCAATATTATGGCAAAAATATAGGGCAAAGCTTACTAGGTCTACCCTACCTCCTTCCAGTGTAATTAAAGGTCTCCTTGCAGTTTAGTAAGCTTCACTGTAATCTGCATGGGTTGGGACTTACCTGTCAACAACATGACAGGAGTTGAAGGCAAGTGGGGAACTTCCAGTTGCGTGGAGAATATGGTTGAACAATAAGTCCTGACAAACCTGAGAATCTCTTTGGTGTGCCAGTTGGGCATGGTTGCGCGCCTAACAGAAGAGCCGAAAATATGTTGATTAGCCCCAGGAATGTTGACTGGGCAGTTTCACAAAAGAATGCTTCCCCTCTGAGGAATAAACACTATCAGCAGCAGATGGCAGCGGCAACTGGTCAAAGGATCAATAAATATTACACTGTGAAGGTAAAATAAACCAATAGTGAATCAGTTATAGCAAGGAGGAAACGTGGGAGGTATCCCAGCTAGGATATACCCTTAGGTACATACACCTGGAATTGTACCCTTTCCCACTATCAGAACTGGAATATATAGGAAATCATATCTCTTTGTGATTGGGGGATTTCCATGTTATATACTTGCAATTTTATCTTAAAATCTTTGCTACCTGACTTATGGTCCCTGGTCTGTTAGTAGACCACACACTGGAAGGGGACTTGAAATATATTTGCATAACTATGACTATATGAACACCCTGGCTTGGTTAGTAAGGGGTTCTAGATTGGTATGGGACCTGTGTTATAAAGGGTTTTCTGCTTTTCAGCCTTTATGTCTTTTAAAACTTGGAAATGGTCTGCTGAATTGGGAGGAAGAAATTTTTTTTAAAGAAACATAAAAGGTAAACATAGCAAAATAAGGTTGGGGCACAGCTGGCTATACAGGTCACTGATACATAAAAAAATAAAAAAAAAATGATTCATTTTGCTTATCTCCAACACAGCCTCTTTGGGTGTATGGGCAGGGATGGGGTGAAGGTACACCAGAGGAATAAGTGGAAGAGGGCATCCCTTTTCCCTTGCTCCTCCCTCTCCATCTCTTCTAGCAACTTCAGTAATTAGTGCAGAACGGCCTCTATTCTAGAATCAAACTTCTAAAGCCAGGGCCAAGATTACATGACCCCCAGCAAATTCTGATTAGAGACACCCTTGATTCCTCACTCCTCTCTGTGGAACCAGCCCACATCTCTGAGGAGCCAGAGAAAGGAGGAATATGGTTTGTGTATTGGGGGGGGGAGGGGAGAACATGGAGGGGAGATAGGTTTCTCTACTCCTATCCCAGGATCATGGAAGGGCAAAGGAGAATCAAGTGGGGACCCTCAGAGCAGTCCGTAGTGAGAAAGGGGTGAGGTAGAAGACGGGTAAATGCTGGCTCTTAGGGGGAGGCTGGTAGAGGGACTATTTGCCCTCACCTCAGCCTTTCCAGTGCAGATCGACAGACTCTCCTACACAACATAAGGGAAAGAGGTAGGGTACACAGGCCCTTGGGTCAACTCAGTGCATAGGGACCCAAGGAAAATGCAGGGTGAAAGGGTGCTCAGTTACTGCTTCCTCCCCCAGCAGTACTGGCAGCGACCCTCATAGACCAAAACATCACAGCCAGGAGACCGCTGCCCTTGATGCCAGCCATCAGGCCAACCAGGGCACAGGCGGTAGGCTTCTAGGTTGCAGATGAGCTCTATCACCTCATCCACAGTGGTGAGTCGTAATGGGTGGGCAGAATAGAGCTCATGGGTGGGTGGCACTGGGACATCGCGTACCACTACACGGAAATACAGGCCTGGTTGGATATGGATAACTGCAGCAGCCACAGTGGAGAAGATGGATCGCTGGATGAGGCAGAGGTCTGGTCCCCTTGTTGGCAGCACTTCCCAGTGGGCAGGCAAGGGCAACTCATTTAGTTCCATTAGAAACTCCTGCAGTACACTGTCCAGGGTTCCAAAGAGTTCTGTTGCTGCTGTTGGAGCAGCCTTGCCCAGACTATAGATCTCCATGATCACAGGGGTGGCTGCGACTTCCTCTCCCAAGTCTTCCTCCTCTTTCACAGACTGGTCTGGATGGGCTCCATTAGCTTCCTTGCTAGAATGGTCAGGAAGGAAACTAACAGGAGGTGACAAGGTAGCTTCAGGAGCCTGGGACCCAAAGTCTGTCTCCTCCTGCTTCAACTGAGGTGATGCACCAAACACCTCACGTCCAGTAGATTCATGCTCATGCACGTCACTGTGGGGTGGGGAATGGACAGGAGAGGTCTCTGGCTTGGTACTGACCCCAAGCACTGGGAGGCTCTCATCCCCTTGCATGGCCACCAAGTTAGCCTCCTGCGGAGGCATACAGTCGGTATCCGGCTCTTCCTTCGGCACAGGCTGCTGCGTTTGCCTAGGCCTCCCACTCAGGCTCTGGCGGCCCCTGGATCTGAGCCAGCCGGGCCAGAAGGGCCGGTTCCCAAAGGCGCCCTTCCCCCGGCGCGGCGGCTGGCGCCTGGTAGGCCTGTCGTGGGGGAAGCTGCCTCTCCAGGCTGGCAGCAGGCGCTTCATAGCAAAACTTAAACACTGTCTCCAGCGACACTTCTGGCGCTTCTGGTTAGAGCCCCCAAACTTGGGCTTGTCCAGGCAGAAGTCACACTCGCCACAGTCCAGCAGGCGCAGGCAGGCCGCGCAGCTCCCGCATCGGCGATTGAGGCGCGCCCGGCGGTAGTGGGGGTCCTCACCCGCCGGGCTGCCTGCTCGAGCCTCGGGAGAGGCCGCGGGGGCCGGGGGAGGGGTCGCGGGGGCCGGGGGAGGGGCGGTGGGGGGCCGGCGCCGCCTGCTGGGGGGCTTCCTCAGCCCCGAGCCTCTGGGTCTCTTCTTGCAGGGCTTCTGAAGGCAGCGCCTGGCCAGGCACCGCCAGCGCCGTCTGAGGTCTGGCTTCCCCTCACGGGCACAAATCCAGCAGGTCCCACAGTCCTCTTGTGCCCGGCAGCCAGAGCACAGGCCGCAGGCCCGAGGGCCAGGCTGGGAAGCTGAGGCTCCACGAGGGGCAGGGGCGGGGCCGCCCTCAGGCCACGCTGAGGCGCTGGCCTCGGGGAAGGGGCAGCCCTCGGGGAAGGGGCAACCCTCGGGGCAGCCCTCGGAGAGGGCGCCAGCCTCGCAAATGGCGCTGGCTGCAGCGATGGCACCGGCCAAGGAGATGGTGGTGGAGGCGGCCCCCACCGCGTCGGAGCAGCCCTCGGGCCCCCTGCTGGGCGCCCCTTTCTCTGGCTCCCCCGGGGGGCTGCTCCTCTGGACTTCGCAGCCCAGGGTCTGAAGCCACCGCTGGCGCCACCGCCACCGGGGGGGCCCGCTGCAGTCACTATGGGGGGCCTCTGCAAGGTCGCTCCGGGGAGCCTCGGTGGAGTCTGTCTGCGGAGCATCGGCGGGGTTGGCCTGGAGAACGTCGGCGGGGTCTGTCGGCGGAGCCTCGGTGGAGTCTGTCGGCGGAGCCTCGGTGGAGTCTGTCTGCGGAGCATCGGCGGGGTCGGCCTGGGGAGCCTCGGCGGAGTGCGTCTGCGGAGCCTCGGCGAAGTCTGTCTGCGGAGCCTCGGCGGGGTCGGCCTGGGGAGCCTGGGGGGGCTGTGCGGGCTCAGGAGCCTCGACGCCGTCGGCTGGGAGCAGCCTGGCCAGGGGCCTCTCGGGATCGGGCTGCTCTGGAGGAGAGGGCGCGGGTCGCTTCCTGGGCCTTCTCTGCCCTCGTCGCGGCCTCTTTGTCTTGGTCTGAGGCGGAGCTCCCCGCGCGGGCGGCGAAGGCTGGAAAACGCCGAGCTTGAAATTAAAATTGCTGAGATCCCGGTCCGGGCCCAGCAAGCGGGCCAGCTGCACCTTACTGCGAATCTGCTGGCCGGACGGGCTCAGATAGTAGGTATCCGAGAGGCCGCAGGTGGCTCCCCTTTTCCGTAAGTTCTCCCGCCTCTTCCAACCCGGGCCTAACGCGGGGAAATCGAACCAGTCCTCGGCCTTGATGAAACGGCGCCCGGAGGGCCGGGAGCGCTGGGCTGCCTTGGGATCGACCCGGCTGCCAGGCTTGGGGGCCATGCTGGAACGCGAGCAGCCTCGGCGGAATCGGCCCCGAGAATCCTTCGAGGCAGGCGCCTCGGGCACGGACAGGCCTGTTGGAGACCCCGTGCGTGCTGACCCCGGAACCGGAACCGGAAACACAGCCCTGCCCCAGCTCTGCCCTGCCTCAACTTGATCCCAGCTCTGTGGGGGTAGGGGGAGGGAGGGAGGGAGAGGGAGAGAGAAGGGAGGGGGTGGGAGGGAGAGTGGAAAGGGACGGGGAGTGGGGGGAGGGAGTAACAGGGGTGGAAGGGGGAGGGAGTAACAGGGGTGGAAAGGGGAGGGAGGGAGAGGGAGGGGTGGGAGTTGGAGTGGAGGGGGAGGGGAGAGGGTGGGGGAGGGAGAGAGACCTTTAAAGAACCCTGCGCTGGGAGAGTTGGAAAGTGCCTGTCCAAGTTTCACAGCCCCCTCTCCCCACTTGACAGCAGTTCTCTTAGGATATTTATTGTTTGAAAAAACATATTAAAAATACCCTGCAAACTGTAAGCCATCATGGAAGTGTGAGCTATCAGTGAAGTCATTTACAAGCCTCGCTTTCCATACTTTCCTAGTAAATGAAAACATGTCCCCCTGACATCCTGAAAGCCGAGGGAGTGCCCAGTCCCTTGCAGGGTTCTAGGCTTGAGGGAACCCAGGTTTAGTCCTGAGGGAGGCTGACCCATACAAGACGGAAATCAAGCTGTTTTTTTCTTACACTTTCTGGCATGTTGCACTGTCCTCCGGGAGTTCCCGGAAAAGCTCATAAACAAAGCTTACGAATGGCTTTTGTCAAGGGTCTCCCTAAAAGTCCACTGGCTTATTTTTAGAAGACATCCTCTGTGTATTAAGAGATGGCAAGTGTACATCAGTTACTTTCTAAAACACAAAAGACTCAAAAATGCACATTAGCAAATATTTAACCTGAAACTATCCGTCGTTGCTATTATGTTTTCAGAAGAAAAAATTCTTTTCGAACTCCTGAGACAATATTTCACTCTCCCTCTGACCTGTACAGTCTGAAAAGCCTCAGTCTGGGCTTTCTGGAGCACTGGGACATGGCGTGGGCTTTCTTAACTTTTTTCAGCTGAACTTCCCTCCTGGTGGCTTGTTTTCTCCTTTAAAACATCAGTGTAGCTTCGTGAGCTCCACTTCCTGGGCCCCTCGCATTGACTCAGGAACCCTCCGCCTCCCGAATTCATAACATAGTTGCCAAGGCTAGAAACACTCATCTCAAAGTCCTGGTACAGTGACCTGAGCTCAGGAGAAGGAGTGCACAGCAGGGGAGGCAGGTCCCTCAAGAAACTTGCTAGTAGCCACCCTCTTTGGTGGTTTTTATGGTTCTTCAGACATTTTCAGTTGTACCGGAGTGGTTTACCATTTCCTTCTCCAGTTTGTTTTGCAGATGAGGAAACTGAGGCAGATGGGGTTAAAGTGAGCTGCTCAGGGCACACAGTCACTGATCAGATTTGAACCCAAGATGAGTCTGGATTCCAGGCCCAGCATCCTATACACTGTGTCACCTAGCTGCTGTATAGACAACTGAGGAGCAGCATTTCAGAACCTTCATACCAGGTGAGAAAAGTGCCAACTTTTATTCCTCTTTCCATTCTATCCCCACCCTCACCTCTCCTTTGCCTTCAAGCAAACTACCTTCTCAGAGAAGATTTGTTGTGACAAATGCAAATTGACCTCCCTTTGTAGCTTGTTAACTGGAGCTTGTGGCAGGAGAATTCTGTTGTCTATGTGTGAAAAGAAATTGGGATTAAAAAAACAAGACAAAACCTTTGTTACTAGTTGGAGCCTAAGACTGTGTAGCTCTGAGTCCCTGCTGTGGGCAGCTAGATGGTATGGTGGATAGAGTTCTGGGCCTGGATTCAGGAAGATTCACTTTCCTGAATTCAAATCTAGCCTCATGCATTTACTAGTGGTGTGACTCTGAGCAAGTCACTTAACCCTGTTTACCTCAGTTTCTTCATCTGAAGAAGGAAATGGCAAACCATTCCAGTATCTTTGCCAAGAAAGCCCCAAATGGGATCATGGACAGTCAGAGACAGCTGAGCAATAACTTTAGACAACAGTTGTGATATTTTGTAGGTGGTAAAAGTGCCAAACTGACAGTTTTTGGGGGTTGACTTTTGGGAAATACTGTTAACCTATGATTCTGGAGTGTTAAGGTTGTTCTAAGACAGAGTATGCTATAGTCAATATTGCATGAGATATACATTTTGAATGATGGGGTGGCATTGGGTCACAGTGTGGTATAGTATAGTACCTACTGTATTGGATGGGTTTCTGTGATGTTGGAATGACACTGAATCATGGCATGATATAGTGGACCTTGTAGCAGATGTGCTTCTTTGATAGTGGGAGGGCACTGAGCCACAATATTGTCTAATAGACTTTGAAGGAGATATACTCATGGAAGGGTGGGGTGGCACCAATATCATACAGCAGACATTATCCCAGGACTCGGTGACAGCATTTGTGCGGGCATCCTCCCCACTGATCTTATTATTACCACTTTATGACTCAGTGAGATGGTTTTCATGAAAAAATGCATTATCTGCTGGTCAGCCTCCTGAGCTAGGCTTGTCCTTAGGCAGCAGACATACAGACTGTTGACTATTATTTGAAATGTTTTTTAAAAGCTTAATTGGACCTGCCGGAACTTATAATCTGCTGGCAGAGGCTTTGAGGACATAGGGTTGTCTCCACACCATGATGAGACATCAAAGAAAGATGTTAGTGGAGCTGTATCAGATGTAAGATAGGAAAATATAAAAAAAAAATTCTATCTGCTCTATTGACATAAAGGATATATTTATATTTGATTTCGCTCACATAACTGTATTAGGACTAAATACAGAACTTAGAAACTCTTATTTAGTTACGTTTTTCCCCCGATAGAACCATTATCATTATGAAACATGGTAGAAGTGAGGCTGTGACCATCAGGCAAGGTGAAGAAGAGGAAAGGTAGAAAGGGGTCTAGCACTGAGATAGCAAGCTGTTGGTTATAGAGCCCATGGTTGCCCATGATGGGGACAAATCAGAAATTGAGAAGCCAGGCAATGAGGACAGGAAGGAAGAACAAATAATACTGAAGGATCCTCAGCAAAGAATGTGTTAAAAAGATAAGGAGTCTGCAGTTACAAATAACCAGGGACTAGCCAGAGAATCATCCAAAGACTGAAAGGCCATCTGCTTTTTAGGTAACAGGAAGACATAAGGTCCAGAATCTAGGTTGTGAGTTAGAGTGAATGTAGGGTAGGGATTTCCAACCTTTATTCAAGAATTGCTTTGACTTTTCAGTAAACTGTCCTGTACCATCTATTCAGGATGAAAGGGAATACGTTCTAGAATTTATCATGAATATACACTTAAATAAAATAGATTATTGTTTTTTCCTCCAAGGGTACAGCAACATTTTTGTGGCTTTGTTGATTGTTAATCAATTTGGAGTTTCTGGAATATTTCAATAGTATAATATTATTGTTTAATAAATATTTTCTAGTACCCCCTTGACTCATATCCTTACCCCTTTTGCTACCCAAGGATATACATACTCCAGGCTAAAAACATTAGAGTACCACTGATAAGATCATTTCTGAAGTGATTTTCTGGTGAATTCTTTCTCACTTTGGTTCTTATAGATAAATTTTTTGCTAGGGCAAGAAGGAATCTTTGAGTAAAGTTGTAACTTGGGGAAATATGCCTGCAACTGTTTGGGGTCAATGATGAGAAATCTGCTTTTATAGGTGAATTATAATGGGGATGAGGGACGAGGGACGGCCTGAGCTGTGGCTACAGGTAGATTATGAAAATCAGGTTGTGAGCTTTGATAGAAATCCCTGAGATACTAGGCACTGTTGATTGTTGACCATCGCCACAGCACTGATCACTTTGCAGAATTTCCTTCCATTATGTATCATCATTGAGCCTGCTTCAACATTGTCCAAGTTACATGTCACCTTTAAAAATGTTATACAAGTTGCCGGGCCGCACTCCTATTTCCATGTCTTCTCCCTCTACTTGAATAGTAATGATTTCCCTATTATTTGCCTTACCTCCAAGAGTCACCCGGGGGAAAGATTAAGAATTGCAGAGATTCATTCCCGTAGTTGGAAGGTGTGCCATTATCTACCTTTCAACCAGGAGAGGTACATTAAGGCCAAGTCAGCCCTTCTTGTCAGGGCAGTTATCATCCCTAGAATGTATCCTTTAAAAAAGGACTGGTTGACAGGAAGGGATTGTTGCTATAGTTTGCCAACATGATTTTAACTGCCCAGTTGTCTCCTTCTCAGTACTGCCTACCTTACTCTAATGTGCCTTGGAATTTCTTTTGTCAGTTTATTTACTTCACTTTGAGTCTGTCAACAAACATTTATTAAACCCCTGTTATATGCTATGGTACTATGCTAGGTATATGCTAGGTACTATGCTAAATATTGGGGATTAAAAAAAGGTAAAAAATAATCTCTTCTCCCAAGGAACTCACAGTCTAATTCGAGAGACAACATGCAAACAACTGTATATAAGTATCTATTCAGGACAAATAGAGGATTATCTCAGAGGGAAGAAAAATAACCATTTACATAGTACGTACTGTGTTCCAGGCACTGACTGGAATTTACAAATGTTGTCTCATTTGATCCTAACAACAACCTTGAGAACTATTACAGTAGAGGAAACTGAGGCAGAGATCAAATGACTTTTCCAAGGTCACACAGATAGTAGATGTGTCATATTTGAACTCAGGGATTCCTGATCCGAGGTCCAGGGTTTTATTTACTGGTTCACCCAGCTGCCTGAGAGGGAAGGCCTAACGGTTAAGGAGATCTGGGAAGGGCTTCTTGCAGAAGGTAGGAGTTACGCTGAGACCTGAAGGAAGTTGAGGAAGCCAGGAGCCAGAAATGAGGAGGAAGAGAATCTCAGGCATGAGGGACAGTTAACGAAAATGAACAGAGTTGGGAGAGTGAATGCTGTCTATGAGAAGCAGCAAGGAGGCCAGTGTCACTGGATCTGAGTATTCAGAGGGTAATAAGGTGTGAAGGTAGAAAATTGTCAGGTTATTGAAAGCTTTAAGATCCAGACAGAGGATTTTATACTTGATCCTGGAGATGACAGGGAACCACTGAAGTTTATTAATTAGAAGTAATAACATAGGTCTGTGCTTCAGGAAGATCACTTTGAGTGGAATATGGACTGGAGTAGGGAGAGACTTCCAGGCACACAGTTTAAACACCAGATTATTTTAATAGCTCAGGCATGAGCTAATGAGAGCCAGCACCAGGATGGTGGCAGCGTATATGAGAGTTGTTATGAAAGTAGAAATGGCAGGCCTTGACAAGTAATTGGATGTGAGGAGTAAAGGATGACACCTACCTTGGGAACCTGGGTGTCCAGGAGAATGGTGGTATCCTGAACAGTAATAGGGAAGTGAGCGAGATGGGAGGGTTTGGAGGGAAGGACGATGATTCTAGTTCTGGACATGTTGAGTTAGAGATGTCCATAGGAGAACCCATTTGAGAGATTAGAAATTTGAGTTTGGAGGTCAGGAGAGAGGTTAGAGTTAAGTCTGAGGAGCATTGGCAGAGAGATGATAACTGAATTCATAGCTGATGAAATAGCCAAGCAAAATAACGTAGAGGGAGAAGCGGGTGAAGACAGAGCCTAGGAGGCCACCCATGGCTAATGGGTGTGACCCAAGTGAAGATCCTGCAAAGGAGACTGAGAACTGTTCACATAAAGAGGAGAACCAGGAAAAAGCAGTGTCAGGAAAACCACGAGAGAATCCCAAGGAGAGAAGAGTGATTGACATTATCAAAACTTGCAGAGAGCTCAAGAAGGGTAGAGATGGAGAAAAGGCTGTTAATTTTGGTAGTTGAGACCGTGGTAACTTTGAAGAAAGCAGTTTCAGATGAATGAGGTTTCAGTTGATGAGATAAGATGGATTGCAGAGAGTTAAGAAGAGAGTGAAAGAACAGGAAATGGACGTACCCATTGTAGACAGCCAAGAAAGGAAGGAGAGATTTAGGGCCAACGGTGTGTTATAGTTAGCTTGAACCAATTCATGAGAGCCAATTGTTAAATTTTCAGTGTGAGCATTTGTACCTTGAAAATGGGTAAACACCACAAATCAGGGCTTGATTTATTGTTTTGTTGATTGCTTAAACTTAGGAAAATGGTGGAAAAAATGTTAATGCAGATTAAACTTAAAAGTATTTTCATGAGGATATATGTATATATACACACACACATAAATGTATTTTTTCTACAGAAAGCTGGTGTTAAACATTTATCAGCATACCTTTGTTCAGGATGATAACTGGTAGGAATGGATAGATTAAGTGGGTTTTTTTTTGGAGGATGGGGGATACGTTAGCATGTTTGTAGGCAATAGGAAAGCAGCTGGTAGGGAGAGATTGAAGATTACTCAGAAACTAGGGATGATATAGGGGCACTCTGCTGGAACAGAGAGGATAGGATGAGATCAGTTTTGCATGTAGAGGAGTTTGTCTTAGCAAAGAAAGGGGCCATCTCTTTATCTGAAATAGGGTAAAAGAGGAGATAGTACCTAGCTTCGGTGTGAACTGGGTACAGGAGAAGGAGCTCTTAGTGAATGGCTAAAATTTTTTCTGTAAAATGTGAGACAAGATTCTCAGCTGAAAGAGTGGGAGGGATAGGGGAGCTATGGAAGGTTTGAGAAGGGATAAAAATGTTTGGAAAAGATGCTGTGGTGAGTGGGATAGTGATTCATTCAGGGAAGTGTAAAAGGATTGCCTTGCCACAGTGTTGGCTCAGTAAAGATTATATAACAGAAATTTGTAGCAGACCCAGCCGGCATTGTTTGGTGATTTCTCCACCTTTGTTCAATGGTTCATTAGGACCAAAGGCAGTAGATATTGGGAATAATTTAAGGTTAGACAGGACAAGATCTTTGATAGAATAAAAGGCCAAGATACTCAGAAGAGAGTAGTATAGAGTTGAACTTGCTTTATTAGTAGGGTAAGATGGGGAAAGGAAGAGTATGGCCAATGCATGGGAATGAATTGAGGGATGGAGGTATTGGAAGTCATGTAGTTTGTCTTCTTCCCTTTTGCTCTATTCCAATCCCTGCCTGCTAGTTTCCAACTTGAATCTCTAGTTGAACTCCTGACTCCACTGACTGGATACTCATTGGTTTGCACCTTCTATCATCTCTGTACTATCCCTTAGCTTCCAACTGCCCCATTCCTTTAGGAATCCTTAGTTCCACTGCTTCACCTAGTAGCTTAGGTTTACTTAATAGATTACCATTCTTAGCTGAAAGGGGTTTCTCTAGCTGCTACCTGTTGACTTTGAGACAGAGCAGAGACTTTATAACATTGCCTAATGTATGTGTGTAAACAGTCACAGAATCCTATAGTCCTCAGTACTTCAAAAATCCAAGCTTCAAAATATTTTCTGATGACCTTCAAGGAAATGTAAAGCATGACTTCTTGGGTAGTTACTCCAGTGGAGTTGTGATATAATCAATGTGAGTATTCTATCTAGTGGTGAAGGTTGCCATTTTCCCCTCTTCTTACCTCATCTTCTGTGGCTCTTACTGTGCTTCCATAAATCTTCCACGAGTATTCACTCAACTTGCTGGGGATCTTCCTTTTATTGTCACTGTATGGATATTGGTGAAGTACACAGACCATCCAGTGGTTTTCCTTTTCTCTTGCTACACAACTGACCTATTTCCTTTTCCAGTCATGCATCTCTCTCCTAGTAGTCTTCATAGTTTCCCTTGTGCAATTCTTTTTTGGCAATATGTTATAGCCTATTCACCGTATACTTAGGCCTTTTGGGTGATCCGTAATTTTAATTCTTCAGAGATTATAGTATTCCATGGTTCATAACCATATAGCATTACTGGAAAAATATTGATATTAGAAAGATGGGCTTCTGTTTCAGGGAGAAGGTTGGGACCATTTAAAATGCTACATAATTTCCAAAAATAAATTTCCCACTCTTCTTCCTAGAGCCATAACTAGAAATTTTTTGTTAAGGGCAACACATACCGCACTGAAGATAAATGTCAAGAAACATGATATCCATTTAAGTTTTCAAGAGGGGACTCTAGCCCTCATAATTAAAGGCTGCTATTAGGGAGTCCATTATGATGAGATGGACAGGGACCTGGGTCAGGAAAGAACTCACTTGTTCTGAGTTCTCAGGCCACTGAGCTGGAGAAGAAGTGGGTCTTCTGAAAGTTTTCTATTTCAATTCAGTCTTCTGAACTGAAGATTTTTCAAACTGAACTCTTTTGTTGTCACATGCTGAAGGACCATAAGTGCTTTTAACACCCTCTAAACTTGGCCCTCTAGAGAGAAGCCGTTAAAGTTTTGCCTCTTTTATTCAATTCTGACCCTAGCTCACAGCTCACCAAGAGTCAAAGTCATGATTTTTAAGTTTCTTGAAAATATATCATGTTCTATAACATTACAGTGTTTATATGAAATATTATCCAGGTTGTGTTCCAAGCTTATTTATATTCTTACATAAAGAATCACCTTCTTGTGTTATCCTGACATCTCATCTGTTGTTTTTAGAAAGTGGTTAAGCTTTCTTAGATGAACTCTTGAGAAAGATCTCTTCCCTGGCTATACTGGTAGAATTAGTAGCATTAGCTCACATGAAATTGATTGTTACCTAATAGTTTTTATAATGTGCACTCATCAGGGAGGTATTTCACAAGATAATATGCTTTATTGCTAGATTGTCCTGACTGAAATTAGATCTCCACATTATGCTATCATTTAGTGGCATCCCTTATAGACATTGACCACTTCAAATTCATTTTAGACTGAGATAAATTGACATTTGCTTCTGAGGTTAAGATAAGTGCTCCCCTGTGAAACCCTATCCATCAATCAATGGCTGCTAAATCTTTTCACAGTTTAAACAACTCATTAAAATCTCTTCTGGGCAGACATAATCCTCGTAGAAACTCCTTATGTAATTTTGTTAAGAAGGAGGCAAAAACATATTCTTTCTACTTGGATCCATAGAGAAGTGTGTATTAGAAGGTATATTTTAATCCTCAACTTGGAGAGTTTCCTGAATGAAGCTGAGAGGTAGCATATGACTGAGCCAATGAATCTTAGGAAGGGACATGCTTCTCGAGATGAGTCAAATAGAGCCCAAGGAAGAATTGGGACCCAGTGAAGAAGTAGGAGAAGTCAGGAGATATTTGGGATTGAATGTTGCCCTGAATATTTGCCAACCATTCGTCCATAGACAAATCACTAAACTCTGGACCTCAATTTCCTTATCTTTATAAAGAGGGAAATAAATATCTGTAGTGTAAGGAGATAATGTATATAAAGTGCTTTGTAAAATTTAGATAGCTCTCTCTCTATTTTTTTGGGGGGGGCAGAGTTTGAACCTGTGATTTTGTTAATATGGAGTACTTCTGGTGTGAAATCTCCCTCCATCACCAATGTAGGCCAGCAATTTGTTTATAACTCACACTATTAGGGTTTCCTAGGGGAACTGAGTGACTTGACCAATATTGCACAGCCAGACTTCGTGAGAGGCAGTACTTCAGCACAGACTGGCCCTCTATCTGCTATGTAATGCTGTGTCTTCAAGTGCTATATAAATGTGAGTTATTGAATTAATCAGTCAACAATTATTTTAAAGTATCTACTGTGTTGCACTATGCAAAGCGCTGCAGATACAAAAACCAAAGGAAAACTGTATTTATTCTCAGGGATTCTAGTTGGAGGAAAAAATAAACACCCACAGAGGTATGTAAAAGACATATGTAAAATCTATACCAGGTAACATTGGAAGAGAAAACATGAGCAAATGGAGGTGGGTGGAAGGGAACGAGGGAGGGCCTTCTGCAGAAATCATGCTTGAGCAAACATCTTGAAGGAAATCAGGAATTCCAAGATGTGGAGGTGAGGAGGTAGAGTACTTTAGACACAGAGGACAGCCAGTGCAGATGCAGAGTAGATAGGGGAGGGAGCATGATGTATAAGGACTAACTACCAAGCAGGTCAGTATGACTAGAGCATAGAGAATGTGGAGACTGGCGATGTGGGAAGGGGTCAGGTTGTCAATCAAACATTTATTAAGCACTTACTGTTAACCAGGGATTATACCAAACCCTGAAGATACAAAGGAAGGTAAAAAAAATCTGACTTTTTAGATAACTCGTATTCTAATGGGTTGTAAAGGGTTTTAAATGCCAAATAGAGGTTCCAAAGGCAATAGGGTGCCACTGCAGTTTAACAACAGTGACCTAGTCAGTTATGCTCTTTAGAAAAATCACCTTGGTACTTGTGTCAGGTGATGTGGAGTGGAGAGAGAAACTTGAGGCAGGGATACCTACCAGGAGGCCAGCTAAGAGGTGATGGATGAAGGCTTGAACTAGGTTGATTGCTGTGTGAGTGGAGATAAGGCATTGTAGGTGAGAAAAGCTGTAAACTAGAAATCACAAGATTTGTCAACTGATTGGATATGTGGATTGAGTAAAAGGGAGAGGTCAAGGAATATACTGAATTTGTGGATCCCAGAGACTAGTAGAATGGTGGTATTTAATAGAGATAGGGATCTTTGGAAGAGGGGTAGATTTTGGAGAAAATATATTAAGTTCTATTTGGGACGTTCTGAGTTTGAGACGTCTCTGGGACTTCCTATAGGAGATGATAAGATTGGAGTAGATGATGGCCAAAATCCCTCCTATCTCCATAAGTACTAGGACTTCCCCCTAGCTTCTTCACTTCTTACACACTGGGCTAAAGTGTTTATTTGTTTACCCTTTCCACTTGCCAGTCCAAGAATTAGGTCAGTTAACTGCACAACAGGAATCCCTGTTAGGTAGTCTTGGATAGGTGAAGTGTGGGTAGGATAGATGGTGACTGGGAATTTGGTCAGATTTTGGTCAAAGGCTGTGGCCCAGACTGCCTCTGGAGGAAGCTTGCCAGCTGTGTGAAAGAGGGGATTCTTTTTGTAGAAGTTGGACCAGATACCTTTCTGAGATCCCTTTCAAATCTGAGATTTGGGGTGTAAGATCTCTTCCAGCCCAGTATGTATGTCCAGGCCCTTAGGTACACAACAGGTGGTTATCACCACACTTTGTCATTGCATTTATAAAGTGTGTCTTTAGGAAATTATCTGTCCCTAGTAATGAACTGGAAAGGCTGTGTCCAGCTTTCCCATAGGTGTAGAGCCATTAAGATCTTAATTGCATTCTGATCCCCATTAAATATTGGTGCTATGATTCAGCAGGAATAAATGGAAATCTTGTTCTTCCTTTCACCATGACATCAACTCTTTTGGTGCTGGGACAAGTCAGGCTACATAGGGAAGCAAAATAAGTCCCTACTGTGAGAGCAAGGAGGGGGAAGCCACTTGTGTCACTGATGAGCCAACAAACCTGGGAAACACAGAGACAACTTAATTGAACAATTGGTTCAGCAACTGGTGAAATTTTACATTTCCCGAATGACAAAACCATCAATTATTATAAAAAAGAACATAGTGTTTTTTGTACCGAAACAACACATAGCAATTAGGGGGTGGGAACCATTGCTTGTGTAGCTCCAAGAAAAGACTAAACCCCAATTCCAAATGACATGGCAGGAACTTAGTGAGGTTTCTTTCCAGACTCAGCTACTCAGATTGGTCCCCGTTTACCTTGTTTTTCTTGTCCATCACATGGACCAGGTGTGGGAGGTTGGGGTTCTGCCTTTAACCCTGATGCCCCTTGGCCCAGTTTTCGTTTGTTTTATTTGCCCGGCTGCTTTTTGCCCAGTCTCTGTAGGAGCCCACCCAGGGCTGCTAATCAATGACCCTACAAGATGTTTTCTGCAGGACTGGCTTGATACTGAAGTAGGTGAGCAGCTTACATAGCAGGAGAATGCTGGAAGAGCCCAGGCACTGAATTCCTGAGCATTCCTTGGCCAGCATGAGTGGTCGATCCTACCGCAAGCATTTCCAGCCAGTATCTTAATAGCTAAGTATCTAATCTCATGTAACACTTTCTTTTACATATCTCGAAGGTATTTATATGATATTTTACATTATAGTTATCTGTGTGTGTCTAATCTCCTATCATGCTTCAAGCTACATGTGGTCAAGAACCATGTCTTGCATCTACCCCATTACCTTGTACAGTACACAGTAGGCACTTAATAGTTGAGCTAATGGATGAATCGGTGTCAGTCAATAAACATTTATTAAACACTGTGTGTTGGACACTGTACTAAATTCTGGGGATCAAAAGACAGACAGAAATAGTCCCTGTCCTTAAGGAGCTCACATTCTAATGGGGAGACAACATATTAAAAAAACCTCTGTAAATACAAGATAGATGCAGGTTGAGTTGAAGGTAATCTCAGAGGGAAGGCATGAATATTTAAGGGGAAGCTGGAAAGGCTTTTTACAGAAATTTGGGTGAATTAATAATTAACCAACAAGTGTTATTTTCCAGTTTTCCCAATAATTTTTGTTTAAGACATGAAATATTAAAACATTTAAAAAACTCAGAAGGAAATACTTTGTTACTGACAATTTTGTTACTCCAGTGTTAAATTCAATAAAGCACTTTAAAAACTGTATGAAAAAGAAGCTCACAGCTTCATGATATTCTTCTTTATATATTGAAATGTTCATATTTTTTGATGATTCTGTTCACAGTGAAAAAAGAAAAATAAATGTTAAGTACCCTTACTTGTCCTTAATTTTTTTTAACTTTCCTATTTTATTGTGCATTTAACAATTGTCAACAAACATTTCAGCGTACAAAGAAGAAAATGACTTGTATAAGAAATTACAAACTTCTTTTATATACAATTTATTTTTTAAAAAGAACGTATCTGTACATGTTTGTGTGTGTATATATATGTGTGTATATATATATATATATATATATATATATATATATATATATAGACTTAAAGTGGTAACAAAACTGCTCCACTTGTTTGTATCTCCTTCTGTACTTTGTTTTGTTTCCTTCTGTTCATTAAAAATGTGTTATGGATGCTCTTTTTTTGTATATCTATAACTGTCTACTAATCTACCACTCCTTTCCCCCCTCCCTAAGTAGTTAAAAACTCATTAAAAACAAAAAGATACATTTCAGTAAAACAAATCAACACATTGGCCATGTCTGAAAATTCATCTCTTATACTCCATCTGAAATCCATTATCACTAACTCAAGTGGTGGGAGATTTGTTTCATTATCTATCTTTTGAAATCCACTGTTCAAATCTTAAGTTTTTTTTCGAGCAAGAAGGACTGATGATTTTCCAAATCATGGGTTAGGAATACGGAAAACTGCCATAGTGTGTATAATATTTTCTACCTGTTTTCGATTTACTCAGTGATTTACAGCTTCTCAGTAAAGACAGCAAGATCATCAATGGAATCCCCATGTTGGCCAGTTAACTACACTCTTTCTCATGGTCAAACAGTCCTGATCCTAGGCAATAGTTCATAAAATAAGTGCATCTGTTTACAAGTGGGACCAAGTGAAGTAGCCAAGGAGGTTCATTACAAATGCATTTGGAAAAACAAATCTACTGATGGTAAGTCTGTAATGTTTCTTTATCTCTGAGGATTGGCATCATACATGCTTCCTAACTGCCGTTACTAACAAAGAATTTTTTCAGCCTGTGTTTTTCCAATAACAAGATGATATCAATGTCACAAAGTATAACAGCCTCATGTAAGACAGATTATGATTTTCCTCTGAGAGAAGGTTGTTTTCTAATTTAAGAAGGATTTAAATGTCTGAATAAATAGAAAATATATGTAGGAGGAAGCTCCTCAAAGAATAGGAACCCAAAATAAAGAGAGAGGGAGGAGGTGATGGAGCTAAGGGCAGGAAGCCTATGTAAGAGTAACAGATCTGCTATTTTTTTCCCCTCAGAAACAGGCATGTATCTTCTCTACTTTCTCTTTATTCTACTTCTTTTCTTGGCTGCATCTACTGCAAAGGTGCAGGGTTTGGACAGGGAGACACTGGGCTCATTTGGAGAGGCTATATTGACAGACCAGTGAGCATGTGCCAGAGAAATGAATGCTTCAGATAAGCATTGGACTAGATAACTTTTAAAGTGCCTTCCAACTCTGTAATTCCAGGAGAATAAACTGGCCTGGAGCAGGCAGTTTGGGCTGAATTGGCAGAACTTGATAATTGAAGCCTTCCCACTGTAAATATTGTTTATGATTGCTTTCCTTGGGGATGAGATGGAGAGATATTCTCTAAAGGATGGCAGAGTTAGGTGTGGTCAAATTGATTTAGTTGTTGTGTTTGTCCTTTGTTCTCAAAGAGGACCATGACATCAAGAGGATGATATGACTTGCACTTGACTTTGATTTGAGTGAGGGAGGGCTGTGCAAGGTCTCATTTTCTCCTTCAGAGCCATCTGGGTCCAGCAGCCTGATACTCATCTGGATAGCTGGAGGTAGCCCAGGATGCAGTGTGAGACTCTAGCCCTTTCAGGCTAAGGTCTATAGCATTCTCACTTTGAGTGAGGTACACCCATTCAATGAATAGGTTTTGTTAAGTGGTTGCTCAAGGGATGGCCTCTTTAATAAAAAAAAAATCAAACTGGGTGGGGAAGATCCTCAGGGTTGGTTGATGTCGACCTGGAAGGCAGTCTTTAGCAGAGTGCCACAGGAATCTAACCTTGGTCCTGTATTGCTCTATATTTTTATTAATGATTGGATGATGGCAGAGATACATGTACAGAGGTACTTGCCATAGTGGCATGTTTGCCAGATTTGCAGATAACCTGAAGCTTGAAGAAATACTTAATAGCTGGATGAGAGATTGACATTTTTGCTGGCTATCCCTCCTGCCTGGAAGTCTCTCTTTTTTCTCTTCTTTGACTCCTGGTTTCTTTCAAGTCCCAGCTAAAATCCCACCTTTTACAGGAAATCTTTCCCCATCCTTCTTAATTATAATGCCTTCCCTTCTGTTGATTATCTCCCATTTATCCTTATTTATACAGAATTGTTTACATATTATCTACTCTGATTAAACTGTGAACTCCTCAAGAGTAGGGGTTGTCTTTTACTTTTGTTTGGATCTCCAATACTTAGCATAGTGCCTGGCACATAGATGTTTAATAAATGTTTACTAAGATTCAGAAGGATCTTGACAGTTTAGAATCCAGGGACAGACTTAATAAGATGGAATTTAATAGACATAAATGTAGAGTCGTATTTTCAGGTTTGGAATACTGCCTTCACAAGTACAGGATTGGGGCTTTGTAGCTAGACAACAGATCATGCAAAAAAAGATCTGGAGGTATTTAGTGTATTGCAAACTCGAAATGAGTCACAGTGTAACATGGCAGCCAAAAAAAAAATTAATGCAACCCTAGACTGAATTGAAATAGTCATTGTATCCAGAACAAGGGAAATTATAGTTTTGATGTACTCTGCCCTTGTCAGACCACATTTGAGTATTGGGTTTAGTTTGGGAAGCAGTGGGTGGAAGATGAAAGGAGGCAGCTTTTTATTTGCTCTGAAGAAATACTCCCTAAAAATTAGAGCTAGACAAAATAGGAATGTGCTGCCTCGAGGTTAGATGATCGATTCTTGGAGATTTAGGAGGAATTTTTCTTTAAGTACGGATTGGACAAGATAGTAGACTTCTGGATCCTAGATGGCCTCTGAGGTTCATTAAAATGAATCTCATAACGCTGAGAGTCTGTGATTTTTCTTGGCTCAGATAGAAGAAAATGATGTGATTGAGTAAAGAGGCTATAGGGATTCCAGTTGAAGTCTTGGTTGTGTGTTACACATATTTGCCAAGGATACAGATGGCAGATGTAGTTGGTTCTGTGCTATTTTGGGAAGCAACATAGAGAATTTAGTACTAAGATTCTAGCTACCTGGTTCATTACAAGTATGAAGATTTTGTCTTCTTATTCACAAACTCATTGTTCTCATCTCCAAGGCGTATTCCCAAGATCTTGACTTCCCTTGTTTGTGATCAGTTCTTTAATTGATCTGCATCTCATCTGAAAAGTTAGGTATAATTCTATTTTTTCAAGAAGAGAAGCATTTATTCAGTGCTTTGAATTCCTGGGAACAACACTTCACATCTTAGGTTATTAGAATACTTTTCTAAATTAAGTTAGTGTAAATACTGTTATCCTCATTTTATGCTTAACTGTCGGGTGACTTTGCTAGCTACCTTATTGGACCTGTTCAAATAGAAAAGATCAGGAGCTGGGCACATTCCATACTCCACCCAGATTCTTAGATATATCTACCTTACTGTGTGAAAATGCGGAGTTAGCTATGGTTCTTGGAGAGTGGAGGACCTTGTATTCCTGCCCTCTACCTTGTCTTTGGGGCTGCATTGATGGGATAGGCTAGAGAGTGGGGATAATTGTAATCTCTTAAGCCCCCGCCTCGGGCAAATCCTGTCTGTGCCCTACACTGACTAAATTTCCTGAACCCTAGTCGTAGCAAAATGAAGTCATTTTAAAAAATGTATGCAGTATTTACTTTTGACATAGACTCAATTAAATCAATAAAAGAATTCATAATATTGATAAAATGAGACATAATAAAAGATCTACTATTCTGATACACTCAAACCCTGGCAGTCCTTAGACAATATGTAAACTGCTTTAGATTTAGGAGCTCTAGGGAAGTTTGAGTTTGTTTAGTGATCCATGGCTATTTCTGCAAGTGGGCAGTGTGAACAATTCATTGCAATTTCCAAATCCTGTTCTGCTTGTTTATTCTGTAGGGCAAGTCACTAGATAAAGGACATAACCTTAGTATAACGTCTATATCTAGGGAAAGTGCTTTCTGGACATCTAAGGCCTTCAGTTCCATGTCATTCAGAGCATGGAAAGTTTCCCCAGCTTGTTGTCCTACCACTGACAAGGACCTCTGGTCCATAATTGTTGCTGTGTCCGTTTGCAGAGCAACCAGAAGTGGACAAAACTTCCATTACATCCTCATGGTCCTTTCTTTTCTCTTTGGTCTTAAGACCCTTAGCTTCCATTGCTGGTGGCTGAGAGGTATTTCACATCCCTACTGTCCAGTTCAGTCAGCAGTTGAACTTGGCTTCTTTCTCTCCTCCCATAAACCATTCTTAAGCATAGAAGGGTAAGAATGAGTGAAGGACATGTTTGGATTACATGAAAGCTTGCATACTTGGGGCTAGTTTATGGTTGGGTTTTTAAGCACTATGGTAGTGTATATAGATGTGATTGAATAGTTAGGGCAATCTCAATTTTCCATGGCATGTACCATTGTGTTCAGTTCTGACCATTGATAATCTGGACAGCATTCTGAGATAGACAGCTAGGTTGATGGATGTATCATGATAGGACTTATGATCATGCTTTAACAAGCCTAGTTGAAGAAACTGGATAGAGTTCATGAAGACAAAAGCTTTGGGGAGGAAGGAAATAAACATTTTTAAGTGCCTTCTATGTATCAGGCCTTGTGTTAAATGTTTTATAAATATTATCTTTTTTGATCCTTACAACTGGGAGAGAGATGCTATTATTATCTCCATTTTACAGATGAGGAAACTAAGGCAGATAGTACTTAAGTGACTTGCCTAAGGTCACATAACTAGTGAGTATCTGAGGAGGAATCAGAACTCAAGTCTTCCTGACTTCAGGCCCAGAGCTCTTTCCATTGTAACACCTAACTGCCTCCTGCATTTCATAAATACTGGAAGGACTGTCATATACCCAGAAGGCAAAAGTAGGAGCCATAGAGAGAAGTCACAGAGAGGCATATTTAAAGCATAACGAACAATTTTTTAATAGAGCTATCCTCAATTGGAATGGAATCCCTCCTGAAGTAAAGAGCTCCCCCTCACATGAAGGTTTCAGGCAGAGGCTACTTGACCATTTGTTGGGGGTATTGTAGTGCGGATGCTTGGTCTATTCCAGTTTTGTAGGGCGGGAGGGGCGGGGGGTCCCTGTCAGAGCCCTTTTGCCTCAGTGCTTTTCTAGATTTGATGGTACTATTCATACTAGATTTGGCTTCATGGCTCCATGTGTGGCAAATACCATTCCATGCCTTTCTTGCTGTCTGAACTGGGCTGTGTCTAAAATACTTGTACTTTACCCAACTCTCACAGTGCACAGAGACCCAGCCTATGTCTTTGGAACATCACACTTTTTAAAAGTTCCATTTAAATAAGAAGGCTTAAATAGTGGAGTAAGTAATTGACTTTAAGAAGCATACTCCAGGCTAAGCTTGTCTCTGCAGGTGACATCCTATTTGTTAACATGGATGTTTCCTCTTGTGTGGACCCTTGTTTGGGGGTAGTATAAAGGTTGCTGACAGCTTGTCTCCTGTTCCTCCTGTCAAACAAAAGAAAAAGTACACATGGCAAAGTCACAGTTATATGGCAATTCCCCTAAGAGCCAAACTTCTTGTTTTCTCTGTCTCTTAGCTTACGCTTTCAAAGCTGTTGGAAATCAAATCTCAGCCTGTCTGAGAGAGTTTAGGAGGAATGGTGTTTGAGATTTGACCTACCACCTTTTGTTTGGCTTTGTGGGCATGAAAGTGCATGCCACACCATTCCTCTGTTCTTGCCTTTTTCCCATTTAGGGAAGTTGGCAGAATATCCCCTTTTACAGAAAGCCAGCTCCCACATGGCAGGTTTCTTGTTCATGGAGCTACCCTGCTAGAATAGGAAACAGAGCAGACAGGAAGAACAGGAGTGGGGGTGGGGTGGGGTGGGAAGTGACTCGAACTGTGTGTGTGTGTGTGTGTGTGTGTGTGTGTGTGTGTGTGTGTACCTGCTAGTGCAAACTAGGCCAACCATGAAATTTGCTGTGGGTGCTCTGACACCATGGGGGCTTTTTCTTCCTTCGGACGATGGGGCTTTTCGTTCGTAGTTCCACTTTCAGCCTAGCTAAATTAGCATTTGGAGGCATGCTCAGGTTCAAACTTGATCTTGGTGACATTGATGTGGTCTCTGAAGCAAGCAGATAAGAAGGTGAAGAAAGAAGTCCCATAGGTGCCTGGAAAACCCAGTAATGGATCCTTTAAGAACTCCTAGGCTGGTGGAGCTATCATGCCCTGGCCTGCTGTCATGCTGTGTAACATTATCTGCTGATGCAGGGAAGTATGCTATGTACTGTCCTGGGTCAAGCCCAGGGGGGTTGGAGAGACTTCCAGCTTCATATGCTTGTTCCTTTTAAAGGCAATGCAAAGAGAAAAAGACAAGGCAGGGAGAAGTGAGCATATGTGCAGATTTTAAAATGTCCAAGGACAATTTCCTTGTCAGAAGGCAGAATGGAACCAGATCTTCAGGTAGTTCACTATCATGATAGAACTTTCTTTCCCTCATAATGTGATACAGGTGTATTTGGGACATATGTAGAGAATTCAGTCAAGCAGTGAATCAAACAATAAACATTTATCAAGCTCATTGTGTGTACTGGGCACTGTGCTGAGCATTGGGGATCCAAAAAGAGGGAGAATTCTTTTGTGGTAGTGCCTGAAGGACAGGGTAGTATAATAAATAGGAAGAACTCTGGACTGGGTGTCAGAGGATTTGGGTTCAGATCCCTCTTCTTCCACTTAATTTCTGTGTACGTGACCTGGGCACATCACTTACCGTCTCTGAGACACCTTCTGATTTGAAATCCTCAATTCTCTGATATTTTTTGGCTGAGACATCATTATAATGAATTAATGTGAAATTCTTCAATAAACATTAAGTGCTGATTATCTACCAGGTACTGGAGGTATAAATACAAAAAAGAACTAGTCCTTGTCCTCAAAGAGCTCACATTCCACCAAATTTGTCTTAGTAAGAAATTTTGACGTTGTCTTTTGGGAGTGGCCTCCTTTGAGACATTTCCAGTGCTCCCTGGTGTTAATGCCAAAAATTAAGTTGTTCAAGGGGGAGGGAGTGTTCAGGGGTTTGAAACCTTGCGTAGGAGCTTAAATCCCAATTTAGGTGGTAGATTTTTTTCTTGCTTGGGTTCTTTTAGCTCCAAACACTAGTGGCCAGTCACTTTTTAAGAGTCCCCTGGTCTCTCAGCTGATTCTGTTATGGTCATGCGTAATCATATGGAGATGGAAGAAACGTTTTGGCTTCAAAAAAAAGCAATTAGGAAATGCAAATTCCTTTTTCTGTGTGGCACATTAGAAAAAGGGTGTTTCTTTTTGGAAGCCAGATAGTTTTGTTAACTGCATCTTTTTTTCTTCTCCAAAATGCTAACACATAGTAAACTAAAATACATGTAGATATAGAAAGATCGTTCATTAGAACGTCAGACTGAATGTCCTTTTTAGGCTGCTTTGTAGTTGGAAGGTTGAATTCTCTGAGATGCACAAATAGGGAGCACCGGTCACCTTGATGGTATTTGGCAGATCATATTATGAAAATGGGCGGCTCATCAAAACTCTGTAAGTGAACAAATCAGGGATTTTGTTTCCTGAGTCACTAAGGGATTCCTTCATCATCATCATCATCATCATCATCATCATCATCATCATCATCATCATCATCATCACTGACATTTTTACATAATTTGCAGGTGCAAAACGATAATTTTGACATAATTTACATTTCATTTTCTAGATACTAACTAATTTGATCCTCATAAGCATCCTATTACATTATTATCACTACTTTACAGATGAGGAAGGTGAGATTCAAAGAGTCACTTAACTTTCCCATGATAGCTAATAGATTTTGAACTTAGATTCAAACTCAGATCTCCCGACTCCAAGTCTAATCATTTTCATGACACCATGATGCCCTCATAACTCACTTGTAAGTCAGGATAGAAAAGCCCCTATTGTCACAGATTTCTTATTTAAGCAGAATGAAACCTGAGCCATGGGGAGTGATTGTCAGATTGATGGGGCGGTGTGAGAAATCATTTGGATGTGGATTATAGGAAGAGCTTTAGGGTTAAACCTGAGTAATGGTTTGTGCCTTTGAATCTAATTGTCCCTAGACATCCCTGCCCATGGTGGTTTAAGAGATGCGACTCAGTGATTTTTACCAAAACGCTCAACTAAGGTTTGAGGATAAATTAGAGATTATAATCAATGTAATCAATGAAAAAGGCATTTATGAAGCACTTACTATGTGTCAGGCCCTGTGCTAGGTACCAGAGACATAAAAACAGAAAGGAAACAATCCCTACCTACCCTTAAGGAGCTTAATGTTGAATGGTGGAAATGACTTGAAATCGAAGACCTACATACATTACCTGGGTGATCTCGGGTTAGAGACTTTCTTTCTTGGACCTCAAATAAAAACGAGGTTTTGTTGTTTTTTAAATTACTATCCCTTCCCAAGGAGCTCTCTCCTTAGTAGTCCCTGCCACGTTAGCCCAGAATTATAGGTTAGCAAAACAAATCAACACATCTTCCATGTCTGACATGCAAACCTTATTTTGCACCTAATTGTCTGAAGAGAGCGTACTTCACCATCTGGCCTCAATTTCCTTATCTAGACAATGAGGAGATTGGACTAGATGATCTTAAATATTTTATCCAGCTCTAGCATTCTGTGGTTTCATGGTTCTAGGATAGACTTTTAACCAGCTTTGGGAAAAGAGCTTTTTGGGGGCAATTCAGAAGGCAGTATTATCAAAGAGGACTCCAAAGATAGGTTTAGTTGTGACAGATTATAGCTCTGCCAAGAAACAACCCTGGAAACTACTTTCCTAATATCAGCTAGAAATTCTGGTGCTAAAAAAATTTCCTGGTGCTATTTGGGACATTAAAAATACCCAGATACATTACACTGGGATTCAGATTCTGCCTAGCCTGTTTGCTTAAGTTTTTTCTGTTTCAGGAGGGAAGATATAAAATATAAAATGTATATTATTTAGTAAGATCATTAGAGGATCCTTGCCAGGTTGTATTAGGGGAAAGTGGCAGAGTAGATGTTATCTGATCCTACCTAGTCCCAAAACCTCGGGAGGAGATTTGAGAAAAGGCTTAGAAAGTCCACTGCTTATTTTACAGATGAAGAAACTGAGATCTGAAGAGGTAATGGGACTTGATCAAATTTATACAGGTAGTTATGTGTCAGAATCAAGATTTGAACTGAAATCTTTGGACTCCAAATCCAATATTTTTTTTTTTCCACCACACTATGTTTCTGACAATAGTGGAAGAACAATCTATGTATACAAAGTATAACAAGGACTAACTCCTTTGGGCCACACATATATGTATACATGTACAGCAAAGCTCTGAGCTCACTCTCTTAACCATTCTCAGACTAGCTAGCAGCTTGGGTTCTGAGAGAAAGGCTACTGAAAACCCTAGAGATGCTACATATAACAAGCACTACAATATTTCCCCCTTTTATTCTCTCAAATGAGTAAATGAGGAAAATGGTGATTCTGTCCTAAATTATGCATATTGGGATGGATAAGTGGGACAAACTTGGAAAAGAAAGGAAGAGAAGACCCTACAAGAGAAAATTAGTGACAAGATGTTAGTAAAGTTTAAGAAAACTCTAGAGATTTATCCTAGACTAGTCTAAGAAATTCGTAGACCAATTGGCTATATTATGGAATTATGCAAAACAGAAAGTTTGCAGTAGGACAGAGAACAGAGAGCTATATCTAATATATATGTATATGTACTGATATATATGGGGCTAATGTTTGCTTATTCAAGGTTATGTTTTGTTTTTTCTTTTACATTAAGCTTTCATTTTCAATATTATGGGCTGTATATTTGCCCATAGGGAATGGTTTGTCATCAATATATGGGGAGTGGGAGTGGGGGTGAGGAGAAGGGGCAGATTCCATGCACTCTTGTTCCTAAGGTTCCCAAATGGGGGCTATGATCCAAGAGGTTGATGGGATTTCCCAAAGTTAATTGTCTCTGACACAAGGGTTACATACACATATGTAAGCTTATGCGTGCTCCACGTTGGAGAGAGGTCATTGTTTGATATTGGGAGAACACACTAGGTCATAATTATGTAAAGATGCCCCCAGACCTTCAGTGTTACTCCATTAAATCTGAGGGGAGGAACAGCAGTATGTGTGTGTATACCTATGTAGTATGCATGCATAAACGACCATATGCACATATATGACATGTACACACGTAATACATGCAGACACATATGTAGACACAGTTTATGTGAACAGTACATACAAAATGTGTATACATGCATACAAATAATGCAATGTGTATACTTCTATACACATGGTAATATACATATGTGCATTGTGCACACATATGGAACATATGTATATACTCAACACAGTACACCTATATGTAACTCTTGTGTTAGAGAAAATTTTATGACCTGAAGGACCCAGGTAAAATATAGTGTGTATGCACATATATTTTATGTATAATGCATGCATATATATGTGGCTATATATTTATATGTAAATATGTGATACATGTGTATCTGTCAAAAACTATAGGAAAAGACTGGGTAAATATGAAAGAAATGCTGTCCTGTAGAAGAGGGACTGGACTTATTCTTTATGGCCTTAGAAGGCTGAATGAGGAGAAATTTAAGAGAAAAGATTCAAGAAAGAACTTGTCTACAGTTAGTGGTATCATTTGCATGCTGTTTTACCATATATTAGTATCTCATTTTTTTTTTCTTCTAACAACTCTAGGAAGTAAGTGTTATCATTATCTCCATTTACAGATGAGCAAACTGAAGCAGGCAGAGATTCAATGACTTGCCCAAGATCATACATCTAGTCAATGTCTGAGGCAGAGTTTGAATTCAGGTCCTCCTGACTTCTAGTTCAACACTTTATCCACTGCCCCACTTACCTGTCAGAATGGGATGTCCAGTGAGAGAATGAGTTCTTAACTACTATAGATGCTAAAGCAGAGTTTGCAAAACCAACATTTGTCAGGGATGTTGTAGAAGGGTTTCATTCCCAGGTGGGGAGCTGGTAAAGTTCAGGACTTCTTCTAGATTTCTAGTTCTATGCCTGACGGTGTAACAATTTGCAGGGAGAGTTTCAGCATGCTAGCCAAATCCCTAGCACTGCAGCAAGTACATGTAGGCTGTATCACCCCACTGGTAAGTATTCGTGGAAGCAGGTCACTGGTGGGTGAATCTCTGTTCTATTTGACTTTGTCACATTTTGCCCAGTGACTTTATTGAATGAATGGATGACTTTGTAATTGCTTTGTCCCAGTAGGCATAGGGATGCTTGTTACCAAAGCTCTTGCCCTGGAGTTTTTTGGCTTGCATTATATTTTAGCTCACAAAGACAGAACTAGACCAAAGGACAGGTTTCTATTCTGGGGGAAAAAGACACTGGGTAGTGTTATAAATGGTGGGACATAATCCTTGCAAAACCGGGGAGCAACTATAGGGACACTTTGCTACAAAGAGACATCAGGGTCAACCCACTTTATGAGAGAATTGATAAAAATGCAAATTTGAAAAACTAAGAGGCACAACCACAGGGAATATGACAGAAGAGCTGTCCTGTGGAAGAGGGACTGGACTTATTTTGCATGACCTTAGAGGACTGAAAGGAAATTTAAGAGAAACAGACTACAGCTCAATGCGAGGAAGAACTTGCTTACAGTTAGTGGTATCCAGAAATTGAATAATAGTAACTAACATATTGTATTTCAGAGTTTGTACACTGCTTTACATATATTATTATCTTATTTCTTTTCTTGCAACAGTTCTAGAAAGTAAGTGCTATCATAATCTCCACCTACAAATAAGGAAATAGAATCATAGAGATTCAGTGACTTGCCCAAGGTCATACATCTAGTACAAAGTCTGAAGCAGAGTATTAACTATTAAGAAGAAATAAAACTCAACTTCATTAATTTATTCATTCCACAAATATAGACTAACCCTATAATGGGCATAAAGTATTGACTGCACTTTTCTCCTCAGCTGTGAGTTCTACACCTAGAAAGGGTAGTAAGTTCCTAGGTTGAAATTTTAAGGAGCTGAGAGAAATGACAGGTATTTTGAAGTGTAAAGTTTGAATTCAGATACATGAAGTAAGAGGGCACTCTTAGAATTGGAGTAACTGAATATGATGGAGTCTGTTAGAATGATAAAGCTGAGACTGAGAAGCCAGAAGATGAATTTTGAATTTGAAGTTGTCTCTTAAACTTG
This sequence comes from Bettongia penicillata ogilbyi, assembly GCA_023548195.1. NCBI lineage: Eukaryota > Metazoa > Chordata > Mammalia > Diprotodontia > Potoroidae > Bettongia > Bettongia penicillata. The sequence continues at coordinate 708,183 of JAJHZJ010000520.1, read as the reverse complement.
GCTTATTAGCATTTTGTTAGGAATAGGAGTTGGAAGTTTGTCTGAGGGAATTGGGTTAAGAAACTTAAAGAACTTATTGGGAGGCACCATGGCATGGTGGCAACAGAGCTGACCTTATTGCCAGAAAGACCACGGTTAGAGTCTTGCCTGTGACACACTGGCTGTGTGAACCTGGGCCTCAGGACTTAAACTCTTAGGGCCTCAGGCTTATAAGGTATCCAACAGTCTTCTTCCACCTTACTTCCCAATGTGTACTCTTTAAACCAGTGACACTGGCCTCCTGCCTATTCCACAGACAAGACACTACATCTCTCCACTCTGGGCATTTTCGGTGGCTGTCCCTCATGCCTAGAACGTTCTCCTACCTTCACTCCAACTACTGACCTCCCTGACTTCCTTTAAGTTCCAGCTAAAATCCTAACTCCTGTAGGAAGCCTTCTTCAACCTTTTTAATTATATAGCGGCTTCCCTCTGCTAATTACTCCCTATTGAAGATGTATTTAGCTTACTTTGGATATATTTGTTTATATGTTGTCTTCCCCATTAGGTAGTGAGCTCCTTGAGGGAAGGGTCTATCTTTTGCCTCTCTTTGTATCTCCAGCCCGTAGTACAGTGCCTGTCACATAGTAAATGCTTAACTAATGTTTATTGATGGATTCATTAAGGGAATTTTGCTCAAGTTCCTTATAACAATGAAATCATGGGGAAGGTATTAAAAAAAAGAAAGAAATGTTAACGCAAAAAGTTTTCACTGATGTTTGTTATTATGACTTTGCTTGAAATATTTTGGAATGGCTTTTTTTTGTTTTACATTGAGATGATTGAGGTTATGTCTTACATGAGCTGAACAGGAAATGATAAATTGAACAAGATTCTCTGGTCTATCTATGAATGTGTTAAAATCTAGGGCGATCTTGGAAGTAATCCTCTGTCCTGAATATTCTTTCAGCCAGTCCAACTAGGGAACCAGATTTTTGCCCTTAGAATATTCTTTATTGAACAGGCCATCCTCAGGCTGCTATGATCCAAACACCCTGAGGAAGGCCGTGATTATTCTGTCTGAGCTTTGGGTGTCTCTGACCTTAGAAGGCCTGTGTGTGCTAGTCTGATGGTAACACCTGTGGAATACTTTATAACTAGGTCTGGTGAATTAATCTCATTGCTTTGCCAACATTCTAATGATGTTTCAAGACTAACAAGAGAACCAGACTCAGAGGACCTGAGTTCGAATCTTGATCCTACTACCTACTTAGATTTAACATCTCTGGACTTCATTTTTCTTATCTATAAAATGAGGAGATTAGACTAGATGGTTTCTAAAGTCCCTTAAAACTCAGAATCCTCTAAGCCTATTATCTTAGGACCCCAAGGTTCTAGGTGTTTGAGAGGCAAAGGTGGCAGGACAGAGAGGGTCAACAAACAGAATTTTTGGATTCATTAAGAGATGTTGGATAGTGGATCTCAGTAGTTAGAGCATGTGCTTCCCAGCTCAGCTTTCTCAGTAGAGAGTGAGGCAGAGTAAAATGCAGAATCCTATACTCTTTGTTACCAAATACCAATATGGAGGAAGTGTGCCACAGGTTAAGATGTCACTGGGTATGAGGCTTAGTTGGAATCATGTTGGTGTTTCTGTTATACTTGTGTTTACCTAGTCTCTTGTGTCAGCCTTCTCTTCCCAGATGGTTAGGTGCGTGGTATAGTGGATAGAGTGTTGGGCCTAGAAGACCTGAGTTCAAATCCAGCCTCAGACACTTACCAGCTGTGTGACCCTGGGCAAGTCACTTAACTCTTTCTGCTTCAGTTTCTTCACCTGGAAAGTGAGGATGATAATATTAGAACCCAGCTCTCAGGGGCATTGTGAAGATTAAGTGAGATAATATTTATAAAGTGTCCGGCACATAGTCTCCCTGTCTGTGTTCTTCCTTCATTTTCAAAGACCGTGACATCAGAGAAATGATGACATGACTTGCACTTGACTTTGTGAGTGAGGGAGGGCTGTGTAAGGTCACCAGCCTCACTTCCCCTCCTGGGCCATCTGGATCCAGTGACCAGATGTTCATCATGATGAATAATAATTATCTCCAGGACTGGACATATATATAATAATATATATTATATATAATTATATTTTATATATACATATTTATTAAAATTAAAATAAATTTAAATTTATAAATAAATTTTATAAATTATAAATTTATATGTAAATATATAATAATATTATCTCCAGGACTGGAGATAACCCAGGATGCACTGGGAGACCTTGGCCTATTCAGGTACTCAGTTAGAGGGAAGTAATGTCGGTTCCTCCTTAAGAAGTAAACAGGGAAGGGCCCCTTTAATGAGCAAAAGAAAAAAATAAGTAAATTCCGGGACAGAAAGAACACCAGTTACTATTGGTAATCCCTCTGAAGCCCTCAGGTGGAGTTTGGGCAGGGACCTATTGTGCAACATGTGGGCTTCAGAGTGCACCGAATTTAAGGTTCTGGGAAAGACATGAAAGAAGGAAAGGAAGGAAGGAATGACAGAGGGAGGGAGGGAAGGAAGCAAGGAATCTGGCCCATAAACTCTAAGTTAACTGGGTGTCCTCTGGCCATCCAAATTTACCTTCTTTTGTGGGGGAGGAAGCAAAGGGACAGAAGGGAGCAGATGAGCTGAGTTACCCAGCTGGTTGGGTCCCCACTCGGGCAGCTCGGTCTACTCACAGGTCTGTGTTTGTAATTCCTTTTCCAAGAAGACCAACGCAGTAGATGCTTATTAAATGCTTATTTCCTTCCTTCCCTAGTGATATTACTGTAAAAGAAATTCTGCACATTCCAATGTGCGGAGCAGACAGATTGACTTGTTAGGCACAAACTGGTGCCCATCAAATTTATTGGGCATCTCCTGTATTAAAACCCTGTGTGATGGGTGAATACCCCAAGAGAATCAATCTCTCTCACTGGGCAAAGCCCTGTAGGGAATGGGACACAAGACACAGTTTTTGTGTCTGTGCGTGAGATAGACCCAACTGATGCCCCAGTTTGTTGATTAGCCAGGCCTTTTATCTGCTGCTGGGCAACTTTTGGTCATCCCCCCCAGTGCCAAATGCCCTTTTTTGTGGGGGTCCATTCTGTCTGTCTCAGGCCCCTCCCCAGGTTTTGTGGTACTGCACTGTCTTCTTCCTCCAACCTTTTTGGCAACAACCTTTCTTGACTCCTTTCCTTCCTTCTATTGACTAAATAAAACTTAAGGTCTAAGAGAACTACATACATATGTATATGTGTATGTATATACTATATATATGTATATATATATATATATACACACATACATCTCTCTCTACAACTATATAGATATATAGAGATAGAGATATTTCAGATAGAAAGAGGAAATCATGGGGGTTTTAAATGATAGAGTGCTCTTCCTGCAGTCAGGAAGACCTGAGTTCAAATCCAATTACTCTGCCACCCTGGGCAAGTTATTTATTCTCTGTTTGCTTCTGTTTCGTCATATGTAAAATAGGGATAATATTAACATTTGCTTCCCATGGAGGTTGTGGGGATCAAGTGAGATAATGATTGTAAAGCACTTAGCGCCTGGCACATGGTAAGTTCCATATAAATGATTCTCTTCCTCCTCTGGCACATGGTAAGTTCCATATAAATGATTCTCTTCCTCCTCCTCCTTCCCAGTGCTTAGCACGCAGTGCCTGGTACAGAGTGGGCATTTAATAAGTATTGATGGATTGATTAATTATTATCCCCCTCCTTTTTGTTTTTGCCTGTTGTTCATTTGTATCCAACTCTTCATGACCCCATTTGGAGTTTTCTTGATAATAATACTAATTTACCATTTCTTTCTCTAGCTCATTTTATACATGAGGAGACTGAGGAAAACAGGGTTAAGTGACTTGCGCATGGTCGTGCAGCTGGTAAGTGTCTGAGACCAAATTTGAATCAGGTCCTCCTGTCTCCAGGCCACGTGTTCTCTCCACTACCACCTCGCTGCCCCTTTGTGAGATCACAAATCAAAACTCCTGGAGGTTGTGACTTGGTAAGGCCCATAGGGTAAATAAGTGTTAAAGCAGGCTTCAGTTCTACACTGTCTTTCCTACAGAACCCCCAAATCTGGGTGGGCCATAAAAATTAATCAATAGGAATAAAAAACTCTGTGTGTTCATTGACATTATGAACTTCCATAACAACTTCAGGTTTCAAAACATTTCTAAGGCTCCTTGTAGAACTAGCTGAGTAAGTAATACCATAAGCCAACATTCCTTTGGTATGACCTCATCCTTTCATATCTCTAGTCATCTATTTTATTTAGGAGCCCTTTCCTAAGAATAAATAAAATGATTACCAGGAATCTGGAGGAGATAAAGTAGTGAGTCACCTGTATAAAATGAATTGTCATTTATGTAATCCCTGACTCTTGGAGGAAAGACCTATAATATCTACTATAAATAAAAAGTATTTCAGTAGGGTGTAGCTCTCCTCATTGCAAATTCAATTCCTATGATATCATTGCTTCTGACCAAGAAGAATTTATATTAAAAAGTGAATATTATTTTAATTATTTTAATGAGTGAATTTAATTAATGAGTGAATATTAATAGATATCTCATAGGAAGCCTATCAAGGAAATGGTAATCATATTTCAGAAAATATGTGCAAGGCACATCTTGGTTAAAAAATGACCAGGAATTGTCCATTATTATCCGTGATAATGATGGGAAGGTGCCTGAGTACTATATATGTTCTTGAAAAAGAAAATTTGTTACATTCCTTACTCATTATTCAAGAAGGTCCCTTCTCCAAAGTTGACCCTGAGACCTCTAGGCATTGTCATTAACCCTGCTACCAAAACCTTAATAACATTGGGCCTTTTCATTCTCCCCGAACCTAAACCCTTCTATATGTGTTGTCTCCTTCAATTAAAATGTGAACTTTTGGGAGCAGGGACTGTCTTTCTTCTCTGCTTGTAGCCTGTGTGCTTAGCACAATGTTTGGTGCACAGTAAACTCTTTATGATTAATTTCTGTACCATTATAATGAAAGTTCTATTTCAATATCTTATCTTAGAGTGAAGTTGACCTAAAGTTCCTGGAGGAACTTTACACTATCAGTATAGTTCTAGAAGTTCAGGAAGTTTCTACGAAGTTGGAAAGGCTTTGAATATGAGCTCATTGACATACCACATGTCATTCATTTGAGGGCCAACTTACCGAAGTACAAAGATGCTCATCTCCAGAAGAGTGAACCATTTGGTAGTTTTTGAGGGTCATGGTTACTCATAATGATCATCTTCTAAGGCATAAAGGCACTGCAACCTATATCAATGAAAGGATTACTCCCAGCAATGAAATCATGAATCTTCTGAAGTATTGAAAATAATAAAATGTGCTATGCTAAAATTCCATTCTGATGCTTCATTGTGGTGTGGAACTTACCCTGGGTTCTCAATGGCTGTGGTAGCAGAATACAAGTTCTGATAGGTCCTGCCAAGAAAAAAACTTTCATCTGCTAAAGGAGCATATATATCTGTTTTCTCAGTGACTTAACTCAAGGCACACTGGCAATGCTTAATGAAAATTTTTTTTTAAGTATCATAGTTGTGTTAGAGTTGAAAAGAACCTTAAAGGTAACCTACTCTAACCCATACCTGAATAATCATCTCTTCTAAAACATACTCCCAAAGTGGTTACCCCACTTCCATTTGACTATGTTCAATGATGAGGAACTCACTATCATACAAAGCCTCATGTTCTGTTATTGGATAACTTTCACTGTTAGAAAGTTTTCACTTGCATTAAGCTAAAATCTGCCTCTCTGAAACTGGAAACTTTTTTTTCTTTTCTGTTTCTACTCTTTAGGGTCATGCAAAACGAATTGAATTTCTTTTCTTTATGATAACTCTTGAAACACTTGATGATAATTATCTTGTCTTATGTCTCTTTTTCTCCAATGTAAACACTCCCAGTTTCTTTAACTGATCTTCATATGTATAGTCACCATCTTGATCCCTCTCCTCTGGACATTTTCTGGTTTATCGTTGCCTTCCCTAAAATATAACACCTAGAACTGAACAAAATACTCTAAATGTGATCTTACCAGAGTGCAGTACAACAGGACCATCCTCTCCCTAATCCTGGACAACTAGATCAACTGAGTTAATATCTGTATTGTGCTTAGTACACTTCCTGGAAAATGGTAGGTGATTAATAAATGCTTGTTTTCTTCCCTTAACTTATGTCTTTCTTAAAACAGCTTAACATCACATTAGCTTTTTTGGTTGCTATGTTTCACTATTGATTTATACTAAGCTTACAATCTTCTCACCCTCTAAGGTCTTTCTGAACTAATTTTTTCTATGTACATATCCTTAGTCTTAAACTTGAGCAGCTGATTTTTTAAACCCATTTTTAAATGACTTTTAATGGGTTGATTCATTATTAATTGACCATGTAATAGTCAGTTATAAACTTCATAATCCATACTATAGATTTATGCCTGGCCTATGGTACCCATAAACTTCTGAGGACCTACATCCATACCTGAAAAAGATTGTATGAAAATGAGGAAGAATACTTCCCCTCTCTAATACTTCCCCTCTCCCAAGGAGTCAGTTACATGGGATAATGAACAGAAGGATTTGAGCCTAAGAAGGAGAAGGCATAATGGAGGTAATTTGGAAGATGTTGGAATGATGAAAGATTAGAGTTCAGGAAGGGAACCTCTAAGGAGAAGGTGGAGGACAAAAAGGAGAACAACATGTAGAACTGAAGGAGAAAAAGGAGGAGGAGAGAGACTTGAGTAGGACTGGGGGCGGAGAGGAAGGAGAAGGAGACTGACTCAAGGAGAAGAATATTATTGGTAAAACTCAATAAGAAGTTGGCAAAAATCAGGTAAGAAGTTAATAAGATAAAAGAAAGGAAATTGGATGTTGCTGTCTAGGTGTTAATGACGTAAAGAGGTTTAAAGGCAAGTGACACTTATGGAATTGAAAGTGTTCACAAGCAGTCTGTCCCAGGAGATCTCCCTAAGGGCTACTAGCAAGAATTACAAATGTTGTGTATCTCACTTTCAGTAATAATGGAGAGCAGAGTGTATAATGTTTATATTTCTGCAACAGCCAAACAACTGTTATCTAGGTTCAGAATGTAGGCTAGTATCTCTTCTAGAAAAGAAGGAAAGGAGGTTCAAGCAATGCCTCTCCGCGCTTTAGATTACTAAGGAGAATTCCTATAAAAAATGGAAGTAGGGTTTAAATGTAAAAATGAAGAAGAAGAATGATCTGAAGGGGTAGGAGAGAATTCAAGAGTGGACGAATGTCATACACAGGAGAAAGGGAAGAATATCCCTTGGAAACTTGGAACTCATAAAGAAATAGGATGTTCTTCCTAAAAAGGAGGGAACGGTGTTCTGAAGAGGAAGCAGCTACTGGCCTGCAAGTAATAATGATATGGACCCATAGGTGATGTCAATAAGAGATCTTCTAGCACAGAGTCAGAGAAAGAAGTGGTGACTTTGGTTCCATGCTGATAGGATGCTGAAGTCCCTTTTTGCTAATCTCATTACAATAGAAAGGTCTTCTAATTTCTTAGATTATGTATCAAAGATATAAAACAATGTCCCAAGTTTTGTCTAACTGGATGACAGCTATCCACTTCTTCTGGTGATTCACATGGAAACCAATAATATTTCCCAAAAGAAGATAGAAATTCTACCTAAAGATTACAGATATTTGGAGAAGAAAATGAAGGCCTCATAGGCACAGGTGATATTTTCCATAATGTTGTGGGTTGATAGCAAATGATGAGAGAGAAAGAGGGAAGGATGGAAGGAGGGAGGGAGAGAGAGAGAGAGATATTTACAAAGTGCAGATATATAAGAAGATGGTAGCTGGCAATGGGAACTGGGTTTCTGAACCAAGGTTAAAATACAGAAATGATAGATTTATAAAAAAGGGATGGAGTATTTCTTAAAAAGGCTAGAAAGAATGCATTTTTATGGAGTCTTGAAAATCTAATCAAGAGAACTTTCAAGTGAAAAGTAAGTGGAAGGGGAAAAATGCCTATATATTTTTCATTCAGACTATATATCACAGAGAAGAGTTTTAGTGTAGGAAGAGGAATAATAGATGTCTAGAAATTCAGAGGAGATATAATCAAAGATAAGAATCAGTAATGAAAAACCCATGACCTTGTATATCTACACAAAAATGCATAGAGTATAGGCAAAAAGCAAGATCCCAATGCAAGGAAGCAAATTTGAGCCCCTCAGTATCACTGGGATGAGACCCATGACTGGAATATGTATGTGTAAGAGTATAATTTATTCAAAATACCTTGGATAGATAAAAGAGGAGGTAGGTGAGAGAGTGCAGTTACAGTAGATGAAGAAATACAAGAACTAGAGAGGAGAATCTTAGTGGGAAATACTTAGATGAAGCTCAATGGAGGCAGAATCAGAAAGTGATAGTGTTATCAAACTGTACTACAATTCAATATACATGAGGAGATAAACAAGCACACTATAAGTCAACCTTGGAGGCATGACATATTATGATGGGAGACTTTGAATTATCCAAAAATTTGTTAGAACTTTCTCTGTGAAAAGCAATAGTAATTTTTTAAAAACTTACTTTAATAATTATTTCATGCTTCAAATGGTAGAGGAAGGAATAAGGGGATGTTCTATTTGTATCTGATTTTTCTAGGTGCTGGCTTTTTATTTAGTCATTTTTCAGTTAGATTCTATTTTATTTTTGGCAAAGGTACTGGAGTGGTTTGCCATTTCCTTTACTCATTACACAGATGAGGCAAACAGGTTTAAGTGCCTTGCTCAGGGTCATACAACTAAGTAAGTATCTGACACTAGATTTGAACTCATATCTTTCTAACTTGAAGCCTGGTGCTCTATATACTGTGCCACCTAGCTACCTTATAGATACTGATTACTGGAGTGAGAATGTTGGTGATCTTGTAAGGAAGTGACCAGTCCATCTCAAAATTTGTGATGGAGAAGAAGAAAAAAGCTGGGCATAGCTCGTCATGCATCCTATATTTTGAGAAAGCAGATTTCAAAAGGAATAGAGAAAATATAGGTAAAATTCTACACAGGAACTCTGGAGGAATACAAAACTCTTAAGAATGACATTCTGAAGACAGAAAGAAAAACAACTCTGATTAGGTGGGCAAAGGAGGCATTTTCTAAACATACTGATGTATATGATCTGGGAACTTATCCAGAATTTCAATTTTTAAAAGACATACAGAAAATGGAAGCAAAGTCAGGCAAAGGATGATGAATACAAAAGATAATTCTGTAAGAAGAGCTCCAGGAGAGCTAAGGTCAGAACTATCTGAGGCTTGTACAGAAAGCTAAGGACAGTAAAACTTTTTTTTAAACCTATGTTGTGGCAAGAGTGAGATCAAGAAAGAGTTATGATATTTGCTCAAGGTAGGTGGGATGATGACAAAAGATAATGGAGAGAAGGCTTAAATCTTATTTTGCTTTTATTTTACTTGCCAAAGAGAAGGCTCTTTGATTGTTAAAAAAAACTGAACAAAACAGACTAACTGGGAGCTGAGTGCCCAGCTGTCCTTGATGAGTTCAAGTCACCAAGATGTACTGCATCCTAGGCTATGAAAGAACAGGAAGATGGGCTTGCTGAGCTGCTGTCAGTGATCTTTGAAAGATTATAAAAAACTGGAGCAGAATTGCAAGGATGAAGAAGAGAAAAATCTTGATCTGAATTGAGTTTGCAAACTATAGGCCAGTAAGCTTGATTTCAGTAACTGGTAAAATTCTAGGATGACATTTTTGAAAGGGTTGGCCAATAAGCACCCAGGAAAGGAAGCTGGAATTTCAAAGATTTGGCATGGTTTTATTAAGAGTAGGTCATGTGCTAGATTAACTGTATTTCTTTTTTTCATAGAATTTCTAGATTATTCAGTCAGAGGAATGTGGTGTGTGTATATATATATATATATATATATATATATATATACACACACATACACACATATGTGTACATATATACATGTATATGTATATATACATACACATATACACATGTATATATACATATATATGTATGTGTGTGTATATATGTATGTATAGTTTAACCTAGATTTCAGCTAAGCATTTGAAAATGTCTGATGCTATACAATGTGGCCTACCTCATAATAAGGTGGATTTACAGTCGGTTAGAAGAGCAAACCCAAAGAGTGGCCATTAATGGCTTAGTGTTGACTTGAGTGTTTCAGAGATCTGTACTTGACAGTGAGCTATGTGCATTCTTTTTAAATCAATGATTTTGATAAACAAATGCATTGACAGTATTTTTGATCAGATAATACATTTAGGAGGAAGTATTAACCATTGGATGACAAAGTCAGGATTCAAAAAAGATCTTGATAGACTCCAACATTGTATTGGATCTAGTTAGATGGAATTTAATGGGGATAAATCCAAAGTTTTATTCTTAGGTTCAAAAATTTGACTTCACAAGTAGCAGATGGGAGAGGTATGTCTAGATAGCAATTTATCTGAAAAATCTTAGGGGATTCTAATAGACTGTGAGTTCAAGAGAAGTTAACAGTGTGATAGAACAACCAAGAAAGCTAATATAATTTTGGATTGCATAAAGAGAGGTGTAGTGTCCAGGATATAAGAGAGGTGAGAGTCTTGCTTTAAGCCTATCCTGTTTAGCCCACATCTGTAGTATTATGCCACATCTTAGGAAAGATGCTGATAAGTTGACAAATATCTAGCAGAGGTCAACCAGTTTGTTGAAAGCCCTTGAGATCATGGCATATGTGAACTGGATGAAGGTATTGATATGTTTGACAGAGGAAAGAAAAGACTTGGGGAAGGGGCAGTAATAAGAGAGCTGTCTAAGTATTTGAAGAACTGTCAGTTCCAAGTGGGATAGTCTTCTATACTCCAATGGACAGAACAAGAAGCAATAGATATAAATTGCAAAGAGGCCAAATTTAGACTTGACATCAGAAAAATCTTCCTCACAATTAAAATTGTCCCAAAATGGAAAGGGCTGCCTTGGGGAAATAGAGGGTTTCTGCTCATTGGAAATCTTTTTTTTTTTAATGTTTATTTATTTATTTTTAGTTTTTGGCATTTGTTTCCACAAAATTTTGAGTACCAAATTTTCTCCCCATCTCTCCCCTCTCCCCACCCCATAACGCCTTGCATTCTGATTACCCCTTCCCTCAATATGCCCTCCCTTCTATCACACCCTACCCTTCCCTTCTCCCCATCTTCTCTCTTTTCTTGTAGGGCCAGATAGATTGCTATACCCCATTACCTGTATTTCTTGTTTCCCAGTCTCACTGGAAATCTTTAAGCAAATGTTGGCTAATCATTTGTGGGGTGTGTGATATGGGAGAAGGAGTGTTTAGTTAGGAGTTACTGGGCTAGATAGCCTGTGAAGTACCACATTCCTCTGAGATGGTGTGTTGGAAGGATCTATATTTTACCAAGTACTTTACACACATTTTTCATTTGATTCTCCTAATAATACCATGAAGTAGGTAGTGCTAAGGATGATCATCCTCGTTTTAATAAAGATGAGGAAACCGAACATCAAAATGACAAATTCTCTTGTCTTACTTTACGCTGCTAATCGCTGGCAGAGTCACAAATCCAGGCCTTCTTTATAAAATCCAGTGTTCTCTCCAGTACACCACACCTGTTGTTTGGATTGTTCTCTTTCTAGTTGAATTCCATGGGAAGTCCTCCTAATTTGTACAAATGCTGTACTAGGAAGGGCATTTGGCATGTAATCTTGGTAATCTTGAGTGATCCCCTACAGATTAAAACCAAGCTACAAAACTGATCTTCCTAGAGACTTGTGGACACTGAGATTTTGTTAAATTCAATTAAATTATTCAACAGACATTTATTAAGTACCTAAATTGGACGGAGGATCATGGCCTAATGAATAGACAGTCAGACAGAGTTAGGAAGACCTGAGTTCAAGTCCTACTGTTGACACATACTGGCTAGGTGACCCTTGGAAAGTCATTTAATGTCTCAGTGCCTCAGTCAACTCTCTAAAACTACAGGTTCAGAACAATGGCTGAAGCTGAGAGAATTTCCACTTCCCAAATCAAGGATCTAGACAAAAAACAAAGTTTCAGGCACTGTGATAGACACTGGTAACATAAAGAGAAAAAAAATGAAACAATACTTGTCTTCAGTGAACTTACACTTTATTAAAGAGGTGGATAAAATAGGTATGCAGATAAATAAATAAAAAGAAAATTTGAGGAAGGAGGGAGTATGAAGAACTAGGGGAATCAGGAAAGATTTCATAGAGTCGGTGCCACCTGAGAAGGCTTGAAAGCAGAAATGGAATTTTACAGTGTGAGATGAAGAGGGAATGCTCTGTGTGTGTGTGTGTGTGTGTGAGGGTTGGTGTGAGTGAACTCATATCATTGCGAGGAAGCTTGATGAGTTCAAGGAACGTGCTAGGAACATAGCATGTGTGAAGAGTAGTCATGAACAATGAAGCTCAAAAGGTTGATTAGAGGCATATTCTGAAGACATTTATTCGTTTACCTTAGGATTTATCCTATAAGCAATAGAGAGTCTCTGAAGGTTTTTCAGTAAGAGAATGATATATCTATCATTGTATATCTTATGTCAGGTGTCTTAGGAAGATTATGTAGGTCACCGTGCAGATTGGAGAGCAGAGAGGAGGTCAGTTAGTAAGTTAATGCGATAAATCTAGGAGAGACATGGCAAAGTCCTGACAGCAGCAGGACCTGTGAGATTCTAGGAGCACAGTGCGTAGCAAGGTAGGGAGATAAGGAAGAGATGGGTTGAGCTGGCTTTGCAGCTGGTTGTCTGGATGGGTGGGTGAGGGGGTTAGGGGAATGGAAGAGTCAGAGATGACTGAGTTTTCATGCTTGGGTGACTGAGATATGGTGGTGCTATTTATGACAGATGAGGAATTCAGCTTGGGACCTGTGGAGGTTAAGACGCTGGCAGGACATCCAAGTAAAGATATCCAGCAGATAGTTGGAGATTCAGAAACGGGAGGTCAGAGGAGTGATTAGGGCCAAAATTAGAAAATTTTAGCTACTTTTAGCTCATTTGACCTGAAAAATGTCACAATTCTTTGACTCTAGGAAGTGAACTCTAGGAAGTGAACAACTGTCCCTGTTCTACTCATTCCATTCTGCCTAGTAAACACCCATACCTCCATTCTCACCACTTTTCTTCTTTTCTAACAATGTTGAAACCTATGAAAGAAGGAAGATATGTGAATATAGTCAGGCTGCTGTCTTATCAATTCAGTGAGAGATGTAGTTCGTGTTAAGATCTGGGGATTATTTTTAATGTCTTCTGATTGAGGGTGAAATGCTCAGATTACTGTCAACAAATTTTGAAGTATCTGAAATGGTTTAGAAAGTCTATTTAAAAAAATTATTTAAAAATAGTGATTGTATTTTTCTTCTTGTTTACTTACTTCTATGGTTTCTTTTTCTTTTAAAAAAGTTTATTGATACCTTTTGTTAAAAAAACATAGTCATTTCCTGACATTTCTTCTCACTATCTGAGTGAGATCCTTCTAACAAAGAAGCAAATAAACAGAACCAACCACACAGTGACTGTTTCTGACTGTGCTACCACATTGCGCACCTGCTATAAGGAAATTTATAGGGAAAAAAGGGGAAGCCATTAGTTTAAATTTCCTCATTCATCTTCATTATGAGAATCAGAGGATCCAAATAATATTACCTGAAACTGCCTTTCTTAATTCTGAGGAGGCACATAAATTATTACTAATTGCATTTTGTTTAATTCATTCATTCATTTTTGGTCCAAAATAGTGATTTCACACAGTGTAGAACACTCCTCTGCTGAAGAAATTAAAGATATCTATAGTCATATGAAAAAATGTTCTAAATCACTATTGATTAGATAGATGCAAATCAAAACTCTGAGGTACCACATCACACCTATCAGATTGACAAACATGACAGAACAGGTAGATAATAAATGTTGGAGAGGATGTGGGAGAGTTGGAACACTAATTCATTGTTGGTGAAGCTGTGAGCTGATCCAACCATTCTGGAGAGCAATTTGAAACTATGCCCAAAGGGCTACAAAAATATGCATACCTTTTGACCCAGCAATATAGCTTTTAGGACTGTATCCCCAAGAGATCATAAAAATGGGAAAGGGTCCTACATATACAAAAATATTTATAGCAGCACTCTTTTTTGTGGCCAAAAACTGAAAATCAAGGGGATGCCCATCAACTGGGGAATGGCTAAATAAATTGTGGTGTATGAATGTAATGGAATACTATTGTGCTATAAGGAATGATGAACAGGAAGACTTCAGAGAGACCTGGAAAGACTTAATATGATCTGATGCTGAGGGAAAGGAGCAGAACCAGGAGAACTTTGTCCACAGCATCGACCACAGTGTGCACACAGAGTTTTTCTGGTAGACTTGGAACTTCACTGCAATGCAAGGACTTAAAAAATTCCCAATGGTCTTTTAAGGCAAAATGCCTTCTACATCCAGAGAAAGAACTATGGAATTCAGTCGCAGAATGTAGCAGATCGTTTTCTTCTGTATTACATTTTGGTTTGTTATATGATTTCTCCCATTCATTTTAATTCTTCTACACAGCATGACTATAGTGAAAATGTATTTAATAGGAATGTATGTGTAGAACCTATATAAAATTGTATGCCGTCTCGGGGAGAGGGGAAGGAGGGTGAAAAAAATCTAAGTTATATGGTAGTGATTGTAGAACACTGAAAATAAATAAAATTAATAAAAAAATTAAAAAAAAAGAAAACTCCTCAGCTAATGTATATCAGTAACTTATCTGTAACTTACTGCCATAGAGAATTTCCTTGGAGGAAAGTTAAGTGGACTGTGTGTTTCAGAGGCAGTGTTTGAATTCAGCTTTTACTGATTCCAAAACCAGCCTTATATCCACAATGTCATTTTGCTAGCACAAATTATGGTAAGATGAGCCATGTTTTTATATTTTGCATGGTCATATTTATCGTCTCAAGAAAAGAAATCCAAATTATCTATAACCACCTGAACTCCAAATCACTATTAATTAAAAAATGCAAATTAAAGCAATTCTGAGATTCCACTTCATACCCATTAGAATATCAAAGAAGATGAAAATGGCAAATGATAAAAGTTGGAGGAGAGATGAGAAAATGGGCACATTGGTAATAGATTGGTGGACGTGAATGGGTGCACCCATTCTAGAAAGCAATTTGGAATTATACACAAAAAATTACTAAACATTATATGCCCTTTGACCTAGCTATGCCACTGCAGGACCTATAACTAAAAGATAACAATGGAAGAGGAAGAAGTCCTCCATGTACAAAAATATTTGTAGTAGCTCTTTTTCTGGGGGCAAAAACCTGCATACTAAGAAGATGCCTACCAACTGAGAAATTATTTAATAAGTTGTGGCATATGGATGTAATAGAATGCTATCGTTCTATAAGAATTGTAGAAATTATTTTTAAGAAAACATGGAAAGGCTTGTATAAATTGATGCAGAATTAACAGAAGCAGAAAAACAATTTATACCATAACATTAACATTATAAAAATAAACAATTTTGAAAACTTTTTAAATTGTTGAAGCATGAAATGAGCAGAACTAGTAGGACAATTTATACAATAAAAGCAACACTAAAGAAAAAACAAAACAACTTTGAGAGTTTAAGAACTATGATCAATTCGATGGCCATTCGTGATCATCAGAGGACTGACGATGAAGCCTTCTATCTGTGACAGATAGATAGATTTAGGGTACAGAATGAAACGTGATACACACACATAGCTGTGAGGGAATTTATTTTGCTTAACTATGCATATTTATTATAAGACATTTGTTTTTATTTCCTTATTTTTAAAGGCATGGGGGTGGGAGGGAGAGAAAATAGATTTCTTTTAATTTAAAAAAATAGAGAGGTGGGAGGGTGCTACAGATGTGGAATGTTACATGCACTTTCAGATGGGGTCAGAGTATTATTAGTTTTGCTTCATTGTTTTACTTGGATATAAGAGAGCTCTCACAGAGTACAGGTATTCTATAAATTTTTGTAATGTAAAAAATCTCCATTGATAAAAGTAAAAAATAAAGTATAAGGTATTATTTATGACTATTTTATAAGACTTCAGCACAATACAACTTGTAAATGGCTATGCAAAAGTAGATTTGCTTTTATAAAATATTGGTCAGAGCTATGATGTAATTAATATTGAGTCACTGGTAATAGACGCAAATGCTAATTACAACTTTTTTCTCATGAGAAAATATGACCCACTGTATGATTTATGATGTGATTCCTAGGGATTCACGATAAATAGAATTGGCAAGTTGCCCATAGCTTTTTGATTTCTTGGCTTTTATTTTTGCGTTTACCCCCAAACACTTTTTTTCATCTTCACATTTCCAATGCTCTTGGAACAGAATTTGTAAAGGAAGTTTTTTGTGTTATTGGCTTGCTTTTCCTTTGGTACCGTGAACATACTTACACTTGATAATTTAATGTACCTACTGTCTACTTGTCTGTAGAGGTGGTGGTTTCCTCTAAGCATACTACTGGCAGCAGTATTTGGGATTGTTTTAGCTAGAGCAGATTTAGGGAAAGATGAAAGATACTTTCCCATACCGGAGCCTGAACATACACACACACACACACGTACACACTCAGACACACACATATATATATTCCCCCAAGAAACTGAAGGTTTTATGCTGAATGCTGCGCTGAGCTTGAATCTAGTCTCCTCCTCCAATATCAGACGCTTCCTTTTGCCTCTAAGGCCAGGCCTCTTTGTTCCTAGTATAAACTTATGTTTATGATCCAACTTATTCTGTTACCTCCCATTCACTTGTCAAACCCTCGCAATGTCTCTTTCATTCCTGTCATTTGGCTGCACCTGCTTTTTCCAGACTCCTCAATGATTGCTTTCTTGTTAGATCCAAAGGCCTCTTATTAACTCTCACACCTTGGCAATATTTGATAGTGCTGACATCTCCTATTTCTGGGTACTTTGTGATGCTGGTTTGTTGTCGTTTTCTTCCCACCTGTATGACCCATCCATCGTGGTATCCTTTGCAGGATCATTCACCATGCCCTATAACTTATACATAGATGTAACGCAGAGCTCCATTCTGGGTCCTCTTCTCTTCTATATGCCAGAGATTCTTAATCTTTTTTTGTGTCATGGAGCTCTTTGCCAGTCCAGTGACTCTTATGGATCCCTTCTCAGAATACCATGTTTAGCAGTATAAATAAAATGCATAGGATTGCAAAAGGAGGCTTGTTATACTGAACTATGGTTTTTAGTATGAAAAGACATTTATGATATAGCAATATATGTGACTGTCAATATGTTATATAATAAAACAATATCTTTAAAATATAAAAAAGATGATGTTAAAGTTTATTTTTTAAAGACATAGTGTGAAGGCTGTTGTTTAGCTTTAATAAGAACTTCAAACTGGCAGATGATTTTTGACAAGGAAACAGGCATGTAATATCCAATTGATTTTCAATTATAACATGATATGAAAATATCTGTGATTTCTATTGGTGACAAAGTCATAGGTACCACTAACGCTATTACAGTTTATTGTCTAAATCCATAATTGAAGGACATATAACATTTCAGTTAATGATTAGTAAAATTAAAGATGTAATTTTTTCCTACCCAAGTTCACAGACGCTGAAATATATTTAGGGACCCCTTGAGGATGTGTGGATGCCAGGTTAAAGATCTCTGCTTTATACTTTCTATTTCTCTTAGTGATCTCATTATCTTCCATAAATTCAACTATCATCTATGATTTTCCATATCTACATATTCAGTCTTTATAAATGGATTAATGAGTGAAAAAATGATTATTAAATATGTTCCAAGGCAGTATGTGGTGTAGTGGGTAGAGTGCTGGGTCTGAAGTCAGGAAGACTCATCTTCCTGAGTTCAGATCTGGCCTCAGACACTTCCTAGCTGTGTGATCCTGATTAGGCCCCTTAACCCTCTTTGCCTCAATTTCTCTATCTCTAAAATGAGCTGGAGAGGGAAATGGCAAATCACTCTTGCCAAGAAAACACCAAATGGGGTCATGAAGAGCTGGACGTGATTGAAATGACTGGACAACAACATGTTCTAAATACTGCTAAGCATTGGGGATACAAGTAGAAAAATTGAGGCAGCTCCCATTCTCAAAGAGTTCTAAGTGGGAGGAGACAAAATATCAAAGAATGTCCAGTTGCAGGATAGATGGCAAAGCCCAGGGTCCTATGGCTTGTATTAGTAGGTTAGCTGACAGTGCTGGTAAGGGGGAATGGTGGTTTGAGGCAGGGAAACTGTAAGCCAATCTTAGGATACAGTGGTAAGAGGGATGGTAAGGCTTGGCATTCCTCTACCTCACCAGAAGGATTTGAGTTCCACTCTTCCCAAATGGCTGCCTGATGGGGTCTGCACTCCCACGTAGCAGGGGGAGAAGGGAGGGCAAAGAGGAGACCATCCCCAGTGGTAG
Organism: Bettongia penicillata ogilbyi; assembly: GCA_023548195.1. NCBI lineage: Eukaryota > Metazoa > Chordata > Mammalia > Diprotodontia > Potoroidae > Bettongia > Bettongia penicillata. The sequence continues at coordinate 689,626 of JAJHZJ010000520.1, read as the reverse complement.
AGGGCCTTACTGCCACTTGGCTGTACTAGTTATGATGTGGATGGGTGGAGACAAGAATGTCTCCATAGTGGTCTCAGTGTAGTCTTCATCTTTCTCCTGGGCTCCAGTTGCCTGCTACACCATCTCTGGCTGTCAAATTCAATCCGTCCAAATCAGATCTAATTATCTTTCTCCCTAAACCCACTCTTCCTTCAAACTTTCTTATTTCTGACAAGGGCATCAATATCTTTCCAATTACTTGGGTTTGAAACTTAAAAATCATCCACAATGTCTTCCTTTTCCTCATGTCCTCACACCCCCTATCTAATCAGTTACCAAGTCTTGCTGATTTTATCTCATCAACATCTCTCACATTTGTTCCCTTCTGTCTCCTCACATCACAACCTAATTTAGTACCTTCTTACCTCCTGTCTGGACCATGGTAATAGCTTTTCCATTAGATTCCAGACCTTGTCTCCCCCTTCTCCAATTTACCCTCCACATAGCTGCCAAATTATTATTCCATAAGAGAGTGGTGACTGAAGCTTCTCCCTTGCTCAAAAAGTTTCAGTGGCTCCTAACTACCTGTAGGATAAATTTCAGACTCTTTTGTTTGACATTTAAAGTCTTTCACAATCAAAATCCAGTTTTAAAGATTCAATGCATATATACATAATACACACATACTTACTAGTTTGGTCAGCATTAGGAATAATATAGATAACAATTCATATTAGATGTTTCCAGATTTCATACTATGATTTTGATATTGAATGCTATTTTTGTATTGTGCCAATTCAGTCTCAATTCTGGACTTAATATCCACATGTAGAACTTTATGATTTTAAAGTATTTTATATAAGATTCTTTTTTGATCCTCTTTTGAGAGAACCCTTTTGAGAGAACTAGTATGTCTAGTTATCTGCATTTTATAGAAGAGGAAAAGGAAGCTCAAAAAAGTTAAAGTTGCCTAAGTCACTATTTAGGAGTGAAGTTGAAACTTGTGAAACAGTCCCTTCCACTTCAAGTCAAGAATCCTTACCACTTTCCACAGATATTAACATGTGACTAAGAAGAAAAAAATCTTCCTCTCTTCTCTCAAACAGTGGCTTTTCCAAGTGTTCAAAGTTATGCCATCATGTAATAAGTATCTTAAATGTAAAAGAACTTCAAACAACTATAATGCTTGGGTAATCCAAGAAGCATTAACAGTCTCTTCCTCACCCTCCCTGAAAATGGAAGCATTTATGTAACTAATTAGTTTACCATAGTAAATAATCTGCTGACATTTATAAGAAGTGTCCCTATTGGAGACTGGAGCAATATTAGGTTGCACGTAAAACTATAAATAGGACATCTTCAGATGCCAAACACAGGTTTAAAATATTATGGAAAGTAAGTGAGCTTTGGCTGGTCAAGTGGGGTTTACGTGTCCACTATATACTCGTGTCTGGTTGCTTGACTCAAGTTTCGCTATAGCCTCAGTGGAAATTTGATGTTTCATTTTGGTTTCCAGCATGACAACTTGGTGGCTATAATTGTCAAGGGAAAGAGCTCCTGGAAAAACATGTCCTAAAGGATTAAAAAGCAAATAACTTGTAACGAAAGCAGCTGTGTTGGAAAGAACGCTGCATTTGGAATCAAATGACCTGGGTTTGAATCCCAGCTCTGTCCCTGACTAACTATATGATCAGAACCTCTATGCCTCAGTCTTCCTTGTGCAATGTGGTTCATAGTGATACCTGCACCATTGGCTTCACAGTATTGTTATAAGGATCAAATGATATGGCAATAATTACCTGCATCTATATTGTCCTTTAAGAATTACAAAGAATTTTTCTCACTTGACTTAATTCAGTAGGAACCTATTAGGAAATTACTAGGTGCCAGGCACTGTGAATACAAAGAAAAAACAAAACTAAACATTCCCTGTTCTTAAGGTGCTTATACTTTCATTTTCCTGTAGGGAAGCAATATATACACAGATAGCTACATACATATGTGTATGGGTAGGTATATACACACTCACATACATACATACATATACATACAGGCAAATGAAATATAATTTTGGTTGTGTGTGTGTGAGAAACACTCACAACTGGAACGATAAGGAAAGGCCTTATGTGTGAGGTGGCACCTAAGGATTTAGAAATTCTAAAAGTTGAAGGTGAGGAGGAAGAGCATTCCAGGCATGGGGGACAGCCTATGCAAAGGCATGTAGGCAGGAGGTGGAATGCTGTGTATGAAGGAACAGACCAGTTTGGTTGGAATGTAGAGTATGTGAGGGGGAGTAATGTGAAATCAGTTTAGAAAGATAGGCTGGAGCCAGATTGTTAAAGGGCTTTAAATGCCAAACAGAGGGGTTTGTATTTTATCCTAGAGGCAATGGGGGAGGGAGACCCTAAAGCTTCTTGAGGAGGAGAGAGACATAATGTATTCTTTGCTTTGTACTCTTTACTGTGCAACTGTTTGGAGGCTGGTTTAGAGATAGGAGAGATTGGAAGTTGGAAGATTCATTAATTAGGCAGTTCTTGCAATAGTTCAGATGAAATGATGAGGATTTGAAGTAGAGTAATGGATGTGTGAGGGGAGGGAGAAGATGAATGCAAGAGATGTTACAGAGGCAGAATTGACAAAAGTTAGCAACTGATTGGATTTGAAGGGCTGGAAATGGTCAAGAACCAAAGACTGTAGGCAGTGAATCTAGGGTGACTAGCAGAACTGTGGCATCCTAAGCAGAAAAAGGGGAGCTAAGGAGGAGAGTAGATTTAGGAGGAAAGATAATGAATTTTGTTTGAACGTGTAGAGTTTGAGATGCCTAAAGGATATCCAGGTGGAGATATCCAGACAAATGAAAAGTGTAATAGAAATATTACCTATGATTCACTGACACAAATTGGTAGATCCAGTTGTAGCAATTCAACAAGCAGTTATCAAAAGATATAGTTCTTACTTTCATGAAGTTTATAGTCCAGAACAGGGAGAAGTGGACCTCTTTTTTATATAAAAAAGTCTGCTCTTCATATAATAGTAATTGTACTGTTAAAAATCTTTTGGTTGAGAAAATTTATGTTTGGTAGCAGAACTTTTTGTTTTAGCAAAAATCAAAATGAAACAAAATGCATATTGCAGAATTATTGAATGAATTGTAGGTATGAATGCAATGCAAGATAGTATTCTAAGAAATGACTAAAATAAAGAATTCAAAGAGAGCTAAGTAGAACCAGAAGGACAATTTGTACAAATGACTAAAATAAACATAAAATAAAACTCAAAAGAAATCAACCTCTTAATTAATTATAGTAGTCAATTTCAGACTTAGAGAACAGAGGATAAACGATTATCTCCCTATCGTTATTCTCTTTGTAGAGAGGTGGGGGATTATAGCCCTGAAATGTGGTATATGATGTCTGATATGATCTCTATTATCTGGTTTTGCTTAACTGTTATTCATTGTAACAAGGGAGGGTTTAATGTTGGGGCTGGATATCGGAATTGATTGGTGTTAAAAACAAACATCAGTAATTTTTTTCATGAAAAAAATACATGGCTTGACGTGGACCTCTTCCAATAACTCTGTAGTACCTCACAGGTAAACAGCCCACAGGTTGGAAACCATTGGTTTGGTAGACTAACTATAAACTAAGCAAGCAATTCTTTCCTTTACATGACCACATATAAGGGAGTTTACTTCTTAAAGCTTTAGTTTCTTCATTTAAACACTGGAGAAATTATATCTGTGCTATTTATCATGTAGGGTTTCTATAAAGAAAATAATTATATGAGAGTGAATTGAGTATGAGAAGTATGAGAAAAAAGGATTTTTACCATCACCACACATTTTATTAGTAAAAGTTTTAACTCATTTTAGCCAAGACAATTTGAATAGGTTGGATAGCACAGGAAAATACCTGAAACCCTAAACCATGGAATAGTCCCATTATAGAGTCATAGAACCTCATAGTGGAAAGGGACGTCAGAATTCAACTAGCTCCTGACAAGTGGGGTTTCAGTTTTTACTTAAAGCCTTCAGTGAAGGGGCATGCAGTAATTCCTGGAATGGATTATTACATCCTGGTCACCTACTTTCTGATAAACTCTTCAGCTTATTAATGTCCTTTCTAAGACGTGGTACTCAAAACTGAGTGCATTAGTCTAGACGTGGTCTGACCACAGAAGAATAAATCAGTCAGCAACCAGTTAAGTAAAGCATACCTATGATATTGCCTCCCTAGTCCTGGACACTGCTTTAACTCAACCTAAAATATTATTAGCTTCTTCAGCTGTTATGTCACATAATTAACCTATATTGATTATGAGGTCCACCAAAACCTCTAGATCTTTATCAGATAAACTTCTATCTAGCCACACTTCCCCCATCTTGTCCTTGTGAAATTGATTCTTTAAACTCAAGACATTTATTCCTACTGAGTTTCACTTGAGGAGATTCAGCCCCATGTTCTAGTTAGTCAACTTCTTTTGGGAGGCTGATTCTCTCAAGCCTGGTGTTAACGATCTTCTTCACCTTGGTATCATCTGCAGATTTGCTAAGCCTAACAGTTATGCCTTCATCCAAATCACCAATAAAAATGTTAAACAGAATAGTGCCAAGGACAGATTTTAGGGTGCTCCATGGGAGATTTCCTTACAAGGTAAAATCAATCCACTAATGACTATTCTTCGGGTTTGGCCATTCAAACCTTTACATAATCACCCAAATATGCTATCATTTATCCCATACTTAGCCTCATTTCCCCAGGAATGACAACAAAGTCCATCAGGGATAGGGAAATGGTAAACAAATTGTGGCAAATGAATGTAACAGGAATATTACTGAGCTGTAAGAATGATGAGTATGATCAATACAGAGAAGCTTGGAAGACTTCTATGAAGTAATGCAAAATAAAGTAAGAAGAATTAGGAAAACAATATATACAATGTTCACAACTAGGTAAATGAAAAGAATGATAAGAAAAAGATAATAAAACAATGGAAACTGCTATGGAATTATAATGATATTTGTCCTCAAAGAAGAAATATGAGAAAATAACTCCTTTGTTTTCTTTGCAGAGGTAGGTATCCACAGCTGAGAAATGCTGCATATATATATATATATATATATATATATATATAAAATCAGACATTTTGTATATATTGGCTAGTTTTGAATATTAAAAAAACTTTTAAACTTTATTATTAAGCATAGTTCTTGTGGAGAAGATAGGGCAAAGCAATAGGAAATGTGGGTGATAGAAAAGAAAAGACATCAACAAAGTTTTATTAAATAAATTGAATTTTAAAAAATCTAAATGTAAATAAATTATACCTATAGTAGTCCCTGATCTGTCAAAGTAATAACCTTAACAAAAAAGGAACTATATATAATCTTAGATATCTGATCAGTGTGTGATAGTCACCTTCCTCATAAGTATATCTCAGAAATGACTGAAGTAATGGCAAGATGGCAGAAAAACCAAGAGATGTGAATCTCTAAGATAATTATCAAGTGAGATAATATTTGTAAAGAACTTGTCATAGGGCCTAGCACATAGTAGGTATTTAACAAATACTTCTTTCCTCCCTTCTTATGATTAATTCTTTTACTTTAAGCCTTGTGACTAGGAGAAATGAGAAGAGGAAAATTAGTCACCCATACCCAAGGAACTTCTTGTTGTCCTTCGTCTTCAAAGAGGACCAGAATGACATCACCATGATAAAGTGAAATTTCAGTGTGTCCAACTGTGGTTGATCAGACCAATACGAGCTCAGAATGCTCTACCACAGGTTAGGCACAGGTAGTCTATTTGAATATTTGGGGTGGATATCCCAAATTTGCACATCCTGCATTTACTTTGTGCTGTCTCAATTCTGCTTTGCTCAAAGAGCACAGCACTCTTTCTGATGTGGGCACACCATGTTGAGTGGTCCTGTGCTAGTGTCTCCCATGTTGCACAGTCAAATCCAAAGTCCTTGAGAGAGACCTTGAGAGTGTCCTTGTATCACTTCTTCTGGCCACCATGTGATTGCCTGCCCCATGTGTGTTCTCTATAAAATAGTCTTTTTGGCAAGTGTACATTTTGCATTCGAACAATGTGGCCAGCTCATCAGAGTTGTGCTCTCTGAAGCATAGTTTGAATACTTGGCAGTTCAACTCGAGCAAGGACTTCAGTGTCTGGTGCCTTATCCTGCCAGGTGATCCTCAGAATCTTTCTAAGACAGTTCAAATGGAAATGATTCAGTTTCCTGGCATGGTGCTGATAGACTGTTCATGTTTCACCAGCATGTAACAATGAGGTCAGCACAATGGCTCTGCAGACCTTCAGTTTGGTAGTCAGTCTAATGCCTCTTCTCTTCCAAACTTTTCTTTGGAGCCTCCCAAACACTGAGCTAGCTCTGGCAATGCGTGCATCTACCTCATTGTCAATGTGTACATCCCTAGAAAGTATACTACCAAGGTAAGTGAACTTATCTACAGCATTCAAAACTTCTCCATTTGTTGTAATTGATGGTTCCATGTATAGTGTAGTGGTGGCTGATGGAGCACCTATGTTTTCTTGGTGTTAATTATTAGGCCAAAATTAGCACAGGCAGGAGAGAATTGATCCATACTTTGTTGCTTCTCAACTTCAGAGGATGCATTGAGTGCACAATTATCTGCAAACAGAAAATCATGCACCAACACTCTCTCCACTTTGGTCTTGGCTTTTTCAAATTGAAGAACTTACCATCAGTACAGTAGTTGACCTTAACACTGTGTTCATCCTCATTGAAAGCATTTGACAACATGGCTGAAAACATTCTAAAAAGCATAGGAGCAAGCACAGAGCCCTGATTCACTCCACTGGTGACTAGGAAGGCACAAGAGCATTGTCCACTATCCAGAACCCAGGCAAACATGCCATCATGAAATTGACATACAATACTGATGAACTTCTCTAGGCAACCAAATTTTGATATAATTTTCCATAAACCCTCAAGACTAACAATGTCAAATTCCTTGATCAGATCTACAAATGTTGTGTACAGACCTTTGTTGTGCTCCTGGCATTTCTCCTGGAGTTGTTGGGCAGCAAACACCATATCGACTGTTTCTCGGCCCTTTCTGAAACCACACTGATGCTAGGGTATATGACCATCTTCCAGGTGAAGGATCAGTCTATTAAGGAGGACTCTAGCAAGAATTTTGCCAGCAGACTAAGAGAGAGACCCTACTGTGA